>PVLA01001173.1:83505-393986 GCA_004027455.1 Hydrochoerus hydrochaeris
AGGCTCTTCCCTGGAGGCTGTGGAGCAGGGAAGGCTCTTCCCTGGAGGCTGTGGAGCAGGGAAGGCTCTTCCCTGGAGGCTGTGGAGCAGGGAAGGCTCTTCCCTGGAGGCTATGGAGCAGGGAAGGCTCTTACCTGGAGGCTGTGGAGCAGGGAAGGCTCTTCCCTGGAGGCTGTGGAGCAGGGAAGGCTCTTCCCTGGCTGTGGAGCAGGGCCCTGCCCACGCCTTGATGCTGGACTTCCTCTGTGGCTGTGAGGGAATACACGGCCATGTTGGCAGCCCTGGCAAATGAATGCTGAACCGCTGGAGTGCGAGCAGGCCCTGAAGTCCAGCCCCTCGGCCTTTCCTGTGTGTGTACGCTTCCTGGGTTCCCGGTGACTACTGTGTGTGGATAACTGAGTAGGCGAATGAATGACCGAGCAGGAGTGCGCTGTTGGGGTGGACCTCAGCAAGCTGCGGGATGGTGTCAGGTGTTCACAGCCACGACAGTGGGCTGGCGGGGTGAGGGTTGGCCGGCCAGCAGCTGACCCTTTGTCAGACTGGATGTGTAGGAGAGTTTTTGCTGGGGATGTGGTGAGAAAGGACCACATCGGAAGGAGGAGACGGGACCTTCGCCATATCCATGGCCCCAGTATGTCAGAGACTATCCTGTGTCCCTTAAAGCCCCCTGTCTCTCCTGTTACCTTTGAAATGGTCCGTTGGGGAGGTAAAAATGCCCTCATTTTCCAGCTGTGAGACCGAGGCTCAGTGGTACCCAGGAATCTGCAAGGCTGTGGGACGCACACGGGTGGAAGCTGAATCTGGACGCAGGCTCCTCGGCCCGCGGGGTCTCCGCAGCTCCAGCGCTGCTGCATCCCTCACAGCGCTGGGAAGGAGCGGTCAGCAGGGCTCCCGGGGCTGCAACAGGCCAGGCCACAGCGCCTTAGGGAAAAAACCCCAAATCAATCCAAGAAGATGGAACGTGTGCAGCGCTCGGGGACCCAGCCCGTCCGGGGCTACTGGGTGTGCACTTTTGACTGGTCTAGAGCAGGGCCGCTTGGCACTCTAGGAGGCCACAGGTCATCGTGGTTAGGGAGGTCTGCGGAGGCTTCTACAGACAGCACCCCGGGTTCCTACCTGGTGGAAACCCCTTTCTGTCTAGAGGTGTCTGTTTCCTGCCCTCGAGACCTGGCCTGCAGTGGCCTCAGGACCATCACTCCCACGTCCTCCCATTGCAGCAGAGCCGCGGTGCTGTCTGTCTGTCTGCCTGCCTGCCAAGAACGGATGTGTGTGGCCTGTGGGCCCGATGGGCCCCAGGACTGTCTCAGCCCTGGACATCTCCCCTTCTACCTCCCTGTGAGGCTGAAGTGTGAGGGGAGCCAGCACTGAGAGGAGGAGGAGGCTGTGGAAGGGATGGAGGATCTCCGCAGAGGAGCTGAAGGGAAGTGGGTTCACTCCGAGGCTCGGAGAGCAGAGGGGCAGGGGGTGCTGGGCCACGGGGAGTGACTGCATGGCGTGATGGGCTGGGGCGGGGTTGGGCAACCTGGGAAGAACAGTGTTGGAGGAAAACCCGCTGCTGAAAGTGGCAGGGGTGGATTCAGCTGTGCGACTCCGGATTTTGTGCTGTTTGCCAGAGGGGGACATAGGAGAGGGTGAGGCCCATGGGGGCCACTGGGAGGGAGAGTGGAAGTGTGTGGCTGGGGGCTGAGAGCCAGGCGGGGTTGGCAGGGTGCTGGGCCAGGATCCTGGTGGCCCCACCCTGCTGGGCAGTCTGCTGGTGGCTTCTGCCACGGTGCGACCCATAGTAGCCTCAGAACTGCTGGGCCTTTTCAGCTGCCCATGGCTGGGAGGTGCTGTCTGCTGCTGGGGACCAGCAGTGTCCTCCGTCTGCTCCCGCTGGGGACCAGCAGTGGCCTCCGTCTGCTCCCGCTGGGGACCAGCAGTGTCCTCCGTCTGCTCCCTCTGGGGACCAGCAGTGTCCTCCGTCTGCTCCCGCTGGGGACCAGCAGTGTCCTCCGTCTTCTCCCTCTGGGGACCAGCAGTGTCCTCCGTCTGCTCCCGCTGGGGACCAGCAGTGTCCTCCGTCTGCTCCCGCTGGGGACCAGCAGTGGCCTCCATCTGCTCCCGCTGGGGACCAGCAGTGTCCTCCGTCTGCTCCTTCTGGGGACCAGCAGTGTCCTCCGTCTGCTCCTTCTGGGGAACAGCAGTGGCCTCTGTCTGCTCCCGCTGGGGACCAGCAGTGTCCTCCGTCTGCTCCCGCTGGGGACCAGCAGTGTCCTCCATCTGCCCCTGCTGCCTGCACCGTGCCTCGGTTTATTCCCTTCCCCGCTCCTTCCTCTGTGCTCCCCTCCCTGCCCCTGCTCAGTTTCCTGCCGGACCCTTGATAGTCTTGGTTTCTTGTCTGCTTCACTTCCCCCTTCCCTTTGCTTCTTGCTGAGATTATTAGACATCGTCTATCTTTTTTTAAGTTTCATTTCATTTTTACTTAGGACATTTTGGTTGAACTGCCTCTGACTAAGTGTACCCTGACCTCCGCCGTGGACCAGGACCCTCTCTTCCACCTGGAAGTCCCGTACCAAACCCTCCTGCTTTGCTCTGGGCAGAGTGACAAGACTCCTGCTCTGCTGGGGCTGGCCTTGCTGCTCCGTCCAGGCTTTTGGATCTGGACAGTGGACATCCAGATCATCTTCCTCCACCTGCTGCCAAGCACCCACTGGGCAGGCAAAGCTGATGGGCGACTGGTTCCCGATGGGCCCGCCCTGCTGCTGCTGGGAAGTTCACATAGTCCTGTTACCCAGAGACGTGGACAAGCTCTGAGGAGCTGCAAACTGTGGGAGCAAAGTAACCGCTGGACTAAGAAGACAGGAAAAGAAACCAACCCATTCACAAGACTCCAATGGAAGGATTTCTGGAGGCTACAGAGGGGTACGAAGACCAAGGAGTGGTCCTTCCTCACCCTGGGACCGCAAAACAGGGCTCTGAGAATAAAGGCCTCTGTCCCCTGGCCTGGCCCAGGCGGGAGAGGGTGGGGCGGAGGGAGGGAAGAAGGGTCCTTAGGCATTAAACTCGTGCAGAGGGCCTCGCTCTGGGCTTGAGTGCCTCTACACGCTCTTCAGGTTGCCTGAGGACCAGCAGTTCATGTGTGCGGCAGTGGCTGAGGCCGGCCCGGGCAGACGGAGGACAGGACAGACTGGGCCTCTGCGGGGGAGCCAGAGGTGAGGCAGTTACAGACGAGGTGAGGGTCTCAGGAGAAGCACAGGACACAGTGGGGATCTGAAAGCCGAGCTGACCCAAACTGAGGTGGGAGGCTCATGAAAGACCTTCTTGTTGGGGTGGTGTGTAGTTATTTATTTTGGTGTTTTTGAAACAGGGTCTCACTATGCAGTTCAGGCTGTCCTCAAACATTATATAGCCCAATTTGGCCTTGAACTTACAGTGATCCTTCTGCCTCAGCCTCCTGAGTGCTGGGATTATATGCCCATCTGGCCATAGTTTTTAATCTTGTGTGTAAGGTGTAAACTGAAATTATGTCAAGAGAAGAGTCAGGTGAGGTGTTTTAGCAGGTAATGGCAACTGCACATGCAAAGGCCCTGAGGCATGCAGGAGCCGGGTATAGAGCAGCAAAGGAAGGCTACAGCAGAGAGAGCTGCAGAGAGCTTGGGACCAGAGAAAGGAGGAGGCGGCGCTGGGTGATGGGCCCTGGAAGCTAAAGGATTGAGGGCTTCATGCACAGGTGTCTGGGAGAAGGCCATGAAGGACTTTATGCCAGGTGTCTGGGAGGCCATTTTTCTTTTACACAGAAGAGTCAAATGATGAGGTTGTGCTTTTGAAAGCTTGCAGGGGGCACGAGTGGAGGGCTGATGTCCCTTGGGGAAGCAGAGGGAGCCTGAGGTGGTTGGCTCTAGGAGAAGCAGCAGAGGCACAGGAGGAAGGGTGGTCAGGAAGGGTTAGTGAGGAGGGTGTCCTGAGAAGGGAGGCCGGGCAGGGGGTGGCCAGAGCATGCTCACAGGACAGGAACTGAGCTCTGCGCAACACAGGGGAGGGGTTTGGCAGGGGAGGAGGCCAGAGGGCCAGTGAGTGAGGGGGAGGGGCTTGCTGGTCTCTGGGGGAGGACGCCTGAGCAAGCTGGGAAGGCGTAGGAGAGTGTAAGCAGGGAAATGACCTATTTTGACTTATGTTTGTGTCTTAAAATGATCACAGGCTGCTATTTAGAGAGGAAGATAGTAGCTTGGGTTAGAGTTAGTGCTGTGGGCAAGACGTGGCAGGGCTCTGGAGGCATTTGGGAGAAACAATATGAGACAGAGAGAGAGAGACAGACAGAGACACAGAGACAAAGACAGACAGAGACAGACAAAGACAGAGATAGAGACAGACACAGAGAGACAAAGACAGACAGAGACAGAGACACAGAGAGACAGACAAAGACAGAGAGACAGAGACAGAGAAAATCCATAGGAGTCTGAAGCTCAACCTGAGAACTACTATGGGAGGGCAGGTTTGGAGTGGTAGCAGTGGCCTTGACCGTGCTGGGGCTGCGATGTCTGTTTAACCTCTAAGTGGAGGCAGAACCAGCAGCTGGGCCTGGAAGTAGAGACAATCAGTAAGGTTTGGGTAGAATGCAGATTCCCGGCCATGAAGTCACCTGCCCAAGGAGAGATGTAGACACATCCAAAAGGTGTGAGGGCTGAGCTCCGTGCACCCCCACTTAGGAGCCAGGGGAGCCAGGGCAGGAGGAGATGCAGGAGGGAGGGAGGGAGTGGTGCCCAGAGCTGGTGAGGGAGGGCGGCAGTGCCCTGTGTGGCAGGCCAGTCACTAGGAAGGGAAGGGGAACAAACAGACCATTTTGGCACTGCAGGGTTATTCCCATGCAGATTCAGGGATGGATAGATTGAGGGCCGGAGCATGTGAGGAGACTTGGTCAGAGTAACTCGAGGTCTGCAGCCCCGGGGCAGCACGCAGCTTGAGGGCAGAGTCTGGGAGACTAGGCTGTCTCTGACCAACCAAAGGAGCAGCCCTGGAGCACGGAATATACGCTAGGGAGAGAGGAGAGGTCCAGAGCGTAGATCTGGAGAACTACGCGGGCAGGAGGCTTCAGCCCAGGAGTGCTCTGGGGCCAGGCTCAGGAGAGCGAGGCTCACTCTCCATGTTTCCATGGGTGGGGTGAGGACTGGCCAGGCCAGGCCAGGACTTTGCCCAGCCGTGAAGGTGTTCAGGGCCCAGGACTGAGGATTGCCAGCCACCCTACACAACAGAACCAGCAGGGAAGCCATGCAGAAATCCAGGGCGCCGGGTCTTGCCTCTGAGAATCCCTATCCGTTTCTGAACATCCTGGTGTGGGCGGGATATGCCCTGGGTGTGGGAGAGTACTGGTGCTGAGTCCCTGCGGGAGGCTGAGATAAAGGGGCCACAGGGGCACTGAGCATGGGTATTTGGAGGGCAGTGGTTGCCATAAGCACTGAAGGAATTTGTTGGCTTTCCCCAGAAGAACAATTCTCATACCATTTATCGAAATGAAAATCCAGATTAATTTTTCAGGTTTACAGCTCCCTGGGGGCTGCAGAAAAACATCCTTTGGCACCAGAAACAAACTTTATTCTGTTTTTGTATCTTGCAGTGCAAGATAATTTTGCAAACACTGGATACCAAATTGCATATACTTCTTTGGAATTTCAATGTTTATGTCCATAGAAGGGAGGGAAACACAGTCATAGCAAAATTCTCACACTGCCACCTAGTCCAGCTGTGTCTGGGGTCCTCTTGGGACCCCAGCCCTCTTGTTCCAGATTTCAGTGGTGTTCTGAGCAGAGGTGTCCCCGCCTCCCGATTTCTTCCTTTGGGGAACTGTTTCCGTCCCATGACATGCAGTTTATGTTGGCAGCTATTTAGAACCACTAAACCCACCTCTGCCTTCGGGACGTGGTCCAGGAATGATAGCCCGAGCCCAGGTAGTAGTGACCGGCTCGAGCGATAGGCAACGAAATCAAAAAGGGCCCTCAAGATGAACCTGCATGTGATGGTGGAAGAAAGTTCTCTCTCAGAAGACGCAAAGCTGGAGACTGTGAGTTGGGGTTCACCCTCGCCATCGCCCCCACATTCTATGGAGAAGGGCGCCTGAGTAATGAGGTGGAGAGGGAGGAGAAAGGTGGTGGAGCGCCTTGACCACAGGATGCCCGGTGCAGGAGCCAGGCTCTGTGCCACAGGCCTGTGAGCAGCCCCCACATCCCTCTATGGGTCAGCTCTTCGGAGCCAGGTTTCTGTCCCTTACAACAGAAAGCACTTTGACGGAGACACCTGTGGCCCTCATGCGTGGGTGGGCCTGTAGGGTAGACACTGCAGAGTCAGACAGGCGTGGCCAAAGAGCGTGTGGGGCAGCTGGCCCTGCGAGGTCCAAGTGTCTGTCTCAGGGTCGTAGCAGTCAAAGGAGGCTGAGTCCTCAATGCTGCAGTCCGTGGTCAGCCGCCGCCCACCTGTCACATACAGCTTGTCCCCCATCACCGCAGCCCCGTGGTGCATCCGCCGGTCTTTCATGTCTGCACATTTGACGAATTTGTTGGACTGAGGGTCATAAGCAAGGATCCTCCGTGTGTAACCTGAAAAGGGGTGACGGATGAATGGGACGTGGGTCGCTCAGCCTGGAGTGGGGGTGCACAGTGCTGGGAGGCGTCTGCTCCCTGCTAACAGGAAAGCTGGGACCTGCAACTAACCCAGGGTACTGAGGTTGTCTGCTGTGGCTGGGTATGTGTCAGGGCTGGGTGGGGTGCATGCACATCTGACTCCTCTGGTCCCCACATTCTTTACCCCAAATTAAGGGAGTGCAGAAGCTGGCTGTAGACGGAGAGCAGCCTGCCCATTCCAGAGGCTCACTCAGCCTCACTGCTACATTCACCTCTCATCTGCCCATCCCAGCACTCAGCAAACCAAAGAAGGAATCTTGGGAAACTCAGGAATGGGTCCCTGCAATAGCTGTATCTGTGGGTGCTTTAAGGCTCCCCATTTTACCAAGAGGAAAACTGAGGAATGAAAAGATGAGTAACTTGCCAAATAGTATTCAGTGAGTGAGTGGTAAAGCTGGGACTTTAACCCAGGCCTCTGACTCCCCAGCCAGCTCTCTCAACCCGCGGCAGTCTACAGCCCCAGAGCAACGATGCACGAGTAGTCGGTATTGTTAGCAGCAGCAAACGCTTCTTGTGTGTCTGGGGTAGCGCTCGGGCATTAACAACCTGGGAGTTTTGTCATCTGTGAATTAGGAATTGCCCTGTTCCTCTCACCTTCACCTTCAGAGATGAAGGCAGGGGGACCATTCGGGGTGAAGACAGGGCTTGGTCAGGTGGCCTGCAGGCCCTGAGGGCTGAGTGTGTCCTGCAGGACGACAGTATGGGGCCTCGAGCAGCTGATGTCCACAGGAGGTGCCCTGCCTTCAGACTCACCCCCAACGATGAGGATCCGCTCCCCCAGCAGGACGGCAGGGCCACACACATTCTTCACCACCCTGGTCTCCATCGTGAACCACGTGTTCCTGGCGATGTGGTAAACCTGAGGGGACAGGACGCTGGCATTGCGCCTGAAAGCTGAGCAGCTTTCGAGAGCACAAGAGCCATTTAAAGGGGGAGTCGGGAGCGAGCCTTTTCTCCCTGCTTCTTTCCAGGGTTTGAAACTTTGCCATCTTACTTTTAATAAGCAAAATACTACTAGACGAGAGGAAGACACTGGTCTTTGTGTAACTGGTGACATCAGTGACTGCATTTCCACAGATGTGACCAGCATGGCTGCACTCACACACCTTGCTCGGAACAGCTTTTGGCTTTTAACAAGAAGAGGAGCATTTGATTATTTTAAAAAATCAAAGATTTTTTTTCTGATAATTTTCTATTTCTAGTTCATGTTTAAATTTCTAAATGTTCCAGTGTATCTGAGGGGGTCATAGGGCTGAGGATAAATTTGGGGCAAGGGAAAAAAGGCTTTTGCTTATGCCTGAGAGGAATTAAGAGTCTGAGAAAAAAAGGCAGCACAAAAAAACAGAAGAGAAGAGAGACCCACGAGCAGAGTGAAGGCCCCTTCGCTGTCCTCTGCAGTGGTGGAGCGAATCCTGGTTCCCTACAACATGTTTGTGAACGCCTGAAGTTTAAAACTCAAACATCAAATGTGTGCTGGTTTGCCACAAGCAAGATTTAGTGGATGTGGGATGGACATCACATGAGAAAAGAAGAAATAAAAGCAGCTATTCACAGAGAAAAATGGCACAGTATCACTGAAAATTCCATGTAGAATATATTTTTGAGCATTATCAAACACTTTATTTTACCACTTAGCAAAAATTTGACCTTTATCATATGAGATAGATACAATGCTTCCCCTATTTTTCAGATTAGAGTCCCCTTTTAGAGACCAAATGGCCAAACTGCAAGCCCAAACCCACTTACATATCACAAAGTGCCAACCCTGCAATTAAACCCAAATACTGGAGTTTTAGTTTTAAAAACTATCTCGTACATTAACATCTTTTGTCTTAGAAGAAAAACAACACATGTGCCATAACCACTGTATGAGACCACTGAGGCTCGGGGTGTCACAAACTGCAGTGAGGAGCAGGGGCATCCCAGTGGATCTGAGTCTGTTCTCACCATGTCCCCGCTGGAGGCCACAGCAGTGTGACCTTTCTGGACAGAGGCCCTGGAGACCAGCCAAAGGTTGGTCTGTCTGAGGTTGTCAGTCCTTCAGGCCAGGGAGGCCTGAACAGACTGAGTAGTAGACCTGGGGTGATCACAATGGCCATCTCGCCTCAGTGCTTCATCTGAGAACACATAGCTGACGCACTCTCCAGAAAGCGGGACCTTTGGAGCAAAAGCAAACACTGGTTGCATTTTACTCGAGTGACTAACTGTCTCTCGGCCTTCTGTTCTCAGCTTTGGGTCTGGTTTCAAAAATAGATTGAACATTTGCTCATGGTCCTCATGATACCCTGGACAGACTGCAGCGAGGGTAAAGAAGTGATGGTCAGGGACCAGGGGAGGAGGCGCTGCTCTGGCAGGGCAAAGGATTTGATTAATGTCACCTACAAACAGAAGTGGAGAGAAGATCAAGCAGAAAGGGACACACACACAATCAATCTGCATAGTGACTCCACTGCAGTGTGGTTCTTAAAAAAATGCATGTGTAAATGAACATTCTGGGGAGAGAACTCGAGCCTGTACCTGAAAATCCCCCAAGGATCCCCAAGAATTCATTTTAAGTTATATTCAAATGAATAAAATTTCCATTTCAAAACTAGTACTAGGTAGATAAGAAAGGCATTCAAATTAACATTTTTACTCTTTTCTCTCTTCCCATGTCTGTGCTGTAAAGGGATTACTCAGAGATTCAGGACTTTTCAGCTTTGCAAAGATCTTGGTGGTTGGACTAGGCTGACTGAAATTTTTTCTTGAGCTGTGGATTTTACTCTTAGGAAGTGGGTGATAGTTTTGCATTGTGAAATCATCAGCATATTTGTTGATACTGTTTTGAAAAACAGTCACAGAAGAGGGAGGAACTGTAGCTTTACATAGAAGCACTTTGTCATAACTGTTTTGGTACAGGCAGAACTTGGGAACAGAACATGTCTCTCTCAGATCAAGTAAATGAGTGGGGCTGGGGACTGTGACTCTGGAAAGATGAGGACCTGCCTACTTGGTCATTGACTTACCACCTAGACTTCTGGAAGACTCTGCTTCTCTTCAGTCTGCCCTGTAGAAGGCTTCCCAGAGGAGACTGCCTCAAAGTGCAAGTGTGCTGAGCTCGCCGGCCTGTGACATCCTTCAATGCGCCCCCATCCCGTGTTCTCTGTCTACAATCCAATCCCTTGACAAGACCTAGAAAGCCTTGCCAGACCAGCCTCATCTCTACAAACACACACCCCTCAAGAATGTTCCAGAATTGTGATAGGAGAGGCTCAGAGGCAATGGCCTGGGTAGAAGAGGTTGCTGGGTAGCTTGGGAAGAGGGAGGTCAGCAAGGACTGAGACCACTCCCTCCCCTGCACATGCCTCCTGTTCTGAGTTACATCGTCCTGCCTTCAGCTGCCCCTGCACTCGGGGCCTTGGACAAGGGCTGCCTTACCCAGGACCCTTCCCTTGGCAGATCACTGACTTCTGTGCTTCCCTGCCTCCCCACCCTCGCGGGACCCTCCTCCTACGCCCACACTCCTCTTCATTCCTTGGCCTTACCTGCCATCTCTCCTCTGCTTCTCCGCTCAAGTCAGCCTCACAGGTTCCTTCTGCAGTTCCCTGAACCCTGGCATTCTCTTGGGTTCCCCACACGCTCTTCGAGCACCCCTCTGTTCAGTGTCTGAGTTCAAGTCACCTTTCGAGCTCTTTGAGGGTTCATTGGGATTCACTGTTTGTCCCCAGGGTCTTAGCCATGGCTGGTGCTCAAATTAAGGCTTATAAATGAGCAAGCTGCGTCTCCTCTGGGCTCCTAGATTGCCCATAGAGATAAATGTGCTATCCAAGCTTTTCGTGACAGTGGATGGGTGCAGAGATTACTGGAAACTCACTTAAAGTTGGAAAACACTGTTTTGAAATTTAAACTTCATTAGTCACACTTCTCAGAGAGCTTGTTAGTGAAATTAGTATTTCCTTTCACTTAAGGCAAGGTTCCCAACTCAAGGTACCTTAGAACCCCTAGAGACTTTTATAAAGCACAGATGTCAGATCTCACACAAAGAGATTTTGATTCAGCAGATCTGAGGTCAGATTCCAGGGGATTTGGTAACAGGTGTGGAAAAAGGCTCCAGAATTTTCTAAGTCTTTAGTGATAGGGGTTAGAAGCATCTGCCAAAGTCCATTAGGACTTAGTTATCTTGACACTGAGTGGTATATCCCCTCTCAAATGAAAGTACATTTTTTGTGGAAGAGGATATATTGGTCTGACACGAAAAGGGTACATGAACTAAATATATTTTTGCTCACAATTATCTTCTTTCCTCCCTCCCTCCTTTCTTTCCCTGCAAAAGACAAACATATACATGTATATGTGTGCTTGTGTGCAGAGGTACATGCATATGGACATATGCATGCAAGTGTTTGTGTGTTTATGCATTGTAAATGCATGTACTTGTGAGCATGTGTGCTCGGATGGATGCATGTGTTTGCATTGTGTGTGTGTATGTGTGTGTGTGCACCCACACTCTTATATGACAGGAGGGACCAGCTATTTACCTGGATAAGGCGTACGGGGTTCTGCATGATGTCCTCTCCCCCAAAAAGATAGAGCCTTTGGTCCTTCACAGCAACAGCGGGGTGAAGCACCCCTACGGGCATGCTGGCCATACTCTCCCAGGTGTTACAGATGCTGTCGTATCTCTCCATGGAGCCCAGGAGCTCCTGTCTGTCCCCTAGGCCCCCAATGGAGAAGATAAAATTCTTGTGGGCTGTGCTCCTGTGGGAGTAGCGGGCTGCCAGCATGGGCTCTCCCAGCCTCCACTGGTTGAGCTTCAAAGAGAAGACGTAGACACCGCGACTGACCAGGCTCTTGCCTGCGCTGACAGCCATGCCGCCCAGCACGTAGACGCTGCGGTGCAGGGTCACTGCCGAGGCCCTGTACAGCCGGGCAGGGAGCTGGGCTAGGCTTTGCCACTCGCCGGTCTGGGCGCTGTAGAGCAGGACGTCCCTGGTGGTCTGCTGATTGTCTTTCCTGCCCCCCACGAGGATGAGGAAGTCTTGGTAAGAGCTCCTTGGAGGGATGTGCCACAAGGGGCTGCAGCCCGGGGCACTGGGGAGACACGGAGAGAACACCTGCCTTCTGGCTGCCTCCAGGAAGGCCTGGCACGCAGGTGAGGACTGAAGGAGGGTGTCGCCGGCCATAAAGTGGTGGAAGAAGGCTGGGTGGACATACTGAAGCCGGACCTGCTGCAGCAGTTCCTGCAGGTAACGCTTCCGGGCCTGGAGGTCATGCCTGACCCAGGCCATGAGGGCCTGGAACACCTTCTCCTCCTCCCCGCAGAGCCCGTCATCTCCTAGGTAGTCTCTCAACTCCAGAGCACACAGCTCCTTCAGGTCTGCTGATGCGGCCACCTCTGGGAAGCAGGTCAGGGCCACCTTCCTGGCTTCCTCCCTGAGGCTCTCACAGCTGAGGACTTCCGAGAGTCTAATCATGCCCAGGCAGTTGCTGGGCGCCAGCTGGCTCTGTAGGTACAAGGAGCAGGCCTCGAAGAGCCTGGGGTACTGCAGCATGGAGGCCGCCTCCATCAGGGAGAGGACGTTTCCGGCTGTGATGTGCACCTCCCCGGTGTACACGTAGGCTACCACCTGCTCCAGAGCCATCCGGGCAACGCCTTTCAGCTGCACTTTGGCCTCACTGCTCTCCCGGAAATTGCTGCAGAACATGGCCCGGAAGTAGGGGCTGCTAGAGGCCAGCACATTTCGGTGGCAAGGAACCTCCCAGCTGCCCGCACAGATGCACACATCAGTCAGGATTCTGTTTTGTCTTAAACTATTGAGCTGCCTCAACAGGTCGGAGGAGAAGTTGTGGTCTTTGAAGAGCAGCCCGTCTGGGGACTCCTCATCCATCCTATGGCAGAGAGGGGAGGAAGCCCCAGGAGGGAACAAGGGTCAAGCACGTTCTGGAGGCCTTTGCTGCGGCAGCCTCGAGACCTGGGGCATCTGCGTCCATGCTTCAGGATGTCTGTGGGACTGTTAAGGGTGCTGCATAGCTCAGACCGGAAAGGGAGGCCACTCCCTCCCACCCCAGAACTCGAAGGGGACACATCTCCTTTGGTTACAATCACATGTTCTTAAAGGTAGTAAGAAACCAGCACCCACAGCTAATGTGAGGGAGAAAATAAACCAAAGTTATAAGAAGTTACTTGGTGGTCAGGGGCTGAAGCATGGACATCAGGTGATGGCCCACTCCCATGGGCAGCACAGGTGGGAGCCATTTTGTAGGTTCTTTGAATGTCTGTTGTTTAGTAATCTCATCTAAATGTCTCTTTCTGGGTGTTGGTCAATCCCTGTGCATGACATTCTGGGGTGAGAGGGACTTTTAGATACGTATATGTACACACACACACACACTTGCATGGTAGATTATATCATATATGGTGGAAACATTACTGGGTTTTGTGCAACCCACATTCCATGAAAACATGACCAAAATGTGCTGCGTGACATCCAATCGCCTGACTGCAGAAGAACCAAGCTGAGGGGAGGATTTACCTTGCTCTGCCGCGGTGACATCCAGCGATGTCAGGTCTGTCTCGTTCCCTCAGGGAGTTTTCACCTCTAGCTCCGAGTGAAACCATAAACCCCAGGCCTTTCCCTCAGCTGGAAAACGATTTGTCCTGGGAGAGTTCTGGGTTTGTTTATGCTGAAGGCACTTTCATGGTTTTCTAGAGCTCTGTGCAAGGGCCGCTGGGCAGGGAGACAGTGTATACATTCCAGGACTAAGAATAGCCGCATATGTACTTTCCACTGTTATGACATGTGACTTTCCAGTTGCCTTTTGCAGCCTTCTGAGGGCCTGCTGGGCTGGCGCATGCCCACACGCCTGGTTTCTTTGGCAAGTGTTTACGGCGGCATAAATAGACTGGAGGAACGGCTTCTCGAGGTGAGGCTTGGCTGCCCACTTGAGTGCCTTGTGTTAAGGGCGCCTGACCATAAACAGGTTGCTGTGACCTGTGCAGGATTGCTGAAGATTGCACTAGGCCACGGAGAGGGTGGTAGCCGGTCACAAGGGAAGCCAGGGCGTTCGCCCGGGTGCCGTTTGATGCGTCTCTGTGTCCCCTCATCAGTCTGGTGGGATCTTGGAGAGACTGTGATTTCCTCCTCAGGGTTCCAAGGTTGGAATCTGTGACACAGGTCACTGATGAGGTTCTTACCCATTATGAAGCACACTGGGGCTTCTGACCCCGTGAAAGCCCGGCCTCTGTTGGGGCTCTTTTCCTGGGAGCTTCTGCTTGGGGTGGCCGGGCTTTGAGTTCAGGCTAAAAGAGGAGGAAGAGGAGGAGGAGGGGCGGAGGAGCGGAGAGGGGTGGTGGTGACATGGTGGGGTAGGAGGCGGCGTGGTTGTATAAGTGCGGGGGAGGCCTTAGCACCGTGAGGCCGGGCGAAAGGGGCCCAGGTCGGTGCTGCTCCCATCTCTGTGTTCCAGCCCTGAGTGACGGGGCCTGGCTTTCTCTTCTTGTGCCTTGTGCAGGCTTCTGCAATGGCCCTCAGGGCGCTTTCGCCTCACTCCTAGTCTCTCTGCCTCTGGGACCTCTACTCTGTTATCCCACAGTAACCCCGAAGAAGGAAAGTCAGAGTTTGCCAGCCCTCCCAGCACCATGTCCTTTGATGGCATGGCATGTGTCCAGGGCCTCTCAGCTTGAAGAACTCTGTCTCCTCCCACTTAGGCTTTGTCGTCTAGTTCTGCCAGAGGACTTAGGGATGCTCGTGTGCCTCTAGGCTCTGCTGGGGAGGCTGGGCTGGCCTGGCCCTCAGGGTATCCCAGGGGGAGGTACCCTGGGGCAGGGCAGAAGGAGTCTCTCTCATTCCTCACTGCAGATCACGGAGCGTCTTGTGCCCACAGCATTTCAGAGGGCAGGGCTGGGAGGTGTGTCCAAAGCATGTCACTGAGGCAGAAGTAGGAACAGAGGGCGTGGACTACGGGGCGGGGTCCAAGGCCCAGGGAGACAAAGCGTGAAGCAGGAGGAGGAGCCGTGTGCAGAGCCCCATGCTGCTGAGGACACCTAGTCTTCTGAGCCACGATAGGGGCATGGGAGAGGAGTCTGGGCCTCACTGGCAGGTCGACCTCTGCTCCAAGCTGCATCCCTGCACCCGTGTCCCTGCTTCGGTCCTGTCTCTTGCCTTCATGGCTCCTTGCTGTCTTCAGAGCTTAGCTGTGTGTCCGCTCCTCTGACAGTCTTTTCGACCCTTTCTACGATTCCATCTTCATGTGCCCGTGCCAGTCCCACGCCCTGTGCGTGCCTCTAATGTGTGCGACTCCAACTGTGCCCAACTGTGTCGCTCCTTTAGCATGTCAGTCGCTGGACACGGGAACCTAGGCTCACATGCCTCTCTAGCCTGGAGCTCTGCAGGGTGCCTGGCACCGACTGGGTGAATTGTGCAGTTCCCAGGTGGGATGTGGAGGAACAGAGAGTGGAGAAGGGGTGTGGTGGGCGGCCAGGTGAGACTGCGGTACCAATGGTGCCCTACAGCCCTGGATGTTCTCCATTTGAACCAAGTACAGCAACCCATGATACGAAGAGCAAACTGTCAGGTTCAACTGTGCGATGACTGTTTGAGCTGAAAAGATCGATGATGTTCAAAGACCTGTTGCTGTTAATCCCCTCCCAGTCCTGCCCTCGCACTGAGTACACTTACCTGCTCTCCTTGCCGCTTCTGGAAATGCTCTTTCATGAGGATCTTGTGAAGTGTGATCAAAAACACGGTGACTGCTGCTGTGGGGTGCAGCACCCCAGAGGAAGGCAGCCTTGTGAAAACACCAGTGTGTCCTCACCTCATCTACCAGATCTGATGCTGGGCAACTTCTGGCTCCTCCACAAAGCCAAAATGAGCGTGACAAGCAAACTTTTTGAATTGATTCAAGAAACCGAGGCAGCCACAGCAGCACAGCTAACGACATTCACACAGAGCACCCACACACACAGAGCACACCAGGCCTGCTTCAGAAAGTGGCAAAGTGTGTTGGAACAGAGGGCAGATCTGGAGGAGGTTACCAGTGCTGTGTCTGTGGCTGTAACAGTTCAAGGATGACTTAAACATTCAGCATATTTTTCAGTTATACAACTGCTTTGTATTTCAGAGCAGAAGTTGGTTTGGGGTTAGGAACTGAAAAGGTCCTTGGGAGCCAGCCCAAGGGAAAGTGAACATCCTCCTTGCTCTGCACGGCCCGTGTTACGCCTCTTCCAGCCACTGGGCAAGCTGAAGGTAACGGGTAGGGACCCTGCAAGGGAGTGGACATAGCCCAGCCCCAGCAGGCACCTTGGATTCTCCCCTCCACCCCGTGACTAGTTAGGCCTTCTACCATCCAGCCCTGCTGTGTGTGCAGGGTCGATGTCTGGCCAGCCTGAATAAATCTCTTAGTTCTAACATCTAGAAAAAAAACCGCACCTGTTTTGTTAGCCTGACTTTCTGGGAGAATTCTGGCTCTACAGGAAATGTCAGGAAAAGAGACCAAGAAAGAGTTGGGTGTTTAGCTCATAAGAACACGCAACCCCAGACCCGATCCCAGAGCACCTCTCCCACCCACGTGTGCTCCTGGTCAGCCGAGTCCTGCATCCGCCTCGCTCCGAGCCTCTTACTACACTGTGCCTTGACTCTTATGAAGAAGGTGCTTTGTAGTAGGGTCTGAGTGTGCGACTATTTAAAATAAATGAGGATGCTCAGCTCCTGGTCCTTCTTTTGAGAAAAGTCAACATCACAAAGAATCAATGCCCAGACTCTGGAGGCAGAAGGGCAAAGGGCAAGCTGAGAATTTCCTCTGGGTATCTATTTGGGCTTCGACAAGAATCTTATACTCTCCCAGCTTTGATTTCTCTACCTGTTAAATGGGAAATAATTCATATGTGGCCTCCAACAGGCCTGGTACTGTAAGTGTTCTATCACTGCTCTGAAGGTGACCTTGTGAGGTGCCAGCAGGTCCTGAGGTCCTGTTTGCAGTGTCTAATCTGGCGTCCCATGCAATCTGGCTGATCACTGTGCCGGGAGCAGTTTCTGTGCTCCTGGTTGGCTGCTCAGTGTTCAGGAGTCCTGGGTGCTAGTCTGAACCCTGTTGGGATCTGGCCATGTGTCCTTGGATGAGTTACCTAACCTTTCTCTGCTTACTTTCTCACGGGCCTTGATGATGCCAGTCCTGTGGTTCTGTGGCCTGTGGTGTTCTCTGAAGCTGTGTCCACCAAGGGGACTATGAAGGAACAGGCCGTGGTGTTGAGGCCTGCTCAGGGCTCCTGCGTGGCTCTGGCCTGAGGCCAGGTGCACAGGAGAAGTGCCAGTCAGTGCCAGCTGGAGCCTTTTATTATTTTGCCCTTTTAAGTAGATCTGGGAAGCCTTCACTTTCTTCCTAGCGCTTTGGACAGCTATGGCAGAGCCTCAGACTTAGGAGGACATGGCTTCTTCCTGCCAGCCGAGCCGCCCTTAGATTCCTGTGGGCAAGTGGGCTGGGCTGATTTGGGTCAGCAATGGTTTGACAGCTGCATCCTGGAAGCCACTGAGCATGTGCCCTGTGTACACCGCACCCCCTCTGCCCTCTGGGGTGTGCTCCCACCTGCCCATCTGTGAGGAGCAGCCTTGCACTGAGTGGTGACCTTGGCTGTAACTACCCTGGGAGATGTGTCTCAAGAGGAGACAGAGGCATGTGAAGGCCCAGGGTGGCTGCCTGCTCCCTCGCTGGGGACCACTCCTTGCTGGTGCCGAGCACCTGGGTACACCCAGGTGTGGCGGGTGGAGTGGGGACCCAAGAGGGACCCTGAGGTTTCAGTTCCCTGGATCATTCAAAACCATAGGGAGAAATTTGATGTCGTATGCAATTTAAAATTTCTTCTCTATAGTCAGCCTTCTATGTCTACAGCACCATGGATACAATCAACGAAAATAAAAAATTCTGAAAAGAAGCTGCATCTGTACTAAACACGTACAGACTTCTCACTGCTATCTCGTACACAGGCTAGCAACTATCTTACAAAGTGCTCATGTTGTTTTAAGTACTACAGTAATATAGAGAGATGATTTAAAGTGTGTAAGAGGAGTGGGAAGGCTACACACCAACACTGCCCCATATCACGTGAGGAATTTGGTACCCACAGGGTCCTTGGAGCAGGTCCTCCACGGGTCTGGGGGATGAGTGTGTACGTGAGAGCCTGCTATTTCTATATCTCTCCTGCCAAGTAGTTTTTGGTTTTGTTTTTGCTAACTTACAAAAGCTGAAGACTCTGTACTCCAGGCAGTGACCCAAAAGAGAGCCTGCTCCTTGGTCCAGGGGTTGCCATGACTACCCCCTCCAGGTGTTAAAAGTCCCATGCTGATGTTACTAGCTCTGTAGTGCTAGTGACTGCATCCTCAACCCTCCTTCCACCCCGTCTCACCACCAGAAATTATCTTCATATTTTTCTTCCCCAGGGAATGGCAAGGGGAAAAACAGGGCAACAGAGACAACGTCAGGACCATTACAGATTGTTGGTATAACCCGGCTGTCCGGGTCCCTTCTTCCCACAAATGCAAGTCTGATCTCATGCATCACTGTACCACAGACCAGCTTTCTGGGCTCTCAATCAAACCAGGAAGGAAGGAAGAATATAACTAAGGATGCTTGCTTATTCTCCTGGTTCAGTGCGTGTGGTGCGTCAGGATGCATGATGTTCCGTGTGTTCTCTTTGCTGCCCAGGTTCGCTGTCCTCTGAGCAGTAAGGTCAGCATGTATGCTGGTATCCCCTCCTCCTGGCCACTCAGGGAAAATCTGACTATTTGCTGCTATGGATAGAAAGTGAAAGGCTTACATAAGGAGCACTGACTAGAAAAGGTGAGCTGCACTACACTTATAAATCAAAATAGTTAGAGCTTCTGGGGGAGATGGGAATTGAGCCAGGATCTGATTAACTAAGGGTTGTCTACCCATCTGTCCATACCTCTGTCCATTCGTCCACTCACTCACCACCAACTAGCCAGCCAAATACCCAACCAGCAAGACTCTGGGGAGACAGACAGGGTCTCTGTCCTCATGCAGTTCAGTCTTGTAAAGGAGACAGAGATGAAACCCAGCGTGTCCTGAATGTTTTGAAGGAAGCCTTTCCCAGACACCCTCCTTCTGAAGTCATTGCTCTCCCTCACTCCCACCATGAATTCTGGGTCCTTGCAAAAGAACCTTGTATAGATCTCTGCAGGAAGTCTCATATCAGACTGAATTTTAACCTGTGTTTTCATTTCTCTCTGCTGTGTTGGGTTGTGGCTCCTTGAGGGCAGGGATAAGTCTTGTTCCTCCACCGTTATTTGTAAAGGTAGAGAAATCTTGGAGTTTGTTAACAGACACTGCTACTAGAGACTGTTACTTCTGTCCTCTTCAGACTGCTTTTATATATATATATATATATTTTTTTTTGTACTGGGGTTCGAACTCACGACCTTGAGCTTGCCAGGCAGGCGCTTAAGCCACTGAGCTAAATCCCCAGCCCTGTGCTTATATTTTTTAATAGTGCCTCTTTTGAACTTTTCCAAAAGCATTTTTAATCTATTTTTTTCAAATGATAAAAATCACTGTTATGGCTTATGTCTAGGTGTCCCCCCAAAGCCTCATGTGATCGTAGGTGGAGCTTTTCAGAGGTGGCTGGATCTAGAGTGTGTGATGCTGGGATTTAGAATGGATACGTAGCTGGGAAAAGATAGAAGGTCAAAAACAAGATCACTGCTTATTTCTTGCCACCTGGCTATTTGCTTTTGAATTTTATTAATAGCAATTATTTGTACTTAGCTCTGTATTTGGTTGATTTATGTCCTCAATACCTGTTCTTTTATACTATATTTTTCTCATTGTTAAAAGTTTCATCCTGATCACCATTGACAGAGTTGGTCCTTTTTTTGTGTGTGTGTGGTGGTGGTACTGGGGGTTGGACCCAAGGCCTTTGTGGTGAGCTACATAACTAGTTCTTTAATTTTTTTTTTTTTTTTTTTGAGACAGAGTCTCACTTAGTAGTTAAATTGTCTAGGCTGGGCTCAAAGTTGTGATTTTCTTGCCTTTACCTCCCATGTAGTATTTTTAAGGGAAGACTATGGGAGAAGCACATTTTCCTTATCTAAAACTCTCTTTCTGTTTCCTACCATCTAAGAACCATAACTTGACTAAATAAAATAGTTTGGGTTCAAATTTGTTTTCTTCAAATTTTCTTTCCATTTTACTACTGCTAAACTTTAAGAATTGAATGTATTCCCTTTGCCTTTTTGTTTATTAAGCTTGTTTTTCTTTATTTTAATTAGAAAATATTGGCAGGATATGTTGAGGTTCACATACTTTTAATCAATATGATTTGTAAAATCTAGATGTTGGTTGCATACATTACACTTGATAGCCCAGCAAATTTTTCTTCAATTATTTTTTTGACAGTTACTTCAATTGCAGTTTTGTTTCTCCATGAACAACTTCTATATTTTTTATTGAAAAAAGGTAGAAAAAAATTTCATAATAAAATAGTAGGAGAATAACAATAATTAATACATTACATGTTGTTATCTTTAAAGTAGTTGCTCAGGGTACAAGATATGGGCATAAAAATTTCTCCAATCAATATTAGCACAAACCTTCCCTTTTAATGAACTGAGAGACACTAGCAGTATAACTGATTTTCATTTTTCCCTTTTCCTTACGGTCCTTTCCCCTTTCACCCATCCTAGTTCCTTTCTCCTTTTCAACAATTTCTTCCCATTTCACAGTATCTACTGTGCACTTTAGAAGTTATTTACTCTTTCAGTTTTTCATGCCAAGGAGATAGCATGATGTTTACACATGTGATTCTGATTTATTTCACTTATAAGTATGGTCTCAAGTTGCATCCATTTACCTATGAAAGTCTCAAGTTTATCCTTATGGCTGAGTAGTACTCCATTGTATAAAGATACCACATCTTTTTTATCCATTCCTTGGTTGATGGGCATTTAAGTTGTTTGCAAGAATTAGCTATTACAAATTGTGTTGCTATAAACATGGATGTACATATATTGCTGTGGTACAATATTTTTAATTCTTCTGGGAAAAATACCCAGAAGGGGAATAGCTGGGTCAGATGGAACCTCTGAAACCTAGTTTTCTGAGGACTCTCCACACTGATTCCACAGTGGCGGCACCCCCACCAACAGTGGAGAAGGTTCCTTTTCCCCCACAGCCCCTCCAGCGTTTGTTATTGATAATGCCTATGTTTCTGAACTTGGTTTTCTCATCTAAGTTATTTTCTCTTTTAAAACATTAAGTTATTTGTCTTTTCCCCCTGCATTCTGGAATTCCATGCTAAATTTGCGCTTTATACTACTAGTCTATTTTTCCACAGGAGCAAGTTCTTCTTTTTGCTGTTTTGAATACAGAGGTGAAAAATGTCAGCTGAATTTTTAACCCTCTGAAATAATCCCCTTGGTATCCTATCTCTCTCTTTGGCTCAGCTCAGTTTTACTTATTTTACACTGGAGTATCTTGTTTTTTCTATTGATGCTAGTGTTTTTGAAAAGAAAATGTCTTTGAACTACCCTTGAGTCTTCTGAATGAAGTTCTTTTTCCTGATCCTGCAGAATTTTTCATAGGTTGCCTTTTATTTGATTGCTTATCTTTAAATGACAAGATGTATCTAGGTCCAGGTGTGGTGAGGAGCAGTAAGAGGCCATATTGCTGCCTTTAGAACATTACCTTCCCCTTTGGTGCTGCCCCTTATACCTCCACGTAGCGGGATGGCTGACTTTCTTTCTACTTCCTGGCTCCATGCCTAGGCATCCAGGGCATCCATTTAGTTTGGATCTGTTGAACTGAGGTCTGATTTGCTTTTATTTCCAGTGCAAGAAAAACTATAATCCTCAGATGTTCTACAGATAATCTCAGATAATTTTCCTCATGGATTTCAAAACTTTATTTATACCAACTCTATTCCACCTCTCAGCACAAGTCTCCCTGGCATGAATGCTTACCACCATTTTCTACATTCTGCCCTGTTCCTTGTTTTAAGATTGGCCTATTTATTTATTGGTCTATTTCTGGTTCTCTGAGTCAAAGAGTGGAGTGTGGAAGAAATAACATTCCCTACTATCTTCCAGAGAATCCAATTTCCTCTCTTCTTGGATAGGTCATTTACTAGTTCTCTCAAGCCTGTTGTATCTTCTCTGTCATCATCAGAATGACTTCCAGATCCTGATATTGGATGATTATCAATATCACTTTTTTAGGATGTGGACATGTGTTCAACATTCCTTGTAAATAATTTTTGATGGAAAATAGATGATACTGGAGGGATATTTTGTGTTATAATGTTAACTTTATAAATTGCTCTTGAACTTTAATCCCCAGAATCTTCCAGTTATTCAGGATCCCCTTAGCTGGATAAAAGCTTCTTTGTCTTTTTACTTTCTCCTACACCTGAGTAATCAAAAGGTAAAAAAGAGTGGGCAAAGGCAAACATTGCTGATTTGATAACCCCCATTCCTAAGATTATGTGCCAGAGTCCTTAGGGCTCTGGGTAAGAAAGTAGGGAGTGTCTTCTTGTGTTTTCCATTCCAATGGGCAGGCCAGTACAGGCCACGGAGATTCAGACATGAGCTGGAGGTCAAGGAGTTTGCTATTTAAACTCTTCGTAACACCTAGTGCATTGTCTGTTGCCAGAGGCATTGCACAATATTGGTAGTAATAATAGCAATCAGGAATTTGCTAGTCCCTCTTGGAGATGTGCACATTATTATTATTGTCATGTCCAGAATTTTTCATTACATGTGTCTGAAAGGGGAACTTGTGCTGTGGTTCCCAAAGTCGAGCTCTGTCCAGCTTGGGGAGGACAGGGCCTAATGACCAGCTTCCCAGCTGTCAGAGGAAGTTCTTTCAGAAGAGGTTGTCTGAGAACAGCGATAAGGCTGATCTTTTTTTTTGTAATTTGGATCACTCTTGCGTCGTACTGACTATTTCATTCCAACATGAATATCTGAACATGTACTACACAGCTACTATATTCCATGCCTGTGAAATACATTTGGAGAAACATACAAAGATCTCATTTTTGCCAGGCTGTATACTTATCCTCTATCTTTCCTAAAACCACCGCAGCAACCCCCACCCCCGGTTAGAGCAGATAATGAATTAGACAGCAAGGGGAGAATGAAGAGAGATTTTTTCAGAAGGTGTTATTAAAATGTGGATTAGTCCTGGAAAAATGCGGACCAGGCCATGACTAGTTGGTCAGATAAACTGGCTGGGGTTTGAGAGGGGATCTTTGGACAGGGAAACAGCAGCAGAAAAACTGGCTTGATGGTGCTGTTTTGTCAGAGACTAAGCTACCTGTTTCACAGATGCATGCGGTTTCAGAAACATCTGTGTCCTCCCAAAGCATCGTGCAGGGTGTGCGGTGGTGGCTGACCTGGGCAGGGCGGTCCTTTCCCACTTGACTTCAGTTACAAACTGTGTTGCCTTGAGGTTCTGTTCCCACTCATTTCTCCCCTTTCTCTGCATCTCACTTTCTCCTTTTGCTCAACTGTGTTATTTTTGTTTGTAGAAACCCTCTTCTCCATCTTTTCTTTTCAACCATCACTCCTTGTGATGTGGGAATTCTGCCATACTCACTGGGTTTGACAGATTCCACTGTGCCCCTTCTTTCCTTGGGTTCCCTCAGCCTGTTCTGGATGGAGGTAGCTTTGTGGAAGAGGCTGCTTTCCAGGTAGCCTCTGGCTAAGGCCAGCCAGCTCTAAAGAGGACTCAGGGACTGACCTGGAGAAGAAAATTCTTGGGTGGAAAGCAAAGAGAAAGCCTCATGTACCAGGGAGTAGCGTTTTCTTCAGTAAATTTGTTTTGTTGTTGTTAAAAGAGGCATGAGAGGGGTTAACTAGGCAGAAGTTTTAGAAGTATGCACTCAAGGAAATGGAGTGTAGACCTCTGAGAGAGAGAGGGAGAGGGAGAGAGAGACACCTTGCAGTTTAGGAGGGCTGGGAATACAGCTATGTATGTGTTTTTGGAGATAGAAGTCAATAGAATTTGTGAATCTATAGGAAATCCTTGTGTCTCAGTGATATAGGGGAATAGAACTCCCGACTTCCTATATGTCCAATACAAGTTTGTGTTCTCTAAAATTGAAGGATGAATTTTAGGAACAATGGAGGTTAAAAGTGGAATATATTTATTGAGAGAAAGAAAGCTTCTGTCTGAGAGACAGAAGGGGTTCCAAGTGGATTGCCAAAGACTCTGCCTTTTCTAGGGACCTTTATGGAGTAAAATCTTGAGGTTAGATGGGTCAAAGGTGGGGAAAACCTGGGAACTCGCAATGTGGGCATAAGGTGGGACAGAACTGTGGTTAACCAATAAGATTAATTGCTCAGGTGAAATTGAGTAAGTCAGGAACAAATAAGGAAGCAAGTCTCATAGCAAGAGGTGTGCTTAAAGAACAGTGATTATAGTATTTCTAACTAACTCAGTTTCCTGTAACACTTTAGATATATCAGGGTAAGGCTTCTGATCCCTAAGTAGCCTCAATCTGAAGCAGTTAGGAAGACAGACCATCAGCTCTTCTACACCTCTTAAAGAGATTAAATTTTTGTGTGTGGGGGGTGCGGGTGAGTTAGGGTAGAAGAAATAAAGATAGGTAGAAAGGAGAGAAGAAAAATCATAGTGTTACAGGCAGCTGAGTTAGTTAGAAATATTACGGGCAGTCAGACAGGGATGGACCCTCAAAGGAGCCAGAGCAGAAGACCAGATAAACCTTGCAATCTTGGAGGAGACACACCTGTTGTGGGCCAGGCCTCAAGACAAAAGATCAAACATACACCCACATCCTAAGGATTGACAGCCGAAATAGTTCTGTATCATGCTGAGGAAGCCAAGAGTCACCATCCCAAGCCTCTACGGGAAGAATCCCTGCTCTTTAAGCATGCCCACTTGCTATGTGGCTTGTTCCTCCATTTGTTCCTGATTTAATCAATTTTACCTGAGCAGTTAATCTTACTGGTGGACCAGAGTTCTGTCCCACCGCATGCGTACCGTGAGACTTCCCATCTGCACTCCCTCACCCCTGCCTTGGACCCATCTCACCTTGCGGTTTTACTCTATAAAAGTCCCTAAAAGACAGTCTTTGGCATCCCACTTGGGTCCCCTTCTGTCTGTGTCAGATGGAAACTTTCTCTCAGTATGTTCTACTCTTCACCTCCGCTGCCCCTAAAATTCATGCTTTGATTTTAGAGAACAGGAACTGGTACCAGACACAGAGTAGGTTGGGAGTTTCATTCTCCTAGACAAAGGGAGATGAAGGAAAGTGGGTTTTGTTGTCTGATGAACTTTATCCTCTTGATAGCTTGAGAAAGAGTACAAGAACATCACAAGTTATTGACACATAAGCTCTATTTTATAACCATATTAAACAAGCAGAAGCCAATATTAAAAGTAGAATATTGACGAATAGTGATTCCAAAAAATGGTAGAAGTCAGTCACATTAGGTAGAAGCGTTTTATTTTTAATATTGACCTTATTTTGGGATGTTTATCCAAATATAACAGAGTTTGAAAGCAAACAGATGTCTCCCTGTTTTATTAATAATAAATTTAACCTATTTTAATTATAACAAAGTTGACTCAATACACTAAATAAAGGCATTTATGTTTTTATGACCATTGCATCATTAAATTTCTTTTTTACTTCAGGGTTTAGAACCTACTTCTGACCTCCGTCTTGTAGAGCTGAAGAGCTTTAGTAGTGACGGCTCTAGATGATACAGACAAATGAGGCCTGGAGAAGAGAACCGGAAGTTAGTCCAAGCCACGAGATAACAAAGTTTAGCAGCTACAACATTTACATTCTCATCATTTATTCTATAGTCACATGTATACAAGAAACTAAATCTTTATGTGAAGAGTACTTGAGAGTACATTAAAATAGCGTAATGAGAATATCCTGAGACCAAAGGACACATTTTGGAAGCTCTAGTGGGACTAGAAGTTGGGAAGTAAATTTGCTTTTTAAACTGTGAATCAATAGTCCCTAACGGCCATTTAAAAATCTGTGTGAGGGTCTAGATGATCATTTCCGGTTGTTGGGAAGGCAGGAGAGCAGTCTTTGAGCAGGGTGAGGTTCAGCCAAGCACCGCTGTCTGTCTGTCTGTCAGCGCCTGTTAATATCCTGTGGGTTGGGGCTTCATGGTTATTCTGTGTAGCAGGGCTTGGGAAGGTGGGACTTTTAGTTTCCATATATCATTCAGGACAGTTATGCAGAACATTTTCTCATTATCTGAAATCCAAGTTTGAATTTGTTTTATATTTTTATTTTCTTAATCTCTCAGCTCTACTATAGATGAGACCATGTGACCTATTCAAAGTACTTGATGAAGGTTTGCTGCTTTACCTACTTCTATCATTTGAATCAACAGAAGAAGCAAGGAGAGAAAGAAAGAAAGAAAAATGGAAAAGAAGAAAGATGAATAGAAAAAGGAAGGAAGGAAATTGTTTAAAATGGATAAACATGCTCTGGCCTTCTGCCTTCTGCCATTTCAAAAGAGATTTTTGCCTATTCTTAGGAGCCACCTGGCAGCACTTAAGCTCAGTCGAGGACACGAGATGATCTGATCTTCAGCTGAGTCACGGCTGGAATTACAGCCTTTCTGAATGGTGTAAGGCACAGCACAGAGCCTTGGCACAAAGTGCCTGCCCTGGTCTTAGTGCCAACTCAGTACCTTAACCAGGGCACTTACATTTATTCTTTTATGAGTTTTAGTTTCTTTATTGACAATGGGAATCTGACCTCCATTCTTCATGAGGCCATGTCTTGCACTATGGTGCAGCATTTGATACCAGACAGACCTGGGTTTAAATCCCAGTTCTACCAGTTACCAGCTGTACAACCTGGGGCAAGATGCCTAGGCTCACTGTGCCTTTGTTTCCTTATGTACAGATTGGATATGATGATACAGTATAGAACAAAAGCTCTGTGGTTTCAAGGCAAAGCTTACTAATTAGTTCTTTCATCTGAACAAGTGCTTATTGACAACCTAGTCTACCCCTCCTGAAAACAGTTCAATGTAGGGCTGGGAATGAATGCCCAGCTCTGTTCTAAGAGAGACCTGGGATACTGAAGTAGCAGAAAACCTGACCTGTGCCCTAGTATACATAGCAGTAGCCCTACAGGAGGGGATTACTACCCAGGTAAAAAAAAACAAGATAATAAACTCAAGAGCGTGATGAATCAACATAAATTCAGGGAGGTTGTGAAGAGGCACAAGTCGCAGTATCTTGACTTAGGCTTTTAGACCCATTGCAGTGTACGGGGGTGTTCACAGACACAGAGGTGAAGCAGAGCGGGCAGAGGGAGGAGGGGCTCAGCATTAGATGCTTCGGGGAGAGGCCTCTTGAAGCAGTGATAGATTTGGATCACGAGTTGGGCTCTGTGGTGGGACACATCTAAAGTGTGGAGGACATGGCGGATGCTGACGTCACCAGCAGACCTCGCATGCCAGCTCTCCTGTGGCCCTGGGCTGCAGGTTCTGTGGACAGTCAGAGGCTGAGTGCTACACAGCAAAAAAGAAGGCTAAATTTGGGTCATTTGTAAGAAAATGAATGGATCCTGAGACTATAATGTCAAGTGAAATAAATCAGAGATAGAAGGTTAAATATTGCATGATTTCTCTTAGTCTAGAAGCCCAAAATATAAAGTTTAAATGCAAAATAAAAGATAGATGGCAGGAAGCAAAGAGGTGGACTCTGTGGAGGTGGGAAGGGGTTCCAGGAAGGAGAGACGGGGGAGGGTGGTGTAAGCAGGAGTAAAGAGGACCAAGATGTGATGTGTATGTGCACCAGTTCCCCAAGATGAATGCAAGTACTATGCACTGCAGACACATACTAATGATAGAAATAAAGGAGAAAGAGGCTCTGAAGTCTCCATGTCTGTTCTTGGCATCGGCTTTGAAACCTGTTTGGATAGTGTCTTGCCTCCCCCTATCCCCTGCCTGACAGTATCTCTGTTAGTGTGACATCTTGTGAAATCAAACACCTGGGCAGTTATCTCTCTGCTTCTAACTGTGGTGACTGAATGATTAGGCTACAGAGAGACTTACCGCCCCTGCCTGGGCTCTTCAGGCCAAGCCAAAGAAGCAGACAGTCAGTCATTCAGGTGGTAGATGCCCTGGAGCCTTTTATGACACATTTTGCTTATTAGCTAAGTAAATCTATTCTTGTTCTCTTCCCTAACATTTGACAATGTGATTTTCATGAATCATGGCCATGTGTCTTGTTTTGGAAAATATGAGTAACCACTGTAAACGTAGCATTGAGTCTCCCTGGTCTTTGAGTAACTGAGATTTATTATGCTCATGTTGGCTAATTGATTAATTATTCCTTCATGTTGGCTGAGTCATTTGTAAACAAGTCTATAGTAAGCACCTGTTGTGTCTTGGTAGTAGTTCTAGGGACCAGGGACTCAGTATGGGTGGGAGACAATACATGAACAGAACAAACAGTGGAGATAACACAATTCAAGATCAGGGCTGTAAAGGTAGCCTGTGATAGAAGATGGGATGGGAGGGAATGCTATTTCAATCTAGTTATCAGGAGGTCAGGGATGTAAAGAATTGCTGTGTGCATTGGAGTTGGAAGACCAAATGAGACATAATTATTGGCTTTACAAAATCCTTGATTCTCTTGGGAGAAGGAAAATGATGGAGAATAATATAGCAAATGCTAGGATGGAATTATGTAAAAGGAAGCACATGAGGGACTGACAATTGCAGCAGAGGAGTAGGCAGTGCTTGCTTTTTGACATTGTGATGTTTGAGTTACCACTGGTGAGAAGTGTTGAGGTCAAGGCTAGAGAAAGGGAGAAAAGACATGGTATTAGGCATCCATGTGGCCGACCACATTTCATTGAACAACCATTCCATGAGGTTGTTACTGCAGGTGCTGGAGTTACAGTGGTAAGCAACAAAGAAATACATCTGTGTCTTCTAGAATTTACATTCTAATGGTGGGATGGGGTGGGGACACAATGAATAAGTAAACAAGATAATTTCAGATGACAATAACTGTAAAGACTAATATGGAGCAATGGTGAAGAAAGAGTTTGTGTGCTGTCTTAATTTTTCATTGGCAGGGAAAAATACCTGATACCACAACTTAAAGGAAGAGAGGTTATATTGACTTGGTTTCACAAGATTTAGTCCATAACTGGAAGTTAGAAATAGCACAGCTGAGAAGCTTGGTAGAAGAAATGGTGGTCAACTATGGAAACCAGGAAGCAGAGAGAAAGGGGATCCAGGGATAAGAATATGACTTTCTGGGTCATTCAGTCAGTGACCTACCTCAAACTAGGCATTTCCTAACATCATTTTCAGTTATTGAACTCATCAATGGATGAGTCTACTTGAGTATGGTACTCCCAGATCTAATCGCCTTCCAAACACATGAGAATTTTGGGGGGTGTTTTAGATCAAACCATAACATTCTGCCCCTGGACCAAAAGACCCATGTCCATTGCATTATGTAAAATGCATTTAGTTCATCTCTAAGAGTTACCAAAGTCTTAACAATTCCAGTATTGCTGAAAAATCCAACTCTAAAACTCCTCTGATATTTAAGGCAAACTCTTAGCTGTGAGGCCCTGCAAAAATAAAAAGGAAAGTTAAACATTGCTAACATACTATGATACAGTCTATTTTATCCCAAAAGCGAGAAATAGGGGTATAGAAAGGAATGGGAGGAAAGCAAGACTGAAACCCAATAGGGAAAACATTAAATCCTATAGTTCCTTGTCCAATACCTGGGATTCATGGTGACTTAGGAATTCTGGGTTTGGACAGCCCTGCCCCTACAGTTTTGTTGGTTGTAGCCCTCATGGCCTCTCTCTTTGGGTACTTTTGTTCCCTGCCTGTGACTTTCCTTTGCACATGTTCCACATTCTTGGAATCTTCAACATCCTGGATCTCCGCTTCACTCTTGCAGCTTCACATACTGCCTTCTCACTGGCACACTGTTGGCCTCCCATGCCTTCCTCTGAAATCCGGGTGGAAGTCTTTCTGACCCCACAACTCTTTTTTTTTTTTTTTGAGTATATATATTTTTAAAATTTTATTTAAAGAGAAGGGAAAAATAAAGAAAAACAGAAAAAAAGGGTAGAAACAATACAGAATTTCCAAAAAAATGAACAGTAAGAAATCACTAGTTGATACATTACATATTGTCTTCTTGGATGTGGTTGTTCAAGTTACAAAAATTAAAGCATACAAAGCAGATATTCAAACAGTGAGGCTACAGACAGCTCCATTCTCTGATGCAACAAAAACTTAGCAACATAATTATCAATCCTATACCCTTAAATATACATGCAGTTTTATTCTTTAGAGCACTTGCTTTTCCTCCTTTTGCTTTTTAAGTCCATTATCTATTTAGTTATATCATGTTTCAGGTTGCTCAGTACCTTACTGCTCTGTTTTGTTGTTGTTAATTACTTTTTAACATTTTTTTATTATTTATTATTTTATTTATTTATTTTATTTTGAAGGTAGTAAAATATAGCAGAACAAGACAGGACATAGCCAATGGAGGCAGTGCAGTGAAATTGGTACAGAACCTCACAGCAGGTTACTGGGATAACAGCAATAGGTACAATAGTATATCTGGTTTTCTTTACAACAGATGTTTCTTCAATCAGGTAGAGCAATACCAAAGGAAATACTGAAATTATAAAAACAGAATATTGAATAGAGCAATACCATTGATCAGAACAGAGCAGAACAGAGATAAAAATATTTGCCTTCAAAGAGATGGCAGAAGAAAATCCCCCTTATTTGCTATATTGCCTATAGTCAAATTCACAAGACATGCTCAGATCTCTGGCTCTCACTTACTAGCAGGGGTGGGGGATGGATAGATGTTTGATTCTTAGCCCATGCCCTGGTAAGTTCACAGCCACCCACCAGAGGGGTGAACTGACTGCCTGTTTCCCAGTGCCCCAAGGTCCAACATGGCATGTAGCAGATCTCAGGAAATGCTGATATGGTTCTTGCCCTGTGGTGGCCATGGCTTGCCAGGCCACAGCCACTTACCAGAGCGGCATGCTGGTGGCTTCCTGTTTTCCCAGTGCCCCAAGGTCCAACGTGCCCCACAACTCTTATACTCTGCATGTTTGTGAAACCAACATTCTGTAGATGATTCTAAAGTCTGCTGCTAGTTTAAGCAGTAGCCAGGCCCCCTTAGCCAGGCTGCAGAGCTCTCTGAGAGCTTGGGGAGCTGAACACTGTGAAATGAATCTAATTGCCTAACTAGCCTTTCTCAAGCAGGGAGCCCAGGGGCTTTCTTCTCAAATGAAAGATTTACAGTTTTATACCTGCAAGCCTGTGAAGAATGGGGGTCTTGCTGATTCCTGAGCTGACTTCAAGCTATCTTTCCTATCATTCTGGTACAAAGTACTTGGCTTCTTTTTAATGCTAATCTTTTCAGCAACAATGTTCTCCATGGCCCCAACATTGCAAATATTTCCTTTGTGTTGGAAGGAAATATTTCACATACTTTGGCTCTAATGCTTGCTCTTGAGCCTCACTGTAAATCTAAAATCAATGTAAATCTAAATCTAAAAGCATCCAGAATTATTCATGCTACAGCCTGAATGTTGGGCTACCTTGAAATTTGTTCCTCCAGTTTAATTAGTCCACCATCTTTAATCTCAATCTCTTGTAAAATCCCAGGATGTGGGCAAAATGTAGGCAAATTTTCTACTAGGTCATAAACATATAGTCTCTAGTCCAATTGCTAATGGAATGCTTGTTTCCAATTGAAACCTCCTAAGTCTGGTTTTTACTAACTGCCTTCATATCAGCATTCTGATCTGAGCTTTGACCACTATCATACATCAATCACTGCTCACAACATTCTAGGACTTCTCTAGCCTGATTCTCCAAACTTTTTCAAATTTCTCCCACAAGTGAGTTCCAAAGACTTAAACCACATGATCAGGTATAGTCATAGCAATGACCCCACTTCTCTGGTACCAAAATTTGTCTTAGTTACTTTCTGATTACTGTGACAAAATATATAATACCTGCAATTTAAAGAAGAGGTTTATTTTGGTTTATGTTTTAGAAGTTTCAGTCCATGGTCAACAGGCACTGAAGCAGAAACAGAATGGCATATAGACATGGTGGAGGAAAAGGTGCCCGATTCATAGCTGCCAGGAAGCAGAGAAGAGATAAGCCAGGAGTAAGAATATAGCCTTCTAGCCTACACACCCAGTGACTTACTTCCAACAAGGCCTCACCTCCTAACAGGACATTCAGCTACTGACCTGATTAATGCATGAGTCTATGAATGAGTGTAGTGGCCCTCAATCTAACCACCTTCAAAACACATGAGAATTTTGGGGAACATTTAAGATAGAAATCATGAGAGGTGTGTTCTGAGGACAGTGATGGGGATATTACTTGACAAAGTGGCCAGTGTAAGCCCTGGAAGAGGTAATATGTTCATTGAAATTGGGTTATAGGCTGCCTGGGAGGAGGACAGATCTAGGCAGAAGGAATTACAAATGCAGAAGTTGGAGGTGGGAATAAATGTGCCAAGTTTGAGCAACAGGAAAAATCCTAGGGTGGTTGCTGCCTAGTGAGTGAAGGGTTGAGAGACCATTCCAGAAAGAATCAGGGGCCAAATACCTGGGGAAACAGGGCACCCAGGTATGAAGCCACTGTGTGGATTCAGGTGAGAAAGGATAAGGGTGATCTCTATGACCACTGGAATAATTATTATGCATGTTGTGATATACATAAACTTGAAGATATTTGGAGAAATAGAATTTACAACACTTCTGATACATGGTCATTGAAGATTGAGGAATGGGAGGAGTCAAAGATAACTCCTAAGCCTCTGGTTGGAGCACTTGGAAAGTGGGAGTGGGTGCTGAGATAGGGAAGACAGGAAGAGAAACTGGCTTTGTGTATGTGAGGGAAACCAAGAGTCCTGCTAATCTGGTGTTCCAGAGAAGAGGAAGTAGCTTTCACTGTAGCTTCAAAGCTGAGAATGCAAACCTTTCCGTGGAGGAGAGGTGCCCGGGCACAGCACAGGAGAAAGCCACAGTTAGGAAAGGCAGTTCAGGGCATGAGATGGAAAACAGCATGAAAGAAGAAGGTTACCAGAGTGAGAAGATCAATCTGGTCTGGCAGGTGATGCTCAATGAGGGAGGGTGAGGACCTGAATCTATCTGGTACTGCACCTTGAATTTGCCTGTTTGTGCTACAGACCGGTTTACAATCTCATTGTAGGGCTGACGCCCTCCAGCATAGGGGCTGGGTGGCTGGGTTAGGAAATGATAGAGCCTATTGTATGTACTCAGTTGGACATAACTATAGCATCTTGAGTTGTAACTACCATACACTGTGGCTCGGTAACCCTAGCTGCTTCTTCCTGTATAGTTTCCCTGCAATCTATAAATAAATAAAACTATGGGTATTACATATGGAGCTTTACATGAAGGCTCTGGCCCCAGGGATTTGCTTGATTGTATCATAAGATAGACCAGGTACATTCCATCTAGGATGAAGTCACTTTTTGTCCTAACCTGCCTTACAGGAATTGAGTGGTCTTGCTACTGCTGGGACCTTGCTCCTGTCAGCCCTCCCACCGCAGTGTACTCTGTGCGACCCCGAGTCTTGCCTGTCTTTCTTTTACCTCACAGGGCCTTGGTTCATATAGTAGGACTAGATTTTTCCAGCTGATGGAAAGAGTTCTGGTGTGGGCTCATCTCTGTATGAAGAGCTTCATTCAACCCATATGAAGGCGCTGCAAGGTAGGCACAGCACCTCTACTTACGCAAGTGTAATTATTTTATTGTTTTGGCTGAGCTCAAAATGACATTTAGTAAATGGCTTCCGAAGGCATCTGTTGGTAGCTGAGAGAGTTGGTCTGTTTGCCCTTGAGGTAGTTTTGATCTCGTCCAAGAAGTCTCCTTTGCTTTGCACCCTTGAGTAGGGAAGCTTCTAGAATGATGTCAGCTCCATGTTGTGGATGAGGAAATCGAGACTCAGAAGGGCAACGTGATTTCCTGAGGAGACACAGCCTGTGGACAGGGCAGTCAGGAGTCTCCTTGTCTTTTGCCTTCCTCAGTCCCTACTCTTACTCACAGAAGGGAACCTAAAAATGGCTGGGTTGGGGCAGTGACAGTGTGATACAGGTCTGCGAAAGCTGTGTGGTATCATAGATGGAGGTTTCAGAAGGAAGAAATGATGTGTGTGCAGCAGAAATCCTCTTATCTGACACATGACACGTGACACACTTAAGAGGGGCAACTTAAATTATAAGGCTAAAGTTGAAAAATCATTAAAACATTCATAATTTAATTTTATTTTTCATATGCAATATTCAATGTATGTTGATTTACTTTTCTTGAAAAATGAGCTAATTGTTTATTCTTCTTTTAAAGAAAAGTAACCTAGTTCTATCTAGTCTTCTCAAAGCATTTGGTTCGGCTCTTGTGGAAATGAGTTCTTTTTGATCCTATAGCTGGTCAGCTTATTTAATATTTAATTAAGTTATTTAACTACAGAGGCAAATAGGTTTGAGTACAAACTCTTGAAAAGTGCATAATCTACCAGAAGAGAGGGGGGTCTCTTCCCAGGCTCCACCTGCTGCCAGCCCTCCAAGCATCTGGGGATCCACTGGAGGAAACAAAGCATGCTGGGCAATCTAGCAAACAGGGTGAATGAGATGCAATTAAGGAGGCCCCTACTGATTGAAATACATGTATGCAGCACATACTTGCAGGTGCCAAGCACTCAAAGTGAATGGAATACTTGTGCAGAAACGATTCTGCTTCTCTGACTCTCCCCATCCATCTACCCCCATTCCCTGGCTCAACTTTTTCCAAAGACTGGTTCTAATTTGAACTGGTTCAGTAGGATTTTAAAAACAACAAGTTTGATTTTGTTTTCAGAACAGTGAAAAAATTAATACTTGGTTTGGGTTCAGAGTTCAGACAATTAGTGTTGTCCATTTAGGTCTGTGAGTCACATTATCCTGGTCCACATGACTCATTGGAAGGAATGCTTCAAAGCAGTGCTTTATTTTCCCTTCTAGCCCAGCATCCAAATGCCTGGGGTCTCTTTTGTTCCACACTGTCCTTGTTCTAAGCAACCCTGAAGAGCTTCTTACTGGAAACCAAGAATGTGAGCAAGAAGAGCTCGATCCCCCCTGCTTCCTCTGGGCACTGGTGTGGAAGCTGCTCCCCAGGCTCTTGCTCAAATGCTCATGGAGCAGGCAGCCCCTCCTGCGGTGGGTCTGCTTGCCTGGCCCATCCTGAAGCTACACAAGCTCTCCAGGGACTGGCCCCAGCTCTGTCTTCCTTGGTCTCTCTTGTTCATATTCTCATTTCTCTGGTTTTCTTTCTTTCCCTTTTCTTGCATGGTCTCAGTATTGGTTTAACACATTTTAACTCATTGCCTGCAGGTTGGTGTAGAAGCAGAAGACATCGGTACCTCTGGATTAGTCACAAAGAAGCTGTGAAGAATTCCTTTTTTTGGAGACAGGCTTTCACTATGCAGTTCAGGCTGAGATTGAACTCACTTTGTAGCCCAGGATGGAGTTGAACTTTTAGCAATCCTCCTGCCTCAGCCTCCCAAGTGCTGAGGTTACAGGTGTGTATCACCACACCCAGCCAATAATTCACTTCTGATCCTAAGGAGCTGACCTTGGATATCCTGAAAGAGGGGTTCAAGGACCATTGGGCAATACCTGCCCTTCCTGGTCAGTCCTAGAACACAAATCCTGTCATCCACAGTAAAGTGGTCCATATCATCAATACAGTTGAGGCACAGATGAAATTTCAGGGTGTGTGTATCCGTATATTTGTATGTATGTGGATCCCTGTGGCTTGGTGTGGTTTGTTCCCTGAAGGCTCAAGAAGCTTGGGTCTTCTTTGTGGCTATGATTTATGTCCGGATGTCCCCCCACAGCCTCATGTGGGATTGGGGGCAGTCTTTTCCTTGCTGACTGAGTCTAGAGTTTGCGATTGGTTCACCGTCTAGTGTTGGGATTGGTGTTATGAGGGCTACACACACCCCATGCCGGGTAGCTGGCGTACAATAGAAGAGAAGAGAAGAGGTTTGCTCCTCCTCCTTTTGCTCTTGTTGCTTTTGCTGTCTTCCACCCTGCTTTGCAGTTAGCCGAGTACAGACTGAAATCTCCACAAACTATGAGCCAAATGAACCTTTCCTTCCTTAATGTTGGGTGTCAGGTGTTTTGTCACAGCAATGAGGGAAAAGTAACCAAGACAGGTAGTATGAAGGTGGCGATGACTCTAAGAGGCGAAGCCTAATGCAAGCAAAGGTCTGGAGTAGCCAGTGCTTGTTCTCCTGGGAAGTCCCAAGGGACCAGCCTGGTATGTCCCCTGCCTCCCTCTTGCTTCCTCCCTCACACGTACCCTCCTGTACTCGGCGCATTCCCTTCTGCTTCTCTACCATACTCTGGTGCAGCCCGTGGTCTTCGCCAGTGACCCAGCATGACGGGCTGCCTGATCTCGGACTCGGCCTTCAAAATTGTGAGTTACTGAAAGTGCTTTTCTTTATGCCTTAAAACGTCTGCCATCCAGAATGGGAGTACGGTCGGTGCCAGCAGCGAGGAACACCGACTTCCTCTGGCCTCTCTACAGCTTTCCTCCTCCTCTCACCTCTGCATGCTGTTTGTGAGATGCTGGTGCCTCCACATCTCAGGCTCCACAGTGCTGGGCGGAAGCTGGAGAGACTGATCAGCTCATGTGGGGCGGCTCGTATAGACACAGCCTCGCATCTGCATCTGCCAGTACCTCCACGCACTGTGGACACACAAGCACGTGTAGATGGAGCATCTTTTATCTCAAACTCAGGGCACAGAAGTGTTTTGGATTTCAGGTTTGTTCCTAAGTGTTTTGGATTTCAGATTTGTTCCTATTTTAGAATATTTGCACATACATAGTATCTTGGGGGTGAGACCTAAATCTAGACATGACATTCATTGGTTTCATGTATAGCTTATCCTTGTAGATGGTGTAAATCAGTCTTCACACTACATTCCCAGACCTTCTTATTTTTTATTTTGAGACCGGGTCTTGCTAAGTTGCTGAACTGCTCAGGCTGGGGTAGAACTTGCCACCCTCCTTCTCAGCCTTCCAGAGTGCTGGAGCTTCAGGTGTGAGCCACCACAGCCAAGGTAATTTTATGCCCCGTCTTTAAGTATGCTTGAGTTTTAACTGTGATCCATTACATGAAGTCAGATGTGGAATTTTCTATTTGGAACATACACTGGTGCTCAAAAGTTTTGTATTTTGTAAATTTATGATTTTGGAATTTTGGATGAGAGACTCAACCTGTATGTGAACAGAGATGTGTGTACCCCGGGCTCAGTATAGCACTTACACTGTCGACCTCTGAGTGGGCCTGGAAGTGAGGACCCCCCCAGAAGGGTGAGCTCATGTAGACCTCTGATCTCAGCACTGAATACCATCTTGCAATCCCAGGAACAAGGGCTTCCTGGAGAAATGGATGATTCTGGGTGGTTGTACGAGGTGAGCTGAGAGTGGTGCCAGAAATGGGAGATCCTGAGAACAGAATGAGACGTAGGAGCTGACCTGAAAGCTCTCGAAAGAGAAAGCTGAAATGGTCTGAGCACAGAAAACCAAATAAATCATAGAGTATTAGATTATAACTCTAAGTGTAAAATAAATATTTGTAAGTCTATACTGATACAAATGAATTTTTTGAATATATGAATAAATGCAGAGAACAGACAAGCCTCCTATACAGAAGAATCCCTGTAAATCTACATAAATATTCCCCACCCAAAGAAATGGAGTGACCCAGTGTGGTGGTGCACACCTGTGGAGTCATTGAGGCTGAGTACACGTGCAGGGCTGTACGTGGCCGGGCACAGCTGAACTGAGAACAAGGAGATGCCTCGGGGGGCAGACAGGCCACAGCTGAGGCCACCTGGAGACTTTCTGGGTAGTTTTCCTGAGTTAGCACTGTCTGTTGCTCTGAGGGTCCTTAAACCAAGATCCTGCTCAGGTTTCCTCCACTGTCCGCTCACCTCCTTGCTTGTTCTGATTAAATACGGCTGCCCAGGATCAGTCAGCTGCCAGCCAGCAGAGTTACAAGCTCTGCCCAGGATCTCACTCCTCCTGCAGCCCTGAAGACCGTGCTGCTTGTCTCATTCCTTTGAGCCTTTGCCGTGCACCCATTTGGGGGATTGGGGGTCAAGGCCCAGACCCCATTACACATCTATGCACTCAGTACTCTGGGGGACTGAGGCAGGAGGATGGCAGGTTTGAGCCCAGTCTGGATAACTTAGCCATTTAGCAAGACCCTGTCTCAGACTAAAAAAGGAGGTGGGGGCTAAGGATGTAGTTTAGTGCAAAGGCTTTGGGTTCAGTCCTCAGTCCCTCACAAAAGAGGCTGAGGGAGAGAGGAAGAGAGAATGGAACACAGCTCTCTACCCCTCAGTGAGGCTGCACCTCACCTTCTTTCTCATGAACACGGCGTGGAAGGTGGCTACAAAAAGTAACGTTACGGTGGAGACTGACCAGCGCCGCACGGTGGAGACTGACCAGCACTGCCCAAGCCAGGTGGGCAGCATTGGTATGGCAGAGCAGTGAGTCCCATCCACAGCACACACTTACGTGCTGGGGTCTTCCTCCCCCAAACCTGTAACCCCCGTCTAACCATGAGAAAAGTCCAAATGGGAGGACAGTCCACAAAATACCTGAGGGTCCTCTTCAAACTGAAGGTCATGAACAAGAAGGAAAATCTGAGGGACCGTAGTAGCCAGGAAACCCCCCTAGAGACACTGAGACTGCTTGTGACGTGGTGTAGCCGGATGAGACCTGGGTCAGAAACATGATGTTAAGTGGAAACTAAGGAGAAGCGAGTAAAACCTGGGCTCTCCTCAGTGGCCGTGGTGGACATTAACTTATCAGCCAGGACAGTCCTGACCATGCCAATGTGAGTGATGTGAGGAGGGGCCCAGTGCAGAGGGATTCTCCCCAGGGTCACTGTAACTTTTCTATACAGCTAAAACTTATAGGAATAAAACAGTTTATTTTGAAGCACCACTTTGATCATTTCTTTTTCCTTTCTCCTAACTTTATGTCTCTATTATCTTGGTCTCTGCCCCCTGCCTGATCACTGAAGAAAACGAAGGGACCCAGGCCAACCTGACCTCCCGAAGAAGTGTGGTAACTCCCGCTTGCTGGCTCGACGGCTGGCCACCATATCTGGGCTTCCTGGCACCCTCACTCCTCAGCCTATCTGGCTTCTGAGGCTTCTCTGACGCCTTTATCGGCTGTCACATGGTTTGAGATGTGGTGCGTTCACAGCCTGGAGGAGTTCTGTGCCTGGGTCTCTTGCTGCTGAAGGAGCCAGACTTCATATTCCGGTGCCAAGGTCATGCTGCCCTCTGGGTTAGGACGGGGCACCTTCCAGGGGCTGTTACATCTGACTTCGTCACATCTGCGGGAACCCTTGTCATGCTGGTTCCTTGTGCCTCTGCACAGTGACTCTCCTTTATGTCTTCTGGTCCATTCTCATCTCCGTTCCTTTCTTCACTTCCATATGCTCAGTAGAACAGGTAAACGAGACTGGTTATGTGGTTTCGGTACGTGGGTTGCCTGGGGAGCCCGAACCCGACCTTCATAGAACAGGAAGCTGGTAACAAGGTGTTCTCCCCAGGGAAAGTCCCCTGTGTCTCCTAGGCAGAACAGATTACTACAGTGTCACCCATATGATACCAGCCCATAAGGTACCAGACCATACAGTGTCAGCTGTACAGTGTCATACAGACAAATTAGTTGGTGTCAGCTCTGTCGACAGAGTTGTGGTGGCAAGATTTAGGGTTGAACTTCAACCCCGAAATATTTCAGGCCCCATATATTCCCTCAGCAAGGCTTCCCTGTGCACTAGACGAACTATGCAAACATTCATTGTAACCCTGAAATAAATGAAGGGGAATAACCCCCTGGTCTGCAGGAAGAGTGTTTACCATAATCACTTCTCACGAAGGTACCTGGGATTAGGTGTAAATTATCTTGGAGTATCCCGGGAGAAGTGAGATTAAGATCCAGACCAAGTGGAGTGCTGGATTAGAATGGTTGGTGTATAAGAGACAATTGCTATTTTTTCAGAAATTTTATGAAATGGTTATTAAATATTAGCCATTAAAGTTAAATAATACAGCAAGAACAACTGGGACAGGGGAAAGGAAAAAAGGAAGAAAGGAAAAGATTATATGTATGTTGGTAAATATACATAAATGTATGTATATATATGAATGCAAAATAGATAACTATACTACCAATCTCTTAGTTTGTCAGAAAGAATAGTTTGTGCTGCCATTGTTTGACTGATTATTTTTGTGCCTAGATCTTGTAACCAGAACAACTAATTCTAAAATAACAATATGCAATATATTAACTAGTGTTAATTTCCTACTGTTTTTTGAAATTTGGTATCATTTTTATCCTTTTTTTCTGTTTTGCTTTTTAAAATAAAAAAATTAAATTTTATAAACTTGCAACTCACATGTACTGATAACAAATGTAATAAGAACTAAAATTTCAATGCTTTGTAATTTTTGGCTACATTTTACCTATGCTTTTGAAATTATTTTCACCCCCGTTTCTATGTGGTGGAAATGCTGTGTAGCACGGCATGTCAGTATCATGAAAGTGGCCATTTGCAGGTATTTGCACCATGGGATCTGGCAAATGCTGTATGTGGAGATGTTAAACATTTACCAACCCCTCCCAAACCCCTGCTGTGATCCATGGGGATTCAGAGTTCTCAGAGACTCTCTGACAGGGTCACAGGGTCCTGGCTAGCCTTATCTTGTAGCAAAGGATTAAAAATCCTCAAAGAGGAACTCATCATGGGAAGAAGGGTAGATGCAGGTGGGAACACAGGTTTAGCACACAGTTTGTGGAACCAGGAAGTGTGGGGTGATAGATAAAAGGTGGAACCTTGAATCCTGAATGTGGGACCTTCAAGGAAGTACAACATAATACCTTAAAAACTTGCTTAGAATAAAACCTGAATGCTTTGTTACAGTTCTGGCTACCTGGTGGTTAGGGCTTGTGTCTACATGCCCCCCAAAGCCTCATGCACTCATAGGTAGGGTTTTACGGAGCTGGCTAGATCTAGGGTGTGTGATATCAGGATTAAAGGTGTGAGATACAAATTAGTTCACTAATTGGAATTAGCATAGCTCTGGGTATGGCTGAGTGGGTTCACTGACAACAGATGCCCCACCCTGGGTTTGGGTGCCACCACCCAAAAGGCTTGTAGCCTAGATCAGAAAAAGGGAAAGGCTGGCTGCTGCTTCCTGCCTGACCTGCTGTGGACTGTTTCTCCTTTTTGGTGCCCCTCTGCCATGCCACCTTGCCATGGAGCCACCTGACTATGGACTGAAACCCATACAAACTGTGGGCTACAATAAATCTTTCCTCTTTTAACTTAAGATATTTTGCCTCAGCAATCGGAAAAGTAGCTAGGATACTGGTGAACTCCCCGGCTCCACTTGCTATAATTCACCCAGGGTTCCAGGCATCTAAGCACTTCCCTACATCATCCTGCCATGGCTTGAACTGTCCTCCCCCGCCAAGTTTCCACTGCCTCACAGCTGGGTGCTTAGTCCCATCCCCAGGCTGAGCAGGACTGCCCTGACAGTCACATGGAAGTGGCACCTTCTCCCTCCCCACTGCAACCCCTGGCCTGCTCCATCATAGCAGCTTGTTTCTTTCTTTCATGGATGGCTCCAGAGTCTCTGAGTATTTTCCTGATGGATTTGGTTCTTTGGAAATTGTTTCTTCCCAGGCCAAAGGCTCTATGGGGCAAGACCGGGCGTGAGTGTCTCACCTGTAAATCCCTGGTGACCAGCACATTGCCTGGCACTGGCAGGCTCTCAGGTCAAGGCCAAGGCCTGACTACAAGAGGGAGGAGCTGGCCACCCTCAGCCTTGGACTTGAGCCTCACTCCTGGGGAGGAAGTGGCCAGAGCTCCATCATGTTCCGGAAGTCCAGGTTGGGCTGTGTTGCCTCTAGAGCAGAAACTCTGTGTGTGTGTGTGTGTGTGTGTGTGTGTCTGTGTACCAGGGTATTTAACGCCTCATTAAAGCACATGTAGGGTCTCAGAAGCCTGAGCTGGGCTTGGCTTGTGAAAGGGGAAGAACCGGAGGGTTATGATGTGGAGAAGAGTAAGAAGGAAAGTGGCCGGAACTACCTAGAAGGGCTCATGAGGGCAACCACCTCACACCCAGGCCCTGGAGTCCCTGCCCCAGGCCTCCTCTGTGCTTCTCCCATGGGGTCAAAAGAAACACCACACAGTTGGACGCCCTTTCCTAGACCTTGCTCTGGGCACCTGAGACCTCAGAATCACTTCCCATAGGTCTCGAGCAGCTTAAGGACAGGAGCGGGGCTCTCTGCCCAGGTCTACCACAGGGTGGAGCCGGAACTTAGTCAGGAGGACTGGGACTGGGTCCTCATGGGCCCCTCCCAGTTAGGAAGAATCAGAAAAAAGGAAAAGAAGCAGAGAAGGTGGGCTGGGACCCAGCAGTGTTAGGGCTCAGCCTGCATGAGGGGAACCACCTGGGTCTGCCCTTGCCCCCAACCCAGAGCTGCCAAGAATTTGGAGTCAGCTGACTGAAGCTCCCACAGATGGTAAGGGACTCCTTGGCTTGTTAGCTTCTGTAGTGATTCTCCCAGGCCAGTTCCGCAGAGTCTGTTTACCCACAATGCTGCAGGCGACTTACATGAGTGAGCAGCAGTGTGGAACCCAGTTTGTGCCTGGAGCAGAATCGTGGGGAAATGGGTGCTGGGTTAGCACCTGTGCTGAGGGATGAGCTGTCCCTGAGCACTCTCGGAGTGGTCAAGATGCCCTTCCCACCACCTGCATGGCTGGGTAGTGGGAGCTGACCTTTCTCCAGTGGCCTAGGGCAAGGGGTAGTGTGGGGAAGAGGTGATAGGAGCTTTGTTCTCCTCACTCTTCTATTTTTGTTGTCTGCCTTCTTTCCCACTCTCCTCAAGTTCTGACTTTTTGGCTGGGGGACTTGGGACAGGTTAGAGGGGCCTCAGCAGGGTAGAAATATGCAGAAGGAAAAGAAGGAAATTCCCAGGCTGCCAGATGAGCAGAAAGGGTGGGGCATTCCTGAGACAAATCAGATTGGAGTTGCCAGGTAGTCAAACATAAATGGATTTCTGCTTGCAGGCGTGGAGCAATATTCAGCAGCCATGGAGCGAGGCACCTGGATGCCTTGCTTGGCAGTGATGGACCGGGCACTTGGGAACTGTGAGCTGACGTGGTGAAGAGCCCAGGCGTCAGAGTCAGAGGGCTGGGGTCGACTTGCTCCTGGACCGTGGTGTGACCTTGAGCAAATGACCTTGCTTCTGCATCCTGCTTAGCCTGTTTCTTCTCCTGTGACCAATCTTCTTGCTCGTCTCCATATTAGTCACAGCCTCCAACACTCTCAAATTGTAACAAAGCCCCTCCCAGCCCCCTGGTTTGTTTTCCTGTCCTTACCATCAGCTCCGACCCCAAGAAGTAGTTGCTTTGTTTCTGTTTTTAAAAGAAAAGACCAGAAAAACTTATGTGGAACAAATAAGTAAATGTGAATCTGTCTTTCTGATGAGCTTGGTGCTAGTAAATAATTTTTATACATTAAAGCTCATAATGATGCCAAGGATTGTTAGGCAAATAAGACCCCATTGTTAATGTAACTTCTTAATTGGTCACCTGTCACTTTGCATCCCTGGAGGGTGACCCTGGATATGAAATCTATCAGTAGACTAAGTGCTGGGCTATCTGTGGCATGTTGGTCACACTACCAAAGTGACAGCCCAAGGCCCAGATTTGATCATGTCCCTCATTTACTTAGACATCTCCAGTGACCGTCACCGACCAAAGAGCTAAACCCACAGTTGACAGCCAAAACCATTGCTAATGGGATCCAAATACATACTCCTTGCCTGAGTGCTGCCTCTCCCCGTTTCTCCTTTTACCATGTCTGAGCTCCGTGAGAACAGATTTCACCTCTTTCTGAGCCTGTTCTGCCCATCCACGCTTCCAGGCCTCAGAGCTTCTATGCATTTGCCAAAACCCAACACAAATGTACCTCTGCGATGCTCAGGAGTAGACCTGCTTCCTTAATGCACTGACAGCATTCTGTTGAGTCATGGAAGCATCTGACTATTTTTCTGGCTTGGGAATAAACTGCCAAGACATGGTCCATGGTCCCTGTATCCTCAGCACAATGATTAGCAGATAGTAGGGAATTAAGTAGATGAAGGAATACGCAGACCTATTTTTCCAAGAAAAGCGCTCAGTACACGATTTCTGGAGTCAGCCAGCCTGGGATTCCAGGTCTAATTCTGTTGCTTGCAAACAAATTTATCCAGGTTGCTTAGTGTCTTTTCCTTAGTTGATAAATGGGAATAACACAACCTCATAGAGCTGGGAGGGGATTAAGTAAACAATGATGCTATTCAGCAGTGCCAGGGACAACCAGCGAGTGATAACTATAATCACTGGAGCAAGGTGTCCTGTCTCCTGTGACAGAGTCCACTGTGTGGAGTGCCACGAGGCTGCGAGGCTGGCGCCGAGGAGCAGAGATTCTGTTGGTGCTGGTCCACAGCAGAGGCAGGCCACTGACCCTGGTCCTGTCACTTTGCTCTAACTGCATTCGAAGGTGAGGGGGAGATGGAAGGGAGTCAAATGTCTAGAGAAGTAAGAAAACCCAGGTAAACCAGGCAGCACGTTAGTGGATTTTATTTCTAGTTACATTTCACACGGGCAATTCAACTCTTTCCTCACTCCAACCCTTGATTACCATCCTTAGGGATTGTTAATAGAGGTAACCGTTCACATTCCCCAAAGGATGTTTGCATTTTACCTGAGTCCTGTATTTCCTGGGCAAGAACCTAAACTAATCAAGCCAGCTTGGAAAAAGCAGCAGATGGAGGCATAATCTGTACCTTTAAGTACCATAGAGGCTTTGAAATTAAACACGCAGAGGGAAAATCAATGAATTGATTAATTTTGTTTTCCCTTAACCATTTAATCTTTACCTGGCCCATATGCACCCCTGAGTAGTACATATTCTTCTAAACATTTTATTGCAAATACAGTTTTTCATCAACTGCTGATTTTATTTTGTGCTTAGAAGCATAGAGTGACTATGCGAAAGGAAGCTTAGGAGCCAGCCCAGACAGTTGCGAAGCCAGGGTTCAGGGTGACCTGCCCAGGCAATTTGAAGTTGCTGCCTTTAAACTTAAACAGTTTGGCCATGGTGTTACCGCTTATGCTGCCAGGACAATAAACCAGGTCCAGGGGTCTCTTGTGCTAGCAGGCATCTGCAAGCTTGATTGGCACGTGTTCTTCACGAAGCTGGTTTCCTGGTCCCTGCTGCTCTGGCCGGGCTCAGTGCAGGAGGGCCACTAGCAGTTTCCGGAAGTCACCAGAGGTTTCTGAGCTGACCATGTCTGAGAGGGACTTCTGATACTTCTCCTGGAACTTGGCCTTGATCCCTTGAAGGTCCACCTGTAGGGAGGACAGCGACATGAGGCATGGGAGGTTAACAGTGTGTCCCCTGTGAATGGCGGGCGCTTTCCTAAACTCACTTATGCTTTCAATCCACCTGTGAGGTAGAACTAGCATTATTTCCACCTTTTTAGATAAGAAAAAGAACGTTAACTTTAGTCCTCCCAAGACATGAGAATTGTCTGTGTGCACACTCCATTCAAATTTTATCATGGAAACTAAAACTTGAATATTATATGATTTTATGTGTTACAAAATAGTATTTTCCTTTTGAGTTTTTACATGATTTGCAAATGAATACTTCTTAGACACAGGACTATACAAAAGCAAGTGATGGGCCCTTGGTAGAAGAAAGCTGTGGACACAGAGGTTTGAGATCAATTTTCACTTATACTCTGATTGGCAAGGATATTAGTATCCACAAAATTCAAATTAATGTTCATTGATAGAACTTAGTTTGAATCCAATTCACTGAAATTATAAAAATCTACATGTTAAAGGTAGGCATAGAATTTAAGAGAAAAATAGATAAAAGATTGCCCTGCTGAAGATGTTTTATAGCTAATAAGGGAGGTAACTCTTGCATAGAAAAGATGTGATTCCAAAGTGAATAAAATGAGCCCCATTAAAAGAAGCATAGAACTCTCTTCAACCAGGAGATTCTTCTCCTTTCTTTTTAGGTTAGATCCTGCACTACACTCCAGATCTAGATACCTGGTCTCTCTTTTCCTACCTCAGTTAGAGGCTGAACTGAGAAAGAAAGAAAATGAGAAAGGCCAAGGTGGAGGAGAGAGGGATTGTTTGAAGCGGACGCTGAACAGAGGATGGAGGCTACTGGAGGCAGCAGAGGGTGTCCCCTGCTGGCCTGCTTGGGGGTCTCTGATCTGCCTCCTTGCCCTGGGGGAGGGAGGGTGCAGAAGGAGGGCCCCGGGGCCCTGTTCTACTGCTCTGTGGCTTTGGGGGATTAGGGATCTGGCTAAACAATGTTGACTTGGGTCTGAAGCATTCTGAGGAAACTGCCCCCATGTGGAGATGACCAGCACGTGTGGTCAGCCCTGAGAGGGGAGCATCTTGGGACTGAACATGCCCTGGCCCGTGCTGGAGTAGACCCGGAAGTGAGGGAGCGATCTGGGTGGCTCTTTTGGAGCCTGGGGCTGAGAAACTTCATCCCCTCAGGAGTCTCAGTGACTTTGGCAGCTGCATTTTAAGAGAGAGAGAGCAGGGAGGGAGTGCGGGGAGGAGGGGGCGAGCGCTCCGGGAGAGGACAGGGCTGGCCAAGGGCGCAGGAGGCCAGAGGGCTCGACTTAGAGACAGAAGAAACAACACGCTGTGGAGGAAGAGGAGGCAGGCGTGCGTGTGTGTGAGGGGGGCAGAGGAGAGATTCCAGGAACAGAAATAAAAATGAAAGAACCATCTTGCTGCAAAGTTATATTTAAAAACAGCATCAGCTATTAAGTATTTGTCAAAAATGGGTCAGAATCTGGCTTGCTACCCCCTTCCTTTATTTAACATTTTTTTGTTTTTGAGGGAAGATGTGTGTGGCTTTCAACTGCCTAGTTCCACTTCCTTTTCCAGGGCTTCCAACAGCAGATGAAATTCTCCACTATTCCCCTTGCTCCGTGGCCCTGCGTCCCAAAGCCTTAGATGTGTGCCTTGGCAGCTGCCCACGGGCCACTGGCTCCTCATTCCTTTCTTTTACTAAGATACAAATATCCTCTTCTGAAGGGGCAAAGAGTGGTTTTTAGGGGCTTAAAAATCTCTGTCTTTTAATGCACAAAGTGGCATCTCTGTTCCTGGGAACAAATCACTCATATGGCACATAAACAATTATTGGTGGTGTTAAACTGTTTTCTTTGCATGAAGCCAGGGTGTGCCTAGAAAGGCTTCCTGGGGGGCAGTCATAAAAAAGGTGGGGAAACATTCTGCTAAAAGGACATGTTTCATGTGTAAAATTTAGCTTCTACTGCATGTTGAGTTAAACATTCCACTCAGGAGGTGGGAGGTCATCTGCTTCTTGTCCCTGCCACACGGTGACCTCTGTTAGCATCTGTGTTTTGTCTCCTTAAGATGGAGTCAGGAGTATCTGTGCTACCTCCAAATGGCTCTGCAAGTTCCCTGCGCACAGCGCCACCAACTCTCCGGAGCCACGGATGACAAAAATAGCAGCAAGGATCATTGCTGTGTTTGTATAAAAGGAATCAGACTGAAGCAGAGCACAGTCTTGCACAGATTCTGGGAAAACGAATGCTGTCTCTTCTCCTTTTCCTGTAAATCGGCCTTTGAAAGAAACTGAGCTGGTGACACCAGCGGTGGAGGAAGAGAAGTGACTGCTGCGTCTCCGGGGTCCAGGCTGTCTTACCTCAGCCCTTGTGATGATGATTCGAATTAGTGTGTCCTCGTCGGTCCCCACGCCCTTCATGGCCTTGTACAGACGGTCAGCAAAGTAGCCCTCGAGGTCTCGGGCACATCTCACTGGGGGACAAGGAAGGAGAATGTGAGGCATTTGTGTCGAATGTAGGGGACACTCCAGGGCCCAGGGCAGCCCAGGGGGTCACCGGGTCCCCCTTGGGGCTGCCTGGCTTATAAGGCAGCATCTGAAGGAGCTGACTCCCCACTGCAGAGAAAGGAGACCTGCAAGATGTCCCGGGTCAGGACACCTGGACTCTTCAGCGAGAGCCAGGGGGAGCCACGGCAGGACATGGGAGGGTCCTGTGCCTTCAGTGCCCTTTGGGAACAGAGGGGCCCATGCTCATAGGATGACTGTTCCTACCTCAGGGAGCCAGAGAAGGGGCACAGCTTGGCCGGGGTCCTCCTTTAATAGACTTCACCATCTTAAAGCTCCCTTGCAGGCGGCTCGGCCTGCTCTGCGGCTCTCACCAGCCTCCCTCCCCTGCTCTCTGGTCTTTGCTGCTTTGCTCTGCGCGGCTCCTCTCTGACTCCCCTCCAGGCTCCCGCCATCTCCTCAGCTAGGGATCCGGGATGTGTGCTGGGGCCGATGGCCAGTCCCTTCCAGAGAGCCCTTTTCTCTGTGCAGCCATGTGCCGCTTCTGGGCCCTTCCTGCCCGCAGATTCGCCTCTGGCTATGATGTGCAAGTGTAGCTTCTACTGACCAACTGGGCTGTTAGGTCCTTGTCCACCCTGGGGCTGGATCTTCCTTCTCCTCCCTTCTCCCAGACCCCTGTGCATCCTCGGGCCTAGCGCTTAAGAGGATGGAACCATTACTCTTTAGGTGGTTAACATTACTCTAGAACATTTGTACTATTTAATGTTAGTGACTCAGAATAAATTCAGCCTAAGTGTAAAAGGTGCAGACCGCATGTGGCTTGCCCTGGGGCTCCTGCTTTCTGGATAATTATCTATGTGACTGAAGCTTCCAAGCAAGGGGGAGAAGTGGCATTATCCTTTGCTCCACTGGGACATTTCAGCTTCACAGAGCTCTGTGCGACAGGAACTGTACCTCCCAGAGGTAAGAAGATGTGAAAGTATGGGGCCATCCTGGAAAACTTAGGAACTAAGCAAGACCTTGTCAAAAAGGAGGAGGAGGGTGAGGAGGCAGCGGCTGGGGAGGATGGGGTTTAGTGTGATGGTATGAAAACCTTGGGTTCAACCCCCAGTTCCACAAACAATCAAAACTACAACAAAGAGATGCAGGTCTCTGATTTCTGTCTCCTGAGAACAATCCAAAATTGGGTCGTGGTTGCTGGTGGTGCTGGTGGCGGGAAGCTGTATGCTACTTCATGGGGTAGGACTCACGAAGTCCTTGAACTGGAACTACTGATGCCTGCACAGCCTTCCTCTCCCGGGCAGCTCGGATGGACGCTAAAATCGCTGTCTGTCTAGAGTCCTTGTGCACTGGCTCTACCTGCACAGGAAGCTTCTACCCTGCTGCTTCCCAGTAGTGTGGGAAGAGATCTCGACTTTTCTACTTAGATAATCTGTGCCTGGGAAGCATCTTCTGTTGTTAGCAGCAGCAGAAGTCCCCCAAACTTCAGGTGGGGACCGCTAGGGAAGGTATGGAAGTGACTCATGGCGAGCGGAAGAAAGACGGCCAGCTGCTTTGTGTTGTCCCTCGCTCCTCTTGGCCTTTAAAGAGCAGGGGAGGCAGAGTGTGGTGGCATAGGTCTTTAATTCTAGCTGCTCAGGAGGTTGAGGCAGGATGATGGAGTTTGAGGCCAGCCTGGGGAACTTGGTGAGACTGTTGCAAAGAGAATGAAGGGTTGGGGGTATCGCTCGGTGGTAGAGCACCCCTAGGTCTGATCCCCAGCACTGTAGTTGGGAAAAACAGGAGTTCTTACACTTCACTGACTACAAGACAATCTCTTGCACTCCACTCCATCCCAGGTTTTTCTGTGGGCAACCTGGAACGGGGCCAGGAAACTGCTGTAACGAAGATTTGGATTCTGGTTGGGGACCCCAGCCATGAAGTGGTGCTCCTGGTGGCAGTCATTTAAAGGTCTCAGTCTACCCTTCAGATGCGAGCTGTAAACTGGCATTTTTGTGTGTCAGATGAGGGCAGGTTGGAGAAATGTCTAGCGCAAACAGCTGTGAAGTCCTGTGCTGTGCGTAGTTCATCCTCAAGGTCTTCTTGCTTTTGCTTTTGCTACCACTGAGAAAAGCACCTTGGGGCTCCCGGCCCGAAGAACTGGCTTCCCCGTCCGTCCTCTGTGCATTCCTCGTTCTGCTTGTTATCTCTACTGGGGCGTCATCTGTGGTGCGCATCTTCTGTGGGCGCTCAGCTCCTCAAGAGCAAGACTGGGTCTTCCTTGCCTCTGACCCTGGTACCTGGCACATCCCCTGAGGCTACGAAGGTGCCGAGTTAATGCTGAGTCACGGAGGGGTTGCACTGCTGTCTTCTGACTGCACACTGGTATTTTCCAGCTCTCCACACTGCAAGTAGACAGTCATATGGGGCCTCAGAACTGGACATGAGTAGAACCCTCTGTCTGCTTAACTGGCCCTCCCTGAGGGCCCCAAAGGCAGTCACCCATGTTAGGGCTCCAGGGTGTCCAGTATCACAGTACACATCCTGTGAAGTCAAATGCAATATGAGTGTGGAAGGAAAAAAAGTCAGTTGTCATCGAAAAAAAGAAGCACCATAACTCGAACAGAGTTTGGCAACTTGAGTGCATTTTTTAACTTCCAGGGCTGCTTGTGTGCATTCTTCCTCTTTGGGGACGAGCTCCTCCAATTCTTGTGTCACTTGGGAAGATGCCCTGGACTCTTCCCCCAGCACTGTGGACAATGGACAATGCCTTCCTTCCAGAACTTGCAGAAAGGGAAAAGCAGCCTGCCAAACATGTCTCCTGCCCATCTCTCTGTTATTTCCTGCCTCTGGGCAACAACCAGAGAGAAGGTTCTGGGGTTTGCTTGGCATGGTCAAAACTTTGCCTCCTTTCTCTCTCTTTCTAAATAGACCTAATGTTTTGCAAATGTTTGGAGGGAATCAAACTGGAGAGGAAACCCTGAAGCCATTGGACAGACTTATTCACAGACCTTAAATGTGAGCACTGTTCTGTGTGTGTCAGATGAACCCTGAACTGTTGCCCCAGGCGAGGTACAGGTCCTGGAGGACTGACAGCTGCTGCAGGGACCCCTAGTCTTAGCAGTGGAAGGGGTGCAGTGGCCCATGATGCCCGCCTTGGAATTGTGGCGCTTATTCTATGGGTTGTTTGCTGATTGCTCCTAGCTGGGTCCCTCCCCAGGAATCGTCCTCCAGGTGACAGAGCTGACTTGCCCAAGGTGGCAGATGCTCCGTGGTGTAGCTAGCTGCCATGGCTGGCTGGTGCGGGCGGGGAGACTTGGCCGCCCTGCTCCTCCCAGAGGTGCCAGCATCAGAGATCCCTGTGTGACGGAGCTGCATTGTGCTTGCTTTTTCCTCTGCCTGACAGGCTGCTCCCAACCGATTGTCTGAAATCCCCCTGCACAGGATCTCAGTCTCCAAACATGGTTCCAGGGAGCCCAGCCCAGGACAGGGACTCTCCTAATTTTGCTTTACCGAGAGTTAAGTAGGCCTTCTGCAAGTCTCCTGATGTTTCTTCTTCAATGGCTTCTTCCATGTCTTTGCCAATGAGCTGCAGAGACAAGCAAAGCCCATCTATTATTTCTGGATTGGTTTTAGCTCTCTGGGGATTGCTTTCTTTTAATGAATGCGAAACTCTCAGATTCAGTGCTGCCACTGTAAGGAAACCTGCCTCTTGCCTTGTGGAGGAGTGCGTTTCTCGGAGAGGGGTGCTCACTGCTGAGAGGTCAGTCTAGCATGGACCCCTAAAGACTTGCCCCCAGCCAGTGCTATTCCCTTAGTCTCAGTTTCCTCATCTGTAAAATTAAGGAGTGGAGGAACAATGAACACGTACTGCAACAATAATCCTTTACGTTACATAAAGCACTTTAATTCTCAAAGTGTTTTTCATGTCTGCTGGGTCCAAGTTCCCAGGAGGCTGACTTGCATCTCCCTGGCCTCACTCACCTTGGGACTGGGGGCCCTGTCACTTATCATGGAGGGGCAATAAGTAGCGGCTGTGAGGTTTGTGATGAGAGCCTGGCCTAATACTCCTCACTGAGTGGGCTGCATGGGCCAGGAGCCAGAGGCTGACCACAGCCAAGGGCTGCTTTCCGTCTCTCGGGGTGATCGCAGATGGACTTACATTCACCACGGGCTCACGTGGCGCTCTGCACAGCATTACATCTTAGCTTTCTTTCCAAATATTTACAGAAGCTAACATTAGAGTAAATCATCTCTCTTTAACACAAATAGTGACTGGTCCAAGCTCAGGGCAGGCAAAGAAAGAGAAGGGAAGGTGCTTTGCTGGTCTGGGTACTTCGCCTCTTTCTAGAAATTGTCTCTCATGAATATGACACGATTGGTCCTATAGATTATTGGGACCCTTGAATGCATCCTAGTGGTTATGTGGGTTTTTTTCTGATAATTATGAAATCGCAGGTAAACAAAGCATCCTTGTGATGCTGGGACTGGCATGAGGTGGGTTTGAATGCAGCAAAGCTGCACACCCAGCTGTCACTTGCCTTTCTGGATGTCTCTGTGTTGGCCACCGAAACCAGACTCAGAGGGGAAGTGGCTCTAATCCTGCCCTTCCTTAGTTGCCCCCCTTTTTGTGGGAGGTGGCATTTTGGAAGAGGTGGGGGTCACTTCCTCAGACCCAGGGCTCTTGTTCTGTAGACTGAGCTTGCATCTCAAGACTTCATTTTGTTTATTTAAGTCTGCACTTACTAAAAACTTACCACATTAAACCATTTACTATTTCTATTGTTAATAGAAACAGTATTGGGGCCGAACAGTGGTTTTTTTTTTCTTCAGTGTTTTGTTGACTCAGCCTATAAGACAGATGAAAGCAGACAGGCAGAGCCGTTCTGCAGTTGTGGCGGCAGAAGCACAACTTCCACCCTGGCCCCAGGCACCCGTGCCATGTTCTACCCGCCGGAAGTGTTTCCTTGCACAACTCCAGGGGGCACCCTTCACACAAGTCACTGAGGCCATGTAGCCTCCTGTTCCTGCTTTGCCTCCATCCTAGTAACTATTGAGGTATCTCCATGAACTTCATGGAACTCTGGAGAAACCAAAGACTGGCCTGAGCTATTGGTGTCCTCCTTTGGCAGCTTTTCACTCCAGTCGTGGAACATCAAATTCTTAGGGGACTATATGGATGGAACAAAGGTTTCTGATCACAGAACAAATACATAGTAAGAGGTAGATTGCAAATCATTACACAGGCAGTAGTGCCTCCAGAGGTTATTGGGGAAATAAGGGAGAACCTATTAGAACAGGAGAATCTAATATAAAGTCCAGGATGGACTGAGAATTCTCATTTTTAACAGGTTCTCAGGTGATTTTTCTTTCTTTTTAAGTCAGCTCCCCCAGGTTTTCAGAATGCTGACAGCAGAGCCCTCTGCACTCAACCTCTGATAACAGAAGCGTAAGAGCCAAAGCCAGTCTTGCTTGTCTGGCGGAATTTGGGGCTGTGATCCTGCATGATGCAGCAGTGTGGGGAGGCCCTGTTGCTTAGGCTGGGATTGCTGAGACCATCAGAAATTAAACCTCACACTTACAGGGCAAATAATTGGCAAAATCGTGAATTTGGTGTCAAAAATTAAAATTCACCTAGATGCTAAAGATGACCTACTATATAATATACTCCAGTGATCTCATACTAGCGTTTTTGTGCTTTTGGGCAGAAACCATCAGCAACTTACAGAACCCAGGGCCTAAGAGCATGATAAACTCTTAAAAAGTTAGTAAAGAGTAAGATGAACAACATTGGAGCCAGGTTTTTGGAACAGAGCAGTATTTGTAGCATTTGAAATCTTGCTCTGGTTATTGGTGCTTGACCAGTGTTTACTGAGTGCTTACTTCTATTCATTCATTCATTCATTCATTCAGTTCTTACTAATCCTGTTTTACAGCTGGGAAACAGAGGCCTTAACTTGCATGAGCATAACTTGAAGCATAACTTGCCCGAGGTCATGCTTCTAGTAGTGTAGGGAAGACTTCCTAAACCTCGACGTGCATCAGAAGCACTTGGGAGACTTGCTGAGACTCACACATGGTAAGACCTGACTGCCGGGAATCTGATTTAGCAGGTCAGGGTGGGAGCTGAGAATGTTCATTTACAGTTTCTTAAGTGATTCCCATGCGCTTATCGCAGGATTAACTGTAAGATACTGTACTGGCTTACAGTGTCCTTGCAGGTATGTGGCCACTAGGTCATGCAAATGTCTGTACAGAAACATGTGCACACTGCTGTGTGTTTCCATAGTGAACACCAATGACAGCCCTATACAGAGACTCGAACTGTGGTTCCTGTCGTGTGGGAAAAGGGCTGGATCTGGGGGATCCTCCAGCACAGAGGCCGGGGGACGCAGGGTCAGCTGCCTTTGGTCAGGACTCATGGTTTGAAAGCAGAGGGCCCTGCACTTTGCATATACAAGTGATAAAATTACACAGCTTTGTTGTCTTTTCATCTGCTGGCAACACGTAGAAAAGGCTGTTTGGGGTGAGGAGTGGTCAGCTCCAGCAGAGGTAGCAATGCAGGCCAGGGAGTCCTGGAATTCTCCTCCACTTTCTGCTACTCACTGGCTGTGTGTCCTGATAAGTCGGTGGGGCTCCTCATGGGTAGACCAGCCTCACCCAGCAGTTGTGAGCCACAGTAATTGTTCAGCCTAAGTTACAGTCATGCTAGTGTAAAAGCGAAATGACACACAGGGTATATGCGTGCTTTGAGTGGATAAAAGCACTGTGCAAAAGTAAAATTGGAGGAAAAAAAGAAAGGAAAGAGAAAGAAGAAAGAGAAAGAAAAAGCAAGCAAAGGTCGTTTGATACTCCACTTACGGCTTTTTTGCAAATTAAAATTTCTTTTCAGGGGAGGAATAGGCACTAAGTATCTTGAAACAGTTAACTGGCTTTGCTGGCTGAAAACGATCATGAGATCAAAAACATTTATGCATGTCTTTTCAGAAACCTGTCTCTGCAGTATAACGTATTGGTCCCAAGAGTGGTAGGCAAGGCCAGCCCAACTGTAAACTGGAATAATAAAAATGAGAGCAGACATTGGCGTATTTATCAGAGGTCAGGTACTTTTCTGGAGCTTTCTCTTCACTTTGCATGTAACTCTCTGCACATCTGCTGACACCCTGCTTTACAAAAGACGATGGCACTTGGGCCCCACCTTCAGCTCCGGCACTTTGCTTCTGCACATGACATCTCCACTTTCCCCGTCTCTGCCAGCAAAGCAAGGTTGCCGGTCACTGCCCACGTCTGTGGCTGGCTTTTCTTCACTGTGGGGCTGTTCTGAGCACTGTAGGACTCTGGCAGCACCCTGGACCTCAGCCCGCACCGAGAACCACCGTTTAAAGGACCTCTGGGTCCGCAGCCCAGCCCTGGGCATCTCCGGGAGGCCAGTGTCATGGGGAGCCCTCGGGCTGGGTGCCATACTTACAAGTTGATAGGCCAGAAAGGTGGCGCGTAACTGCTGGTAGCTCCTTTTGGCCAGGACTTCAGTGAAGGCGAGCTCGTCAGTGCCCCAGCGGCCTTCTCCTGCCTGAGGGTCAGAGGGCAACGGCATGGAAAGGGCTTCATGAGAACAGAGTGGACAGCACAGTGGAAAACGTGCCCTGAACAGAAGTCAGACGGGTTGACCAGCTGCCTAGACTCCCGACACACAAGTAGGCTGCGCATGTTACCTATATGATTTACCCTCACGCTCATTTTAAAGAGGACCTGAGACGGTTAAGCCCATCTATGAGAATGGGAACAGTTCTTTACATGTGACCTGAGCAGATGCGTCTAAGCATGTGCACTTCTCTCTCAAGTAACTTCTGTTTGCATAGAACAAATGTTTGTTGAAAACAATGCTGATACACTAACAAACAAAAGACTCTGTGGGGCCTGGCACGTCTACACACTTACATCATACAGGTCTTTGGCGTCCTGACCAGCCAGCTCCCGGTCCACCTCGTCCCCTTCATCACGGTCAGCCTAGAACAGTGACACATTGTCCCGACTCAGTGCTTGCTGGACCACAGCAAACAGAGAGGAGCCTGGGTCTAGGGGTGACCTCAGAGGGAGGCCTCTGAAGGTAGCTTGGCTCAGCCCGTGGGCTTCAGGACCTGCTCTTTGCTGCCATCTTTTGGGCACAGAGGATACACAGTGAGGCTTCCGGGAGGCCACCCCTCCCCCTTCCTCCCCTCTTCTCCCTCGGGGGCCCCCCACTCCCTGGTTCCCTCTGGCCCCTCCCCCTCCTGCCCCTTCCTGTCCCCCCATCTTTGGCTCTTCTGTTGGAAACATGACCTCCATTTCTAGGCCTTTTGACATTCTCGTTTATTTTGAAACAGTCTCCCTGCATGGACTGGGCTCAAATTTGCAATCTTCCTGACTCAGCCTCCCTGAGTGCTTTTTTTGGCAGTCATTCACACTGACCTCAGAGCAGGCTGACAGCAACCTAAGATGCTGCCTAGAATTAGTATTTTGGACCACAAATAATCTTCCTTCCAAAATATCCATCATCCCAGCAGGCCAGCTCTGAAAGCCCTGTGCCCGAGGAGTTCCTGGCACTGGTTCCTACAGGTCTAGAGTCAGGGTGAGTGCTGAAGGGAGGGGCCAAGTCGGGTCAGAAAGCCGGAGTTGTGCTCCTGGGCTGTGTCTCCCTGGCCGTGCACTGGCCGTGACCCGCCTCTTGAGGCTGAGTCTCTTCGTTGGCTGGTCAGAGTGGCTTTGCTTATGGAGCAAATTCATTAACAGGCAGACTGTGAGCTGGGAAGGACTGGGCAGGTGGTGAGCAGAGGAGAAATCCCCACGCTAACTTCCCACCCTCAGAGCGCACTTCGTAGAAGGATGAAGTGTTGGTCCCCACTGCCGCTGCCGTCACACGCCGTGTTGCCCGGGATTGTTTTCTAAGAGCGCACAATGGACAGCACCTGTGCCCTTACCTGCAGCAGGGACACCAGAATCTTTTTCAGGTTCCCACTCGTGTCACTTTTGACTTCTGATTCAAGGCTCTTGTCAAACACTTTTGAGTTAGAAAAAAAGGAGAGGAGAAAGCAAGATGGTTCAGTTCCTGGGAGTGTTTCGGAGGAAGATTCTTTCTCCCGAGACACCGAAAAAGGTCACTTACGCCTCTGGTAGTCCTCCTTGATGGCGCTGATTTCCTAGAAAGGCAATAAGAACACATCAGTATCCAAGGGGAGGAGGACCTCTGAGACAAGGGAGGATGCTGAGGTGTCTTGGACATAGGCCATCTTCATGACGGACTCCTAGGATGGACATCCTCAGGCTGCAGCAAGTCCCTGCAGTGTGAAGGGACCCTCTCTACGCCAGCTTTTCAGGCACACGGGTGACACGTATGCACATTCTCCTTAGACATTAAGTAAATCAGCCTAGGTGTCAATATTATAAGTGGAAAAAGGTTAAAGGAAGTGGAACACTTCGGTGTCAGGGCTTCAGATTTTCCTCAGCGTCTGCTCCAGCTCCTGCTGCAGTTTCTTCCCGGGAAGCCTCAGAGTGTTGGGCTTCTCTGGCTCTACCATCTTCCTTGCTCTACCATCATGGATGGGCATGGAGTGGGGAGGGGCCCCTACTTTTGATCTGTGTGCCCTCTTTACTGATTCTTTGGCCCTCCTGGATTCTGGAACCAAAGACAAGTGAGATCCTGCTGGGGTCTTACCAAACTCTCCCTTCCATTCCCAGAAGGGTGGTGCATGCCCAAGGGGCCAGGGAGAGGTGGGCCAAATCCCCCTACAGAAACCCCTGGTTGGTGCTGGCAGCTGCTGGGATGTTTGCTGAGATCCTGGGCACCACCACCTTCCTGATTTGAGCCTTTTGTGTGCTTTATGCTAGATAACAGCTGTGGACCAGGCAGTGATACCAACATGCCTGGAGATATTGATTACTTGTGCCAGGAGACCTAAAATGTCAGGATGGGAGAAGTAAAATGGAACTGTGTCTCCTACACAGAAAAGTGTGTGCCTGTTAGGAAGAAAAAAAAAAAACCCAAACCCCCCAAAATGAAAAACTGAGTTGCATAGCTCTTCTGGGGGTATCTATTCCAGAGGCAGCAACCCTAGGACTGCAGTCGGGAATTTGGGGTGCTATCCCTCCTGCATGGCATCTCTGCCCAGAATCTCGCTCAGCCAGAAGCAGAACTGGGGGAGTGGCTTTGCTCCAGGGGCTGTAGCCATCCGTGACAGGTGTGTGGACCCTCCTGGGGCCAGGACCTGGGCTTGCTCTCTCGGAACTGACCTTATTGGTTCTCGTGCATAAGACCTCAATGAGCACAGCTTCATCCGTACCCAAACCCTTCATAGCCTTCTGCAGCTGCCGGGCAGCATACTCGCTGGGACGGTCCAGAAGGGCCAAGGCTGTCTTCTCGAAGTTTCCACTCAGCTCACTCTTGAGCACCTCCTCCAGGTTCTGTGGGAAATACTGAGATCTGACTGGGAATGGCCCAGGAGGAGAAGGACAGGTGTCCATCTGCCCTGCTGCGTAGACTCAAGATGGGCAGGATACCTGCCCAGGGACATGTGGAGTGGCCCTGACAAGAGTGACTGCTCATCAGGACAGAGGTCACTGTGACTGTTTGTCCATCTCTTCCCCCCAGGGCTAACAGGGAAGCACAGAGTTTTCCTTCTTGGGGCTGAAGACCCTGAAGGAGAATGACAGTGACAATAGCACTTGTAGATCAGTTTAGGGCTCAGAGAGCTTTTCTCAGTGGGTCCTCAGAACAGCCTGCAGAGTGGTGGGAGAGCTACCGGCATTATTTCCATGTATGAACTTCAAGATGAAAGATTTGTCCCCAAGCGTTCAGCTAGCAAAGACTGAACTATAGCTGTGACTCTCTAAGTGGGCCTGATGATTTGCCATCTGAGTTTGGTTGGTTTTGAGGGGCCACTGTTAACAGTTGTGTGTGTGGGTGGTAAATGAAATAATCAGGGTTTCTCCTGCTCCAACAGACACACAATCAGCCGGTTATCTATCTCCCTAACCCCTCACAGGGACACACGGCAGGAGGACTCCAGCGGAAGAAGGCGGGAACCTCCCGCTGGGTCCTGTCCTCCCGCAGGGTACCATCCCATCACAGGCCAGTGGACTGCGCTCTCCTCCCTGGCCCTCTCAAGAGCTGCCTCTGTCCGGAAGGGAAGCCGAGCCCGAGCAGTGTCCCCAGAGCCCTGTCTCTGTGGACGGGCCCTCGGCAGAGCACCAGATCAAGGTGGGCCAGCCCGGGCCTTGGGGCCACAGTCACAGCCGGGCGGGGGAGCTGCTCAGAGCCGGCCATGCTGCCTAAAAGCAGTCACAGAAGCATTGGAACCTTGGAAAGCTTAATTTCTCTACGGTCAGTTTTCCTACCTAAAACAGAAAAGAATAGTAAGGCCTACAGGGTGGTTGGGAGAATTAAATGGCAGAATCTATGTAAGCACCGAGCAGGGTACTTGGACATTTGACGTGCTCAGTCAGTGCTAAGTATTATATATAGTATGGGGCAATTTTATCATTGTTATCCCATGATGAAAGGAATTTTCCAAAAGGAGGCAAATCGACTGTTTCTCAGGTGAGCCTCCCTGCGCGCGGAGGCCGGCAGCTGATTCTGTGCGAGGCCTGGGGTCTGCTGCCCTAGGAGGGGTCTCTGTCTGAGATGCACCCTGAGAAGGCAGAGTGGAGGTAGCTCTTCCAGTTCAGGTGGGAATTATGCAGACCCACAGGGCAGAGGAATGCTGGATGCCTGCTCCAATAAGCCGAAATCATGAAAAGAAGCCTTGTGTGTTTAATTCTGCTGGGCCAGAGAAGTGGGCTCAGGATAGCTCGGCCGCCAGCCGGGCTCTGGGGCTGTCCTGCCTGGGGACGCTTATTCTCTTAGGGAGTCCAGCTCTGGGGATACAGGGATTCAGGTTTGATTACCTCTGACACCCCCCACTGTTATGTGCATCTCTGAGAGTTCTCAGCTCTCTGAAACCCAGCTGAGAACAGGACAGAGGCAAATGACTGGCCGGTGAAGGCATCACAGAGCTTTGTGCTGCAGAGTGCCCGCTGCATTCTTAGCCAACCGCCCTAGGCCTCAGAATGCAGCTGCTCCGGACCCTCCACACTGTTAGAAATGCAGCCTGGGGCTGCTAGAGTTAGGTGTGGACAGGATGAGAATTCGAGATCGTTCAATTCTATTAAATGCATTTGAGCCAGAACTCAATGTTTTTATAAAAAAACGACATTGACAACCCTGATTGTGAAGTGAGAGGAAAAACTATGAAGTGTGGCCATCTGGGCCATTTAGTGCAAGTGTAAATAAATAGCTCTGCTCGTGCCACTGGGTCCTGTGGGAATGGCCTTCCTTTCCCTCCCTTCCCTTCTTTCCTCCCCTCACCCATTTTCTTTCTGTGATACTGGGGATTGAATTTAGGGCTTTCACACCACTCTTCTTCTGTGGTCTTTTTTTCTTTTTTTAAATTTTGAAACAGGGTCTTGCCAAGTCATTAAATTGTCCAGACTGTGCTCAGCTTGGGATTCTCCTGCTTCAGCCTCCCAGAGTGCTGGGATGAGAGATGAGCTTCACCATGCCTCCCTTTCCCTCCCTCTCCCTTGCCTTGCTCCTCTCCCTCTCTCCTGTGTGTGTGAGACTTCACATAAGTCATTTAAACATATGAACTCTACCTTTTATACATGCAAAATGGAAGCCATCACACCTATCAGAATACCCCTTGATTGGTGGTACATGCTGACATAGTCTCTCAGGGACTCCAGTAGGAGGTAAGTTCCTCTCTTTATATTATAAGTGAGAACAAAGCCAAAGAGACTTTCTCCTAGCTTATATCTAGATGTCACTTAGAGCCTCAGAGGCCCTCAGGTGGGACTTTTTGGGAGTGGCTGGATCATGGGCCTGATAACAGAATCAGTCCACTGATTGGCTTTAGCACAGTTCTGGGAGTGGATGATGAAGCCCCACCCTGAGCGTGCCCACCAATAGGCTTGTAGCCTGGATGGAATAAAAGGGAAAGGAAGGCAGCTTCCTGCCTGCCCTGCCCTGGACTGTTTCTCATCTGCTGTACTGTACTGCTTTGGAACCAGCTATGGACTGAAACCTCTACAAACTGCGAGCCAAATAAACCTTTCTTCTGTTAACTTGTAGGTATCAGGCATTGTGTCACAGCAACAAGAAAGAAACTAAGAAAAATGTCAAGCAGGAAACCCATCTTGCTCTCTCTCTATGTATCTACTTATAGTGACTGAGACTAAAAAGGTTTTATAAATATGGATGAGAATACAGCACAGAGATTGATATCCACTTTTCATAACGATAATTCTAGTGGCATTATGAAAAAGTTGTGTTCATTATTTATAAGGAAACAAGAAAGCCTAATATATGCTTAAAGATTTCTACATATAACAGCATCATCAACCATAAAAAGAATGAAAAAGGAAGAAAATGTAAAGAAAGAAAGAAGCATTGATACTTAAGGAAATGGCATATTTTTTTTCTTTTTAAGTTTTTGGCAACATTAACCTACAAAGAATATTTCACTTTGAGAATGTTGGGTAGATGAAAAATTCCTATATAAAAACCCACCAGTAGAAACTGAATTTTCATAGCACTGGCCCATCCACAAGTTATGTGGAATTAGTCTAAATTGAGTGGAAAAAAATGACAAAATACTTAACAGAGAAATGAAATCAACTTAAAAAATAATGAGCTAGAGTACTGACTTTGTAGGCTATTAAATTAACAAGGCAATTTCAGCTTTTCTAAAGTTAATTAAAAGTTTTAAATGGTTATTTTGGTCATCCTCCTGGCTCCTTCACTAAAGCTTTCCAAATGTCCTCCCTGCCTGGGCAGCACAGGGTCCAGCCACTGCCAGTCCCGCAGTCACCTTGCCATACTTTGACTTGTACTTCTGTTTTATTTGTTGCCTCTCGTCTGATGTCCTGCCCGACAGGATTTCGATGATGGCTGCTTCATCAGTTCCTAAAAGAAGGGAGAAAAGCACATCAGAGGGAACAAAAAACACAATGGACACTTATTTCAGTCAAGTCTGAGGAAGACACAGTTCACAGCAAAGGGCTGTCAGAGGCTTCAGGGGCACTGAACAGACCCTTTAACTTTACTGTGTTATGCTGAAAACACAAGAACAGTGTTCTTGTCACTCTCTTAGAGACATATTCACACAACACTGTAGGTGAAGGTTCTAGCAGCATTGTTCAGTGAAACAATCCCAGGTTCATGGATGGACACATGGATTAACAACATGTGGTATATTCATACGGTGGAATATTACCTGGCCAGCAAAATGAAATATTGATAAATATGGATAAACCTTGAAACCACTATGCTAAGTTAAAAAAAGACCAATCATGTAAGATCACACATTACATGACTCCATTTATAGGCAAGCCCAGAATAGAGAAATCCATTGAGACACGGTGTAGATTAGCGGCTTAGTATGGGGTGGGGCAGGTCGGGGATGGCAGCTAAAGGGTACAGTGCTTCTTTTGAGGTAATAAAAGTGTCTAAAACTGACAGTTGTGATGTCTGTGCATGTCTACCACATATATTAGAAACCCCTGCCTTGGGAATGGTCTGCCCCCTGTCCCCAGGACTCACAGTGGGGGACAAGATTAAGATACAAGTCTCAGTTGCCACAACACTGCTCCCAGCCATAATGCAACAGTCCCAGGACACAGTCCAAAGTGGGCCCTGAAGGGCAGCTGCCCCTGGGCCTCCATTACACTGTTGAATGATTCCCTCCCTATAAAGATTCTTCTTTATTACTGGAGCTCAAAATAACACGCTCATGGTACTATTTCTTTCTTTTGCTGCAGACTGACATGGAGCCATCACATACAGCTGAGGGCAGCCAATTTTAAGCTTTCCTTTAGAGACAGGGTCTTGCCGAGTTGCTAAATTGCCCAGGATGGGCTCTATTTACTATCCTGCCTCAGCCTCCCAGAGTGCTGGGGTGACGGGCATGTGCCAGCATGTGTAGCTTCACTGCAGCGATGTACAGGAGACCCAAAGCAAGAATGAATAAGAAAGAATAGGAGTCGTCCTTGAACATGGGAACAGGACCAGAAAGATGCCCCTGGAGTGGGGGGTGGGGAGTGGGGAGTGGGGAGTGAGAGCCCTTGAAACCCCAACCCCGACTTCATCAGGCAGAATCAGGTCGAGGCTCCACTCCTACTGCCTGCTCCACACGGGGCAAGTTATTTTCCTGCCCTGTCCAAGCCCCAGGTTCCCCACCTGCAAAGTGGGGTGATGCAAGGCCATGTGGGGAGCAGGGACTCCAGTCCAGGTGGGACCTTTAGGGCTGGGCTGTGCTGCTTCTGAGACCTGAGGGCACTGTGGGCCTCGCGTTGGCGCACGGCCTGTGCCCAGGCCACGAGGACTCCAGAGCCTGCTCAGCAACCATGGGAGGACACTGGGTCCAGCAGTCACAGGCCGGAAGCGGAAGGGGCTGTGCCCGGAGCCTGCCCTCGGTTCCTACAGGTCCCTGAGCCGCCTTCCCTTCTGCATTTGCCCTGCCTGGGCTCCTGTTGCTTTCTCCCGTCACCTCCCTCTCTCTCCTTCCCCTGTCACCTGCTTTCTACTGTTCCCAGTTCTCCTTTCCAGCTGGGGTCCCCTCCCCCATGATCCCAGTCTTTGCTGATGAGCCCCGCACTCCTTCCTGGAGTTCAGATCCTGTTTCCAGCAGCCCGTGGCCCCTTTCCTCAGAACTTCAAGGCGCTTCAACTTCCAGTGTGGCTGAAACCCGCTCTCCACCGTGGTTCCATCTCTGTGAGGTGTCACATAAATCGGAAGACCCAGCATCACCTGGGGAACCACCTTCTGTCTTTTGTTTTCCAGTATCACCAAGGCCCGTCTGTCTCACCTAGCACGCAATGCTTTTATCTGTTCCTTTCCGCACTCCTACAGCCACTGCCCAACAGGTTCTGGTTACAAACCAAGAGAACTTTTAGTCCCCCTGATGCTGAGGCTTTGATCTGAGTGCTCCGCCCCCCAGAGCACACCTGTGTCATTTCATTCCACAGTTAAATATCTTTGGTGATTCCTCATAACTCCTAGAATTGAGTCAAAGCCCTTAACGGGGCATCAGAGTTTAGACTTCCTAATACGTGGTCTCTACTCGTGTGACACGTCTCTGCACACATCTTACCTCAACCCCTTTTGTCAGTAGACCACGGACTTAGAAATGTCAAAGAGTCAGCTTTCCCTGTTTTCCTGTAGCCTGCTGTTTTCAGGGTTCTCGGCTCATCATGGTGAGTATAGGATTGCATGAAGGTCACGTACTGGGTCATGGCTCGTGGTCACTAAATTGTAGTGTGTGCTGTTATGGCACCAATTACACCCACCCTGCTCAGCCATAACTGGTTCTGCCAGCCCACAGATCTGTGTCATCCAAGCATGCCATTGGAGGTTTCAAGATGCTTGGGCAGGTCGATATATGACCACTTAAAATTTTTAATAATTATGAGTTTACTTTAATATTTATTTTGTGAAAACAAGGAGCTAAAATGAGTTAACTAAAAGTGCTAACTTAGTAGTACTCAGGCTGGTGCAATTCATGAGCAGCCAAATGGTTGAGCACTAGAAATCCTGCTCTAGATGGTCAGCCCTGTGGTGACATGGATTGGGCCTTAGCATTGAGTCCCTCCACACTAAGTAGTTGCCAGATAAATATCTGTGGAACTATCACTGATTGACTCAAAGGAAGGCGACCTGAGCCTGATCCCCTGCCTCTCCCGAGACATCTCAGTGCCCTGTGTGGGTGAAGCTCTTCAAAGGATGAGATAAGAGTCTGCTCTGGTCCTGGCTTGTAGCCCCAGCATGCTATGGGCCATGGGATGAGGCTGGGCAGCACTATTGTTCTCACATTGTCTGGGGAAAAAGCCAAATGTTTGTGCTCAAGTTTAAGTGATGTTTTAAGAGGACTTTGGAGAGACCAGCAGCCAGCAGCTGGGCTGCAGGTGGGGGAGAAAGGAGGGAGAGGGAGAAAGCAACGGGAGGGGACGATGGGTGACTGCCAGGACTTGCTGGGCAGTTAGAGGTAGTTACTTTGCTGATGCTCTTGATTTGTGCACAGCAAAGAACAGCTTCTGGGCCCTGTGTTGGCTCCCATGGTAGTCTGTCCAGGGGAGACCCTGAGTCATGCCAGGGTTTTCCACCCCGAGAACACTGGGGCTGCAATATGGCTGGAGGAAGGGGAAGCTGAATTTGCAAAGAATGCATCTGTAGTCTTCTTGTTTAGGTATTCATTCAGGAGCAGTTTTTAGGAGGGGCAGACAGAGACCAGGAATGGGCTGAGACCTGCTCCCTCTCCCAGGGCTGGGACCCACTGGGTCTGTTGCCACTGCAGGCAGAGTTAGGTGAGAGCCACCAGTTGGTTCCATAGCAGGATGGGAGGTTTCCAGGAAGAGTGTGTCCCCCAATCTCCAAATTCCTCCTCTACTGTCCCTGCAGCAGGTCCCAAGCTACCACTACTGGGATAATTTAAGCTAAGGCATTCTCCCTTGAAAGTCTTTTTCAAAGTTGGTATCACACAGAACGTTGTGTTAAGGAGCAGAGAATAGCATGTGGTGACCAACCTCTCCTAGCAGGACCCAGGTAAGAGATGGCTTTGCAAGGCAGAAACACGCTTTTGGAGTCAAAGTGGGATTGGAATGCCACCTCAACCCCACTCAAGGTGGAAGATTCAGGGCCCATTTTAGAGCTCACAGCCAGTAGCAAAAGTGGCTGAAATACATCTGCTAAAATACTGATCTCAGAGGGACCTGAGGGGATGAGATAGGGGGTTTTGCAAATCCGCACCTAGGTACCAGGAGAGCTGCTCCAGTGTCAATGCCTTGTCTGCTTCCCACAGGAAGGCACACACTGAAACAGCACCCTCTCTGAGGCATCTTCTATGTCCAGGCTTCTAGGCGGGAACCTACTGTTACGGGTTGAATTATGATCTCCCAGGGTGATATGTTGAAGTATTAACACCCAGTACTGCAGAAATGACCTTATTTGGAAATAGGGTCTTTACAGAGGCAATCAAGTCCAAACAAAGTCATCTGTGTGAGTCCTAATCCAATATGACCATGTCCTTATTACAGGAGAAGTTTGGACACAGAGGGACCGTGATACGAAGACACACAGGGTACATGCCATTTGAGGGGAACTGAAGAGAGGCACCCACAAGCCGAGGAAACTGAGCCTCCCAGATGCTGGGTGAGAGGCTTGGAACTTCCTTCTCTATTATCTTCCTTTGTATTACCTGTGGACCCCTTAGTTTTGGATTTCTGGTCTCCAGAACTGAGAGATAAATTCCTGTTCTTTTCAGCCACTCGGTTTGCAGTACTTTGTTAGGGCACCCCTATATGAAATGAAAGCACCCATTCTCCCCAGCCATATTTCAAGACTTCAAAAAAAAATCCCAAATTGTGCTCATAACCCAAAGTCCAGCAGTTCTGAAGTTGCTGGTGACAGGTCCCTCTCAGCTCTGGTGCCTGTGGAGGGTACATGTGTGGTGACGTCTGTGTGCTGTGTGTGAGCTGAATGAACTGATCCTCATGGGGAGCTGCTCCCCTGCCGGGACATGGGGATCCTGATGGAGCAGGGGTGGCGCTGACCCCTTTGATGGACAGGTCAGGAAGAGAAAAACCTAGGCTTTGGTGTGGGCAAGAGCTAGTGGAGACCTGACTAGAGACAGGAAATGCTTGCTTTGGCTCTGCACCAGACCTTGAAACCATCTTTGGGATGGTAGGGGTCTAGATGGGGCAGCCAGGGCTGGGGTCACTGAGAGCTGTGCTCTGGCTCTGGCATGACCACCAGCTTTGTGTCTTCATCTCATAGGTTATTTCTCCATCTGCAATTCTGGGAAGGTTTGGTTGTTTAATTCCAGTTGGAGAAAGAGAAAATTCTAGGATGACCTTGCAAAAATAGCATGAGTTAATTGCCTGCCTCCTTCTGGTTTGGTTCCAACGTGTTATTTATGTTCTTCCTTTTCCTGAGCCTGGAGCTTCACCTGTGAAACATGTATGGAGTTTCTTACTCTGTGATACGGTTATAATTAAGGCTTACATTTCCGAGCGCCAGAAATCGCACTGTAAAAGGAACTTCCTGTTCTCCCAAGTGTCACTTGAACTCTCCCCCTTGGTCTCAGTGGCAGTGGTCATCCCTGCCTCTGTGTGGTCCCTTCACCGTACTGGGCCAGCAGGAAATTGGGGCTCATTTCTTATCCCTCCTTCCCCTCCCCCATGTCCTGTTAGTCACCCTAGAGCCTGTCTAATCCATCACCTCGTCTCACTCAGACCCACCCAGTTCCCTCGTGCTCACATCTGTCACATCACTCAGGAGCAACACTGACAGTGCCCACACATGTTCCCACCCAGCTCTCACCATTTCCAGTGGCGTTTGCGGCCCTCAGCGGCCTTGTTGGAGCACAGAGCAGCCTGGCTGGCAATGCCTCTGCTTCCAGCCCTTGCTGTAAGTCCCTTCATGAGCAGAATGAAGCCGGGACTCCAGCAGTGCTGATGACGGGGTCACTGGCTGGAGCTCCCACTTGCTGTCCTCCCACTCCAGAGAGGACATGCAGCTCCTAGAACAAGCACTCCTTTCCTCTGCGGTTTGCATAGGTTTCTCCCTCCACTAGACCTGTGTCTCTGAGTCACCCTTCACTTCTGCTCCTCCTCTGGCGCCCAGCTCGCCAGCAGAAGAACCAGACAGATGAGCTCCTTCCTCCCTGTGTCCCACACATGACCTGTCCTTGACATCTGTCAGGACAGGCTGTGAGTTCTGTGGGAGCAGGGTGCTTTGCTCCCCGCTGTGTCCACACAGAAGGCTCTCGGTGTTTACCAGGTGACTCTTACTGAATGAAGGAATGCATGCACACAGGAATGAATGCATGGAGACATGTGCACACCAATATGATGGAACCTGTCTGCACTGGGATGAGGTGCACGTGATGCTCTCACAGGCTGAATGCTGCAAAGACCAATAGAAAATCCTTTCTACTCTGATGTCACCTGCAACCCATAGCTGGATAATCAAGAAAGTCAAGTTCATGGCGGGGGCGGGGGGAGCAATATCCTCTAGACTTTCCTGCCTGCACAATCAGAAATACTGAGCTCATATTTAAAATCAGTGTCCTCCGAGTGTCCTTCCTGGATGCTTTCACAAGGCAGGCCGAGAGCACAGGATTCCTGGAGCAGCTCAGCAACGGCTGATGTGGGGTGCTGTAACACCAACTCCTTGATTTCCCTCAACCCGAGTCCAGGGCTCAGGTGGATCCTGGAAGTTCTTCCTGCTGTTCAGCAAAGAAGCCATTTGCTGTGAGGTGACCTCATTCTGCATTTCACAACATGTGTGTCATATAAGCAATCTGCACTGCTGAAAAATTTCCTGTAAACATTTACACTGGTTTGAGTCCCTGGGGCCAGTCACTAGTGGTTCTGGGAAGGACTTTTCAAAACCTCGGAGAAGGACCCTTGATCTGCCTGAGCGTGGGCATGGGGCAGGGCTCACACAGCTGGGGTCCGAGCAGAGCCCTCATCAACCCGGGAAGTGCCTCTGTGGTTTTGCTTCCCCTGCAGTTTTCTGGGAAGATACTGAGTGGTGTTTCTGCGGACAGAGGCCACATGGTTTGAAGGCCCCAGGGGCCTGTGTACCATTCAATGGTCTGAGAGAGTGGGAGGCTAAGCTTTTGTCTTCCACTCTAACCGCCAGCACTGGCCTGCCTGGCTGAGCCCAGGAAGCTGCAACCCTGATTTTCAACAGAGGCAGATTCTGCCACTTGCCACTGAATGACACAAGTGCCCTTGACAGCCCAAGTAGCTATGGACTGGGTCATTTCCTGCAGCTGTTACCTCAAAGAGCCTGCTGGCCACACATGCTCAGCGCCTTCTCCTAAATGGGCCCCACGAAACCACCCAGTGAGATGGCTCTGGCAGAGCCCGGTGCCTGGGCAGCTGTGGGTTATGCCCAGAGAGAAGGAGCTAACAAAGGGCATCGTGGCGGGTCTGCTCTGGGGTCCCTGTGACCCAGACCTCTCTCTCTCCCTCTCTCTCTCTCTTTCTCTCTCTCTCTCTCTCTCACACACACACACACACGCACAGAGAAGAGAAAGAGACCTGTGAGTTGTTTGGAGAATAAACTATTTCATAGCCGGACATTATCCTGTCGAGTAACGTAGCTGGGTGAGGGTCGGGAGCGTACACGAGCTTTGTGGGCTCCGAGCCTGTGTCCAGTGCGGGGTGGGGCTGCCAAGCCCTGGCAGTGTGGCAGGGCCCAGCTGAGCTCTCTGTAAACGCAGAGGACATGTTGGCTCTTAGGAGACGACGTGAAAACGAGGGATGGAAAATACCTCAGCAGGACTTTTCATATCAATTACTGGAAGGAGTGGTGTTTTTATAGATTAGATTAATTAAAACAACATATTTTACTTCCTTTTTGTTTTAACATTTGGCTTCTCAAAAATTTAAAATGACTCGTGAGGCTCCTATCTGTAGCTGTGGGACAGCAAGGCCCTGGTTGTCTAAGTCCAGCCCAGCAGGGCTGGTCAAGCAGGAGCGGGTCAGTGGCCTTGTGGACCGACTCCTACCATTGTGCGGTTTCTGTCAGCCTGTGCTGGTCCGAGGCGCCGGGAGCCCAGGCCTTGGGTCAGTCAGACTCTCCGAGACGGGGTCAGTTTCTCATGGTTCACCTCCCTTTGCAGCTTGGTGGGCTCGAGCTCGGGTTTTCATCCGGTAAGAAGTCACACCAGCACCAGCTTCACACTGTTGCCCTGGCACGTGGCACACAGACGGGGCTCTGTGCGGTAACCACACGCTGGTCCTCCCCTGTGGCCAAGGGCAACAGGGCAGCAGGGCACTGCGAGACGGTGGCACGCAGTGGGCCCTCAATCCGTGCACTGAGCCAAGCTCTCGGGCGCGGGCGGGTCTGACAGGGGCCCATCATTAAGTGCAGCTGTTGTTTTCACACCCACGAAGGCACCTGTCTTCAGCCCAAGGCCTCTCGCAAGAGCAGCAGGGCAGCCCCGCCTGCCTGGGAAGCGCCTGAAGTCCCCGCAGCCCAGCAAACCCGGAGCCTAACCATCCTGCTGCTCTGTGCAAAGAAGACTGCTCCAGCAGCCACAGCCATTCCCCGGGTGGACAGGAGGCCAGCAGGAATGAGCCCTGCCCAGCTTCCCTCAGTGCCCCAAACCGAGCAGTCTGTGCTCTTCACCCTCGGTGAGTGCCCTCTCCTCTTCCTCTTTCCCTCCGCACTCTGGCTCCCTCTCTGTTCCCTTCCTTTCATTGCTCTCTCCTGGAGCTCCCTCTTCTCCCAGCAGCAAGACAGAGCTATGGAATCCACCAGCAACGTCTGCCACAATGACCCAGATGGAATGGGTGACATGCATGCCATGTACTGGCATCCCTGATCCAGACAGATGCTTCCATTCAAACTAAGACACCAAAGGTTGAGAGACTTCTGCTTGCCTTCCCTCAGCTGGTGGTATGTGGAAATCTCCCTACTGCTTTCCTACCAGACTTTCCTGTCCCCAGCTGCCTCAAGACCGCTGCCCAACATTTCCTGGGCAAGGCAGACTATTGCTCGTAACACAGCAAAATCTGCCCACTTAGATCTTTCATCACACATATATCCCACTTTCTCCCGCTGGAGGCACAAAATTTGTTACCACATTTATTCTACCATGACATCTATTCCTATAAAAATAAATCTCTGCTGATTTTCTTTTAAGTGAAACATTATGCCAAGTAAAAGAAACCAGATGTAAAGGGTAAGGTACTCTATGATCGTGTTTGTGAGAAATGTCAAATACAGGAAAATGCTTAGCAACAGGTAAGGTAGGTTAGTGCTTTCCTGGGGCTGGTGGTGGGTGCTGTTAATGATTTTGGGGTTTCTTTGGAGGTGATGAAAGTGTTCTAGGGTTGTTGGTGGTGATTGCACAGCCCTGTGAACACACTAAAACCTACTGAACTGTAATGTTACAAAAAGGGGAGGTTTAGGGGGTGTCAATTATACTGCTGTAAGGAAAAGAATGATTGAATAAAACACCTCGGGGACTGCAGCGGCCCCCCAGCAGCATCTTCTCAGGCCCACTCTCGTCCCCGGGGACCTGCAGCTGTGTGGCCCAGGTGGCCACCTGCAAACTTTCTCGACTGAGGCCTCTGGAGTGAGTGACAGGGTACAATCCACCCCAGTGTTCACCACTCACTGGCTTTGTGACTGAGGTGTGTAACTTCTCAGGTCCTTCCTTACTTGAAAAGTGGGTTTCTATAAGGACAAGTCTGCGAGCTTTTGTGTATAAGGTGACTGAAAACTTAAACGCTTCCTAATTAATGAAAACTAGGAGAGCCAGGAAATGCCATCTGCCTGTCCCTTTTGCCCTCTCGCCCTATCAGCTTGCTGCTCTGAGACTTCTCACCGGCAGACCGAGTCTAACTCCCGGGTCTCCTCGCCTACTCCAGGCCACAGGAAGAAATCACTATCTCGTGGGCTGGAGCCTCAAGAGCCCTTCGTCTCCTTCTTCTGTGGGGCCCTCCAAGGGGATCAGTGCTCTTCTTGGTCATCTCCCCATCCTTTGCTGTTCACGGGCTCTTCTGAGGCAGCACCGAAGCCCCGAGCTCCATGGCAGACCCCCTTCTTCAGCAGGTACCTGGTCTCGCTCTCAGGGAGCCATGGAAGGTCACTAGGCAAGAGCACCGTCAGTTTCTGTCCTGGCCACGCCCACGAATGCACCTGCCCCAGCTGTCAGTCTGATTTCTGCCATGGTCCGTCTGTGCTTTGCATTTCACCTCCTTCCAGGCTTCTGGGGCTAGAAATTTGTGTCACCAGTAGGTTCCTTGGGTGCCAGAGCACCTCTTCCTGGCCTTCGGCTTACACGATCCTTGCCATGTCCTCACCTAGTCCTGGATTCACCCTACTCCCAACCTCTTGCCTAGTGCCCTACTCTTAGCACTATGTAAATAGCTGCACCAGACTCTTGACCTTGACCCCTGTTTCATGGGGTCAAGAATGTGTGACGTGTAGACACATCTCCCACATCCCTAATCCAGCTCTCCTCAGACCTCATTCCTTACCACCTCCCACGCAAGGGGTCAGAGGGATTTACGCGACGTCAGGGTTCTATGTGTCACTTCTCAAGATGTTTCCCCCAACCCAAAGCCCAACTGAGTGCCACAGCATCCAACTTCTGTCACACAGGATACTGAAAAGTAGCAGGATCTGATTAAAGGTTTGGCAGTTTGAGTAGAAAGACTGTTAGAAGGGGATCAACTTGGGTTATCTGGGACGCATGATACGCAGTGCATTTTCCTATCTCTGTGGGAAAGTTGGTCATGAGATCAGGTTTAACCGACTTCAGAAATAAATTAGCAAATGAAATGTGTTTCTTACCAATTCCTTTGCAGGCTTTGTGCAGCTTTTTGGCATCTCGATCCACATCAAAACCCTCATGACTTCTCTCTTTGGCCTGGAGAAAAGAATTCACAATGTGAGGGGATAATGCAATCATTTTTCAGTTATCTCTTGCTGAAATTGGTGGCTAACTGGAAGACCAGGCAGCTACCCTTCTAAGGGACCAGCTGCCATTTCACATGTGAGTGCATGTGGAAATCAGTCTGAAAGCTCTGGTCCAGGGAGATGGCTGGTACTCTTTGGGGCCAGCTGGGCCTTAAGAGAATGGTCCCTTCTGTTCTCAAGGACAATAGGCCTGGCAGAGCTGGGATAAGTGATTTTTCCATCAATCTCATCTCTGTGTGAACGTCTGTGAAACAGAGAATAGTGCAGTGGGCCCCTGTCCTAGAGTGCCGGTTCTCCACCTTGCTGTGAGACACAGTGTGTCTAGGGAATAGGTTTCGCCAGCCAGAAACAGAATTCTAGGGTCCTACTATAGACGCATTTGGACTTTTGACACCCACTCAATGAGGAGCACGCATTTAGTGTTCAGAGATAGCATGTGAACTCGCAAGAGCATCGCTTTGGCTTTTAGTGGGAGGGAAAGTTCCGAGTTTATGCTGAGCTGTGTCCCACACTCGTCTTTGACATGACACACGCAGTGATGTAAGCATGCATAGTGACCTGTGTTGATGTCATTTTGGTTTATTAGTTTTCTTTCAATGGAACTACTTTGTTTTTACTTAAAGTCATTTTGAAAAGAAACACTCATTAGCACTAAAATGGAAAACCAGTACTGCTTATGTAAGCTGAAGATAACCAAGTTGAACACGCCTCAGGTTTTCTCAGTTCTTCCCCTTTCCTCACCTCCATAAGACGACATGTGTCCTGTATTTCCCATCCTTTAATGAGGGCTGGTTTAATGCTACCGTCCATGACACCCAGACTCCGTTCTCCCACATGTTACTTCCTTTGGTGCCTAGTGAGAATGATCTGTTAGCCACACCTGGTATGGAGGACACTGACTCATCTGCCTGGCATCCTCTGGGGCATTGCGCCTCCTCTATTGGTGTGGTTTCACTGATACTGCCAGTCTTGAGGTCTGAGCCCCCTGGTCCAGCTGTAGACACCAATGCGGGCACATCCCATCACTCTGGAGTGGGGATATAGTCCAGGTAGAACCAGTCTTTTCATTGAGAGAGATACGTGTCTCCCCCTTCTGGAACAACTCAATTGAGAAACCGTGGGTCTAGATGGCCATTGGCAGCCATGTTGTCCACCACATGAGAGAGACAGACAGACAGACAGACAGACAGACAGAATGAGAATAATTCCTCAGACACAACAGTGCTGGCTGGTATCTTTTCACTTCCCAGTCCCATTGGTTAATAAACTTCCCCTTGGCTAAATTAATAGAAGTTAGATTTCTGCCTTTGCAACTTGAAGTGTGCACTAATACCTATGGTTTGGAAGAGGTCTTGAGTAATGGGAAACTCTAAGCCCCTAGAACCTAAGGGGCCTTCAGGACTGCCATCACCCCACTGTGTTTTCCAGCTTGGGAGTCTGGCCCATCTTGAAATATCAATTCCTGGACCAAGTGTGGTGGTGGTGGGGGGTATTTTTTGGACACCTGTCACATGCCATGCAATTTAGAGACCTTTCTTCATGTGTCATAGGAAGAATATACATTACAGATAGTAGTCTGCCTTACTAGTAAGGAACCCCAAGTTCAGGCAGGAGAGATTTTTGTTGAATGTCTCGTGGTGTATGCTGGGATTGCATCCCTACCACCCAACTCACCAACTCGAGCACGTGCTCTACTCACTGCTGCACCCTGCCTCACACTGACAGTGTGTCCAGGGCTTTTACGTCCAGGCAGGGGAGTGACATGCCCCACTTTCCTGTCTGCTTGTTTGGGGAATGGGAAAGCCACTTGGCACTTTTGAAGGCTTGTTGGTAGGGCCAGCTGCATAATTTGCCGGACTGCTTGCTCAAAAACCATCCAGAATTCCACAAGGTGAAACTGAAGCGCTGCACCAAGCACGGGGCCCTTCCGAGGATGGTCCCGAGAACGCTTGGGCAGCATTTAGGGAGCTGCTCTGCTTTTCCTTTGGAGCAGGTGGTTCTCTGAGGGTGGAAGTAGCAACATCAGATGGTTGACGTTGTCCTTGCCTTTCAACAGAGGGAGTGTGGGAGGCTCAGGAAGGGATGCAGAGTGGAGTAGATGGCAGAATCTCCCATTCACAGCCTTGTGCCACAGAGAACTTGGCCAGACTCCTGTTATCTGTCCCACTTGAACTGAGCAGCTGAATCAGAGACACAGGCACAGGAAAACAGCTGTGCAGGTCCCGTCCTGCCTGCGGGCCCCCGAGGCAGGGCACGCCTGCCAAGCCTAGTGCTGGCAACGCTGCTTCCCCACACAGGACACCCTTCCTCATGGGCACAAAGAAACAGTGAGGGCTTCTCATAGGGGCCATGTGAGGACTTGTTTGAGACCACCTGGCCCGGCAATGGCTGAGTCAGAGCCAGGCTGGGATCAGGACTTCCTGACTCTGGTGAGTGAAGAAGGGCATTCCTGCCCTCGGTCCTCTTCCTGTTTTAGTAAGGTTGTTGAATGATACAAGTGGCACACAGGCATGGGTGCGGAGCAGTGGGGGTGGGGCAGATGTAGTGTTATTTGGTTCAAACTAACACTGGCACCTGGGGATGCAGGGGGGGTGTGGCAAATGACCTGTTAGGAATGGAGGTGACACTGGACTCGTTTCCTTCCTTTTTTGCATGGCAGATAATGTGGGGTAGGAGTCTGTATCTCTGGGAGGCTGGGGTTCCAGGCCCCTTTCTCTGTAGGAGGGAGCCCCGCCCTCATGCGGGGTGTTCTCCCTCCTCTGCCCGGAAGGGACTGCCTCCCGCGCTTTGTAACAGCAGCTTATCTGGTGTCACAGAGAAGGGGTCACGGATGCGATGATTTCAAGAAGAGAAGGAGGGAAAGGAGCAGGTCTGTGGCTGGGACTACATCCCAGTGGCCACATTCATGAGTGCCGGGTGCTGGCCAGGGAGAGGCCCAGCCGGGGCTCCTCTGACACAGGGGGTGGCAAGACCCGCTTCTCCGGGAACCTTCCAGAACCAGCATTCCACACCCATTGTTCACTGTCAGCAGGGGCCGCTGACCTGTCTCAGCCTGTCTACCAGTTAGGAGATTTAGGGGCTTTTGAAAACCAGAAGGCAGTAAGCAGCACTCCCACAGGAAGGGGAGAGTCAGACACAGGGTGGGTGGCGGGGGCCGGCAGGGTCAGGTGTGCTTCTGAGGCCTCAGACTGTGGGTGTCCAGCGGTGGACGCCTCATAGGCAGAGCCAGAGGCCTTGTTTTAACTTCGCTGCAAGGACACTCAGCAAACGAAAAACTTAGACACCAATCAATAAAAACGGGCTTGGGGCTCCCAGAAACCCTGGTTTGAATGTTCTGCCCCTTCGCAGCCAGGTGAACTTGGCCACTAACTGTAGGCCACTGTCGCCTCATCTGTGAGGTGAGGACCCCGCCAGCTCTGCCAGGGGAGGGGCCACTTGCAGTCATTTTCCAGCGGCCGGATTACAGGGGCTACATAGCACTGCTTGTTCCCTCATGGCTTCTTGTCTTGTGACATTTGTAAAATTTCATATAGTGACATTAGGCAGATTACAATTATGCATATCTTGATTCAACAAGTTTGGAAGATCCCCCTCTATATGTATATAAAGATGTATATCGACACACACATGTATACATGTTTATAAGCACATACATAGAGAGATACTTATTTTATAAAGATTTTCAAGTCTGTATACTTTGAATCAACATACTATTCATATTCCAAATTTGTTAGTCACATACACACAAATCAACTTGTCAGATATGTATATGTAGATAGCTTAGATATTCGTGGAGAAAGATCAACATATTTGTACCTACATGTGTTTTGCAATGCCCCAAAGGATATCATAATTTTTAATAGGTAGCCACTGAGATACCTGAGTCAAGTTTAAGACCCAGGTTTTGTGGTCAGGCCGAATCTGTACAGCGTGACCGCTTAGAGCTGTGTGACCTGGGGCGGGTTTCAGAACCTTTCTGGGCCATGTGGAAAATGGGGGTAAATAGTAATGGTTACCTCACAGGCTCTCATGAGAACTTCAGTAAAGTCATTCGTGCAAAGCGGCATAGCTGTGAACAGCGTGTGGGTAATACATATAAACTACCAATCTTTGTAGAAGGCAGAACAGCAGTGAATTTTTAAAATATTTCAGAACCTCTTTCTACTTGAGAAGTTTTCACCTTGTAAATGGTACTCTAAGGATCCATTTTTCCTCCATCAACCACAGCTTGGAAACCGAGTTCCAGGGACATATTTTACCCAAAGCAATAGAGTGGTTAACAATTCTGGGGGAGACTGGTAGGCCCGGTTGAAGCCCTGGACGCCACATCTGTGAGCTGCCTCACTGATGAGTGTGAGAATTCACACCTTGTAGGGTGAGCAGGTCCTGCTGGGCTCCAGTCCTGGTGGGGTGTCTGCCCTCATCCCAGGGCTGCCGGCATCCAGGTTGTGAACATCCATTGTCCTTGAAGGAGGAGGCATAGAAAGTAAACCAGAACACTGGGAGTCTAGAAAGCAGCATCGACAGAGCAGAAAGAATGTTGCTGCCTGCATGATCCAGAGAAGGAGGCCTTGCCAGCGCCACTGGAAGGAGCTTCAGGATGCCCAGGGCACAGGGCTGGCTCTGTCACAGCGCGGTGAATGCTCAGGGCAAAGTGGACTCATATCGAGTCCCCAACACCCCCAACCTGAAGGCCAGGCTCCAAAAAGACAAAGTCCCTCTGTCCCACTTGGGTCCCAGTCCAAGAAAATCTTAACACTTAGAAAAGAGACATGCAAGGAACATCTCCCTAATTATAATAAACCTTGGATGGGCTTTGCGAGGGCACTTGCTGAGGGAATGATTTGCACCCGGGTGCGCTGTGTGTCACGTAATAGCAGATTTTCCAGGACGCAGCCTGAAGCACCCTCATGCTTGTCAGCCCTCATGCTCTGACTTTCTGTTCGGATGACATCAAGACTGGAACGTAAGGACAGGCTGCCGTTAGAGACGTGTGAATTAATGAAAGCGTACCTTAGGTGAATTAAATTCTCCTCTGAATTTCTACCTCGCCTTCCTCTCCTCCCTTTCCTCTTCCCACTTCTCCTTTTTCTCTCTTCCTTCCTTCTTTCCTCCCTTCCTTCCTTTTACAAGCAGATATTGAAGAGCCGATGTATACCAAGCCCTCATCTAGGTTAAGGGGACACGAGGACCCATGAAGGACCCTGTGGAGTCCACGAGCTTGTGTGCTCACGGTGACTTCTCAGTGTGACAAACTGCATGGCAGAAAGAGGGACAGGTCACAAAACAGAGACTCCAGAGTCTAATCTACTGTGTTCAGTGACTGCTTTGTCCTTCGCTGGGAACCCCCCACCCCGGCAAGCTGACCCATTGATCTGACGGTCCCATCGGTCTCATTGTTAAGGGGAGACACATCCGCTCCCGGGGTGGTATGGCTGTGTTCACATGTAGGATGTTGGGGACTTGGTAGCAGAGTGCTGGGTTGGTTACGAGGAGCACTTGCTGGCAGCGCGTAGGAGTGGGATGCCTGGTGACACAAGGATGTAGAGGTCATTTGTAAACTGTGAAGCGTTATTAAAATGTCATGGGTGGAGTGACACTGGCCTTGGCTGATGTTTCCAGTGCAGTTCCTCAGAAGTCCTGCTTGCTGTGCTCCACTCAGTAAATATTTGAAAGTAGTTGCCTGGTATCCCGGCTGTGAGCCAAGAGGCTTCTTAGGAAGTGCTGGGTGCAGAGGGCAGAGGGCTCCTGAACTCTGCTCTGCAGAGGCTGCTGTCCAAGTTGCTGTGAAATAAAGAGGAGGTGGAACAGGCAGAAACCAGGGCCAGGCAGGGGTCCGATCTCCTGGGCAGAAGTGACATGGAGGCAGGGAGGACTCTGCAGGGGTGGCCTTGGATATGCTCGAGTTCTTTCTAGTGCCACCAGGTACCACTACCACTGCTGGTTCACTGCACATGGAGACAAGGTTGATGACCATTCTGGCTCAACTCGCCTTACATAGTTTTTAAATTTGTTGTTATACAAGATTCCTGAAAAAATTTTACACAGCTTCGGTATGCTTGGTACACATTGAACCACGCATATTTAGTGTGTGCGATTTGATGCATTTGTATATGCACATATACCCATGCAGCCATTGCCACAGTCGCCGCAGTGTCCGAGTGTGCATGTGTGTGTGGTGAGATCCAATCTCTTAGCCAGGCCTTAGGTGCAAGGCAGAGGGTATGTAGTTCACTAAAGGTAACAGGCGCAGAGGATCGCTAGGACCGATTCATCCTGTATAACTGAGATCTTAAACCAACTAACACGCCCATGACCCCTGCCCTTGGCTGCTGACAATCACTCTTCTTGTCTTTACTTCTATGAGTTTGACTATTTTGGTGGACCTCATGTAAGTGGAAGTGTGTGGTATTTATCTTTCTGTGATCAGCTTGTTTTACTTAGCAGAGTGTCCTGAAGATTTATACATGTTGTCCTGGGGGCAGAACTGCCTTAATGCTAAAAGCTGAATAATATTCCATTGCAAACTTGTCTGTATGGATTTTAAGAACAGTATAGAGTTGGTGAAACTGAGGAACAGTTTGGGGAAGGTTGCCTCTTCCCTGTCCACTGATAACCATCCTTGAACCAGGCATGAAGCCATGTGCCTCTTATCACTGGTTTTCTCATCCGATAAATGCTAATATCTGCCTCTTATGGGCTGCTGTCAGGGTGTGCAGCCAGAGTTCTTGAGGATGCTTGGCACATGGTGAGGCTGGATGCTATTTTTATCACTTCCTTCTGTCTTGACCTGATTCCTACTGAGTGTTAAATAAGTCTCTTTCATGGTGCTTTGCATGGTGATTTTAAAATTGGAAGTTTACCACTGTAAACTCAAGATGACTGACTATATAGTTTTATTTTAAATCAGTAATCAGTTATGTAAATATGATAGTAAGGGCTAAAATTCTTAGGGAAACTCATAGGAGAAAAATTTAAAGCTGAGAATGATGGCAAAATACAGCATACTTATTATATGCCAGGCAGTGGTCTCCATTTATGCAAAATTACTCATTTAGTCATCAACCCTATGGAGAGCTGACATCGTCTGCTACTGCACAGGTGAAAAAACCAAAACCTGAAGAGGTTCATCACTCGCCCAAGGACACAGCTAGTGAGAGATGGAACGGGGGTTCGAACCCGCACAGTCTGCATGCAGAAGGTCTACTACTGACTTCCCATGACCGGTTCTCTGGGACCCTATCAACAACATTGTTTTGAAAAATTAAACAATGGGAATTTTGGTCCAACTTTCGGGATGCTGTTTTTTTGTTTTTTCATCAGCACCAGTTGAGATTTGTTCACTGGCTGGTGAAGCCAAGAGCCACAGCCTCGAGACCGAGAAGTGTTCTCTGCCACGAGACAACAGGAAGCGAAATGGAAATTGCAAGCCACTTGGCGCTGTTCGCAGGGGAAACAGACGGCAGCCTCCCGGTGGGCAGAGCCTGTGTGCGGACAGCCCTGGGGTCAGGTGCTGCTACAGTGGAGTCATGTGTTCTGCTGCTCATTCGTCAGCAGCGTCTAACACCCACCCCACCCGGGCGAGTCCGGAGCAGATGAGCTAAGCTGACACAAGAGTACTGGTCTCTGTGATGACCCAGAGCTGACAAAGGAGTAGGTGTGGGTATGTGTCTCTTCCTCCTCCTCCCCTCCTCCTCCTCCCCTCTTCCTCCTCCTCCTCCTCCTCCTCCTCCTCCTATCCTCTCATCCTCCTCTCCTAAGGCACCTTGACCTGCACGTAATGGAGGGCTGAGAGCTAAAGCACGGCCCTGCCAGGGGCTGAATTTCAGCAGTAGCATTTGGCAGCTTGGAAAGCCGTGACAGCCACATCAGGATGCTCACAGTTTCTCCTCTGCTATTCTCTTGGCTGGCTGCTTTCTAAGGGGATAGCCTGCAGACTAAGTTCATAGGGCGTGTGCCACGTCTCGGCCTCACAGGATCTAGTGATTGTTGATTCCAGGGGTCCAGCAGCATGAGGTAGAGGGTAAAGAGGGAAAATGCTGCCAACAGACGCTTTGCTGTAGCTTTCCGAGTCCTCAGAGGCCAAAGGGTCTTGGGATGACAGTATGCAGCCTCATGCTCTCCGTTGTTTAAACATTTGGTCACCATTAGCTCCATAGGCAACAGTAAGGAAGGGACCTTGGTAAGGCGATATGCTGAAGCCTGACCTCCATTCTGAAACCATTTCCCACCCTCTGGCTGCTCGGGACTGAGGGATTTCATGAGACGTGGGATTTTCAGTGTCAGAGCTGAGACAATACTAGGGAAACTAGGGTGGTTGATCCTGACTTTGCAAACGTGCAAAAGCTGATTGCATGCAACCCTTCCCACCGTGGGGCTCAGGAATAGAACTCAGCCGTGGTGGAAACAGCTACACCATAGCATTTTGAACACACCACACACCGGGGTTTGTTTTCCGCCACAAAGTTGATTGTGAGACATTTTCTAGCGTGACTTTCTTTTTTGTGCTTACATTCTAGCCTAATGACTTCAAATCTCCTTAGAATTCACTCTTGTGCATGTTCACTCATCTAACTCTGTCCCTCCACTGTAAGCCTCTTGACAGTAAAATCCTTGCACTGCCAGTACCCAGCGTCTGCATGTTAATGGAGCAGAGCAGGGCTATGTGCCGCCAGCCCCAGGCACATGGGGTTGAGTGGATGGAGAAACTCTTTTCTGCAGGCACAAGACACATCTTTTCCCTTCCAGGAGAGGGGGAACCTTCTTTTATATGTTGCAGAACATACATCTTGACTTTGCCCCAGTTTATGTTAATGCCAGGGGTCAGTGACAGTAGTGAGGGGGATGGTGAGAAAACTGGTCCAGCCGGACACCTTTGGGTGTCAAGTCTTCTAGGGTAGCAAGGCAGAGAAAGTGAAAACTTAACCAGGGGACCTAGAAGAGCTCAAGCAGAGCTCACCTGTGGAACATCGGGACTGGCGAGTGAAGGTGAAGCTTCAGATTTTCCAATGTTGAATAGTTTGGAGCTACATAGAGCTTAGGACTCAGAATTAATGCTGAGCGTGGAAGGATGGACTCTGGGGGAAAGTGACCTGAACAAGACAGAGATTGGCGACTTTTCAGTCCTGTCACCCACCAGGATCATGTAGGACACTGTACGGTATGCAAAGGACCACATCCTAACATGGTCCTCCTAACTCAGAATCTCTGGGGGATGGGCTAATGCTAGGTATTGATGTTCTCAAAACTCTCCAGGCACTTTAATGTACCACTAGGGTTGAGAGCCACAGATGTAAAGAAACCTTCAAAACTTTCCCTGTTAACATCCCTGTGAAGGTGAGAGACAACTTGAAAATATACTGAGGATCTACACAAGTAAGAAATCCTATACTCTACTCAAAATGACAAAGATTAAGGAAAAGGTTTATCATAGAATTTTAAGAACAAAATCAAAGCCGGAATTTTCAGGGAGGTGACATGGGACATTAAGGCCTTAAAGCTCACTGGACTTCTGACTGGGAACGAAGTTGCTTTTAAAGTTTTCTTTTAGTTCTGGTTAAGTCTTTGCCTGGTGATAACACTTATCTCACACTCTTCTACAAAAGCGGTTAGCAAAGGATAGACTGTGAACCATATGTGACCCATCATTTGTCTTTGTAAATAAAGTTTTATTGGAAAACAGCCAGTCCGTTCATTTACCTTTGACTCATAGCTGCTTTCATAAAGTGATGATCATGGTAAAGTTAAGTACTTGTAACCGTAACTATATGGCTTACAGAACCTCAAATGTTTACTTGGTCAACTTCTCTATCACTTAGGGCTTTTTCTTTTTGAACCAAAGAACAGGTGACAGGATTGGAGCTTTCAGCTATTAACATCAAATTTAGAAGTTACTACCTTCTTTTTTTCTTTCAATTGTTGAAGCACATTAGTACCAACTGCTATTAGTTCACCATTAATGTTAATAATATACATTTTCCTTTTAAGATAAATTGATTTAAAGAGTGGACTTAAAGACAGAAATTAGTAGAACTGTTAGAATGGGTGACAGATGTATCTGGCAATAAAGGGACCCTTAAGTTTGAAGTTTGGGGATATGGAATGTAGCCAGGTGCCACCTCTTACAGACGAAGAAACTGGAACCTGTCCAGGGTCACCTCTTGCTTATGGAAAAACCTAGACTCCTGTTTCTGTCAGAATACTCTTACCTCTGACTGGTTACTCATTTGTACTTTGAAACCAGTTAGCTTGAATACAAAGTACTGTGTAAGTAAAGTTCATGAATCCAGACCCAGAAAATGTCCTGGTGGTCCTATTTCTGCAGACGCAGTAGAGATTGATGAGAAATTTGGAACAGAGTCAAGGCACCACTTGACTTTGAACATGAACCCTGGGTGGTGAGTGCCCTATTGGTTTCATTAAGTTGATTGCCTCTTGGGCATGCTTTCCTTGGAAAATAAATCTGATGAAAAGTCTTGTTTTTTTCTTTTTGGTTATAGATCAAAATCCACTAAAATGCTTGGTTAAGTAAAAAAGTAAAATTACTAAATAGAAAAAATATTTTTAGTGTTCCCATTAGACATTAAGCACACTTTGAATCTTCTAACAGCATTTGGCATTTCACCTTGGGGTTACTGTTGTGTTTTCATTAGAATTCTGGATGATCGTATCAACTTTACTAAAAGTAGAGTTGATTTCTGCAGTCTTATATCCTTGTCCCACTCACACCCATGAGACGTTTATTAATCTCAAGGATGGACCAGAGAGCCGAAAAAGCACAGGAAGAAGCCTGAGCCCTGCCCATGTGCTGCTGTGTTATGGGCCTTGGTGTCTCCCACCCCTCCTTCCAGAGGCGCAATTTCCAGGGATGTATGTGAGGACCGAGTGTAGCCGTCGCTCTGTGTTGGTTGGAACAGTTGCATCATGTGACAAATGCATCATTTAGGTCAGAGTTCAGTGTGACTTACATATACCGACTATGTCTTCTGAAAAATGAGCAAAACTTTTAGATTAAAAATCACCTTTTGGGGCTGGGGATTTAGCTCAGCAGCATAAGTGCTTGCCTGGCAAGAGCAAGGTCATGAGTTTGATCCCCAGTACAAAAAAAAAAAAATCACCTTTCTCTTCCCTTGAGGTTGCTTCCATGGTGGCATTTTAGCACCTTTAATGAATATCAGTATAGTTAGGTCAGAAAGACTGGTGTTCTTAGGCTGTGCTCCCTGGGATCCACGCTGACGTGACATTTACCTACCAGAGGCGACTGTGGAAGCATCTAGTACTTTATGTGGGGGCACGATTTTCCTATAGTGATGACAGCACACTCAGAAGAGGGAAGCAGAACCTGTCGTGCACTGAGCTCTGGTGAAGGACACCAAGTACGGCAGTCCCCAGTGGGGCTGCACCCCAGTGGGGCAGAGGTTAGCGGATCGGCTTGGGATTGTTTCACCCCACGTCTCTGCAGCTGGCACTGCTCCTCCAGGCATGGACGCTAGTGGCCCAGCAGCCCGATGTCCTCACTGCTGAGTGTTTGTGGGGTGAAGCACCTCATCACCAGGCTCTGGGGAAACCTGCTGCTGCTGACCTGTTGCTGTCCCTAGCAGGAGGACCAGGTCAGTCTTTCAGAGCAGTTGGCTTCCCACTGCGGGGAAAGAGGGCGTCACTCTGAGAAGTGGCTGGGCCAGAAGGACAGGGAGCGTGGCGTTGCCGATAGAGACCCAGAGAGTTGGAGACGTTGTGGCGCGGTGGGGGGGTCTCCATAACCTTGCTCTTCCGTCTGGGTCTGTGTCTCATGCAGGGGAGCCATTTCGTCTCCTAGGAGACAACTGGCAGCATCTAGAGACACTTTTGGTGGTCACAGATAGGGGTGTTCTGCAGGTATGGCTACTGACAAAAGATTTGGCTAAACCCCCTCTAACACATAGAATGGCGCCTCACAACAAAGGATTGTCCGGCTCTAATGCCAATAGGTCCTGTGTGCTGCAGGTGGCTCTACAGCCCTGGCCCGATGGTCGCAAGATTTTGTTACTTTAAAAGGCGTGGGGAGGGCTGAGTGACTGGTGGCAAGTGGCACGTAGGTGCTTCGGGAAGCAACATTTCCAGTCAGTGTAGGGGAACAAAAGGGGGGATTAAAAGTGGGCTGTGATGACTTTCTTTTTTTTCCAAAAAAAGAATTTTTTTTACAAAGTATCCCAGAGGAAAAATCTGAGAAATGAGTAGCAGGATAAGGTAAGGAAGAGGAAGAGTCTGAGTTGAAATCAGACCAAAGCGAGAGGCCTGTTGTCGACTCCCACGCCTGTGTCTGTATCGTGGCTATTGTGGTACTGCAGCCTTTCCCGGAAGCTTGTCACGACTGCGCCATCTTTCAGATGACTCACGTTAGGGTCCTTTAGTGCCACGCTGAGCTGGAGAACTTGTAGTTTCTGTTGGAGGTGAAGTAACATTCATTATCTGGAAATGAGACTTGTGTCTGGAGAAAATGACTAGTAACTTCGAGACTATCCACAGACTGTTTGGGGGGGCAGAGCCCTCTGAAGATGTTACACTTCCAGACATCCAATTCTTGCTGCACTGCACCAACAAATGTACACTTGGAGGAAAGGCGGCGTCAGGGAAATGGTGGCTATTTCTCCACCATGAAAGGGACCATGCCTTTAGGAGTTAGGAAAAGTGAAGCGTGTTCCTCATTAGAAAAGAATCATCCTTTTCCGTCTTATGTTGTTGGTAGCTGTTCTCTGCCCATTCAAAGAGTATAAACATGGGGTTTGATACTTATAAGGAACAAAGAGATAGTGTACTCTGGGATCCTCAGGGGTCAATAATAAGTGGATAGATTGAAAACAGAACAGGGAAGGCTGAGCTGGGCTATCAGGGAATCCATCAGATCTGCTGTGCAGTAGATAAGCGGCAGTATGTGGGCAAGTTCTGATACGTTGAAAAGTAACAAAGTGAAATAGCTAAACTTGCTTTGAGCAAATTCCTATCGCAATCACTATCAAAACAATGAATGTTATTCTTTCTCCTGGTGAGAGAGTTTAAATATGCATTGAATCCAAGCCTATTAATTCTTTCTTTAATTTTTTCAAAGATTTTAATCTCTCTTTATTCCCACTATGAGATTCAAGTCCACATCAAGGGAAGTATGAATTGATTTACTTCCTTTCTATCTCATCTTCGAGTTTTCTTTCTCTTCTAGTCATCCAAAAGTGTTAGTGTTAGTCGTGGTAGTACTAGTAATATTCATAAAAACAGTAGCAACAAGACCTCAATAGTGGGAAGGCAGTAGCCTACTCCACAGGATTGTGAAGGCCCTCACTGGCCACAGTATCATCTAAGGGGTGGCTACACGATCCAAGCTGACCAGGATTCTCCTCCGACATTTTATATACTGTGTAGATTTGGACAGAGAGAAGGTAAAGTTGGACCATCACATCCATGGACTCTGTGCCTGCAGATTCAACCAACTGATCAAAACATATGCAGAAAATAACTACGTCTGTACTGAACATGGACAGATGTTTTTCTCATCATTATTTCCAGAACAGGGCAGTGTGGCAACTATTTACATAGTACAGACACTGATCTAGAGATGATTTAAAATGCATCACAGGTGCTGCGTAGGTCACACGTAAATACTGTGTCATTTTGTATAAAAAACTTGGGCACTTGTGAACACGGTGGGCCAACACGGTGTGGGTGGCAGAGATTTGCTTCGCCCAGGGAAGAGTGAGGATCCATGGCTCTTCTGTTCTCGCTGCCAGTCTAGGGTTGGTCTTTTGATGGGTTGGTTCTGATCAGTGAGATAGAAAAGGATGTCTGCTTGGAGCTTTAGAGAAAGATTTTCTTCACTAATAGGGAGGGACACCTAGGGAGAAAGAGGCTTTTCCCTCTGTCCTCTGTGTGCTTCAGTGTGACTCTGTCACAAGAGATCATTAATTGAAACATCAGCTTGCACTGCTGAGGCCACGTGTGGCCCACACATGGAGGTGCAGGACAGAAAGGCAGAAGGAACTTGGGTCCTTGATGCTCTGACTGCAGGGCTGAACCAATCCTGGCATCAGGTCCTTTCAATGAAATGGCTTTGTTATTTAAGTCACTGTTAGTCTGGCAGTGGGCTGCTTGTAATCAGACACGTTCTGATTGGTCTAAAACAACTGCAAATAATTGTGAGTCTGTAAGTCTCCAATCACCTCGAGTAAAAAGCCCGAACTTCTCCTTTGAGTTTCAGATGCAGGTATCTGCCGGGCTCCGTACCCGAGTGGACTACAGCCCTGTCAAACACACAGACCCAAACAGCTTGCCTTCCCTGGAGTGCACCGCTGTCTACCGGGTGCCAGTCAGGACCTGGTACTGTCTGAAACACAACCAGGTACCAGAAATCATTCTGTTGCCCTCTTTTTCCCTCGTGTCCCATGGTCATCAACCCATGAGTCACGTAGATTGGACCCTCCTGTCTGTTCTCCTTTCCCCAGTTCCATGGTCACTGGTATGGTCAGGGGGAAGGGGAAGGAGGCAGGGGCTCTTCCTCTCTCTTTGGGATCACTGCCTCCGAAGTGCTATAGCTGCCCCAGGTACCCATCTTTCCTCCACCAGAGCCCAGTGTGGTCCCTGCAGTCAGTGCTGCCCTTGTCATGCTTTTGTGTGAGACTGACTAGGTCTTCTGTAGGTACCATCTAAGGCAGTGGTTCTGGAAGTGTGGGCTCTGGACCAGCAGTATTAGCGCGGAAGAGGAACCGGTCAAAGGCAACTTCTCAGGCCTCCGCTCAATTGTCTATTAAACCAACACTCTGGGGGGGGGGGCGCAGCTCTGTTTACACAGGTCCTGTGAGGGAATCTGATGTGCTGAATTTTAAAACCAGCATAGACTAAGCTAATAGAGCCCAATTTCCTTGGTGTAGCAGGTGGAATAATGCCCCTCTGGAAATTCACGTCTGCTCAGAGCTTCAAAACGTGCCTTATTTGGAAAGAGTCTACACATGAACTAAGGATCTTGAAATGAGATTGTCTTGGGTTCAGAGCGAGCCCTAAATCCCATGACTAGTGTCCTGATAAAGCAGCAAGGACACACAGGCACATACGGGGGGAAGGCCATGTGAACCTGGTGGCAGGGACCACCAATGCCTGGAGCCTGCACAAGCTAGAGGAAGAGGATGCTTCCCTGGAGCCTTCGGAGGGGTCCTTCCCCGCTGACACTTAATTTTTGAACTCCTGGACTTCAGTACTGTGAGAGACTATGTGTCTGTTGTTCTAAGCTATCTGGTGACAGTACTTGGTACACAGCCCTAGGGAACCAATACAAGCGGCAAGGCGTGCAAGGGCCCTGGAGTCTCACCCCCGTGCTCCAGACCATTCTCACCTCTTGCCGTTGCTCTGGCTCACTGATCTCCCTATGGAGCATGTTTATGGAGGACCCCATCATGACTGAGACGTGCTCTCCGGCAGGCAGAAGCTCACAGTCAGAGCAGGGAGGGTAGCACTTCTGGGGCGATTGCTGTGTGATATGCTAAGTGCTCTGGAAGGCTCAAAGCTGCATGTGCCACAGCGCTGGTCCTCTCGCAGCTCTGTGACGCACCCTCCTCTCTGTGCATACTCCTGCTCTTCACAGTGGACCCATGATTTCAACTTTGAGGATGGTGGCATCACTCTGTCAGTGAAGAAAAGTGCAGATGCTGTGGCCTTTCCCACAAGTGGTCTGGGGCAAGACTGGATAGCAGGATTTGGGGGCCGACTAAGCAGAACATTGCTTAGTTGGCTTTGTTAGAAAATGTGAAGAATAAGTGGAGCCATCAAACTTTAACTGAACATTTGCTTTGCCCTAGGAGTTGTGTTGGTGGTGGAGATACACAGAAGTCACAGTCCCACCATCAGGGGAGCATTAGTCCAGGAAGGGGCAGATACACAGGAGAGATGGTGTGACAGAGTTATACGAGGAGTATTAGGCTAGGGCAGACAGGGGAGGCTCAGGGAAGGAGGTGAGAGAAGACAGCAAGGGCTCACCCATTCGTCCAATAGGTGAGCTGCTAGTTATTTCACGACAAGCCTTAGTGAACCCAAGACAGTGTGAAGAAGTCCTCTGAAGTCCAAATTCATGCATCATCTCTTACTAGATGTTCAGGTTACCTGATCATTCTTTGCCTCACTTTCTCCATATCTAAAAGGGGAAGAACAGCAGAATTGCTTTCCTAGAATGGTGTTCAGGAGTGAGAGGCGTCTGTCTGTCTGTGTGTAGACCTAGAATAGTCAAAAGCTCAAACCTCGCAGGCCACAGTGGTTCATATGCTGACAGCTTCCAGCCCACTGAGCACTGGACAGACGTCACTTAGCATCAGCATCTCTGAAGCCCTATTTTAACTTCCAGCTGTGTCCATCAGGACCGGGAGTTTGGGTTCTTGCTTCTGTGCTGAGTGCAGGGGTGCCAGCACGTGCCACTGACAAGAAATCAAAAAGCCAAGGTCTCATAATTGCACCTGAATATAGTTAGACTTTGAAGGTGGACGTGTCTTAGATGAAGAGGGCGAGCTTTAGAGCAAGTGGTATTGTGACACTGAAGTGCTTTCTTCCTCCCACACTCATGGTGGCGTCCTTTGAGGAAGGAGTTCCTGGCAAGGCAGGTGAGACTGCATGGGTCAGATTGGTTTCTGCTTGGGCTCACTGTGGTTCTTTCAGGTTTGGGGTCACAGTGCAGGGATGACACTCTTGGTTAGAGCCACACTTGCTTTTGTTTCAAACTCCCTGCCATGGTTTTCCTGTCTCAGAGCCTCCTTTTCTGAGGAACCTGGGTCTGATCCCCACCTGTGAGGCAGCGCCCACTCTCTCCTGGCTCAGCTGGAGTTCACCTGCTGCTGTCCCCAGCGGTTCTCCCTTTTAGACAGTATTTATGTTGGCAAGACACTGGCACAATAAAGTCATTAATAGGTGTGCTCTCGGTCTCTGGACGACGCTGTCACGTTCACACTCATGAGCGCTTACCGTGACATCTGCCTTCACCGACAGTGTGCACGGCTGTCCCGGAAGGTTAGTGGCGTGCTGCACTTCCGTGTTCCCTAAGCTCAGGGCATGTCAGGCTCACCTGGGGAGCAGGGACAAGTGCAGCTGCCAGGGTGGACCCCCAGTCCAATCAGTGCAGACTCTGGGGTGGCAGAGCGGCGTCAGAGGTTTGAGAAACCCCCGGGCAAACCCTGCGTGCAGCCGAGTTCGGGAACCTATTCCTCCTCCACAGCTTACCAGGTTTTAACGTGTGTGAGACTCACTTAGGATCTTACTAGAATACAGATTGTGATTCAGGGGCCTGGCAAGCCCGGTGAACTACATCCTGACGAGTTTCCAGGCCAGGTGGAACTGCCGCTTGTCCAGTGACCACACCCCGGGCAGCAGAACTGTAATCCCCTCTTTCCTTGCACATAATTTCACAGAAATCATGAACCCTTGTGAGTCTGTGATTATTTTTGTCTTTCAGCAGCTCCTGAAATCTGGCTCCTTCCCCATCCCGCCCTTATTCTCTGGCCATGCTCCCTGGTGAGCTAAGCTCAAACCTTCATTTTTCTCTGGAAGGTGATTGTCTTGAAAATGTTTGATCACTTTTTGTGCCTGGATCTTGTAACCTGAACAACTACTTCTGAGATAACAATGTTCAATATATTAACTAGTGTTAATTTCCACCTTTTTTTTTTTGAAATTTTGTATCATTCCTAACCTTTTTTCTGTTCTGCTTTTTAAAATAAAAACAAATAGGCCACATAATAAAATGAGATTGAAAAGCCAAATACACTTTTTTCCTGAGGGTCCTATATTTTTCTCAGTGAATCTCACTGGGCCTGAGGACGCATCCCACAAGTGAAGCAAATTCTTTGAAGCCGGTGTGATTTAGCAGGTTATTGTTACACAGGACAATAATGACCCAGTATCTTAATTGTTACCCTCTGAGTAAATTAGTTACCACTAAGTCTTCAGTTGGGAAAAAAATCATTAAACACACACACACACACACACACAAAGACCAGAGCAGGGAAGCACAGAGCAGAAGTAATTTCAGGTTTAGATTTCTGAATTGGCTCAGATTCTAGATCATACCACTTTGGAAAGCATATTTCCTGCCCAGTGTTCCACAACACTTGCCAGATAGTTATCCATGGACCTTGATCCATGGGCATATTCTTGGAGATTTAAAACTTTTCTAAGAGTCTTTTAAAATAGTGCATTTAACACTCATAATAACTTAAAATTATTACAAAGAATACTAAATCATCAGGGTCACCAAGTGCTGACACACGATTTCAATGCCTGCTTTTTGTGTTTGTATTTATAATTTTACAAATGCTAAATTTCAGTTCATTGTCACAAAAGTAAAAGAACAGAGAAGAGAGGGAAGTCCCATATAAAAATCACACTTGATACAAGAGAAGGTCCAATGGCATTATATGAAGTATTGTAAATCAAGGTTTCTCAGTAAGTTGCATAGGAAAACCATTATAGAACTAAGAGTTTGGACCACCTCAAAACTTAGACTCACTAAAACTTAAAAACTACGATAGAAATTAGAACTCTTTCCTGTTGAATGCAGCCATTTACTTAAATAACACAGCACTATCCATTACAGAAAACCAGCAGCTCACACCTGAACATCACAGACTTGCATTCGCTGGATTTGATTTGTAATTTTGTTCTCCAGTTCCCTCAAAACCAGCCTTCTTTCAGTTTGTGCACACCCAAGGAAGTCTATGATGCAATTAACTTAAGGCATGATGGGGGCAAGTTTTTGTCCTTTAAAGCGGTTTGTATTTAGGTATTTATAGTGTATGTATTCATCTCGCCTGTGTTAAATCACTTTACTGCTTTCTGAAACACCAGAGGGGCTGAGGTGAGCCTGACGCATCTGTCCAGGTGGACCTTAGTGGGGTGCTGTGGGAACATACGCCGAGATCCTAGGGGATACATTTGTACATTAGCTGCAAATATTTTTTTGTTTGTTTTTTATAATCCAGGCTAGCCTTGAACTTGAATCCATCCTTCCTCAGCCTCCTGAGTGCTGGGATTACAGATATGCATCACCGTGCCTGGCTCTTAGCTGCAAATATTACAACAAACATTTTCCAAGGGATAGCGTCTCCGTTTGATGATGGAATTTTCAGCCCGGAGGGTGACAGAGGGTCTAGCCATTGGTGAGTGTGGTAAAGTCTGCGACTTGAGCCTGAGATTTAGAGGGAAAGTAAAGTGCTTCTGAGCATCGGTGCCCCCGGCTCCTGAGAAGCTGAGAGTCTACGGGTGATGCTGGTGTCCCTTTAGGCAGCTGTCGGCTATAAGACTGGCGCTACATAAAAATGCTGGCCTGTGCTCAGGCCACACCCTGGGCTTGAATCTTGGAGGACAGAACTGTCCTCCCAACCTGCTAGCGCAGGGGCCAGTTACTCCTCCAGAGGCCTCTGCATCCATCAGAAACATTTGCAAAGTAGTTTCCAGTTTCTGGGACACTGACTGAAGAGCTCGCAATGTTGGCTAGCCTGAAAATGCTATTTACAGATGACCTACAAGATAATTTTTCTCTGAAGAAAATATGTGTGGGTTTGTGGAACATCTGAGTTTAGTTTTCATATTTAGCACAGGAAAAGACTCAATTTTCCCATAGATATTTGCAAATATTGGGAATTTGATGCTGTTTAGAGATCATCCTGAAATAGTTCGAGCTTTTGAGCCACATTGTGTGTCCTTGCAGGAGTCTTTTTACCTTGAATTACTAATACTTGCAATATGGACCTATCTTTCCCGCAGATCTCAGCCTGGGTGTAATTATGAAGTTTTGTACCACTTTGCCACAAACTAACAGGTTCAGTTATTCAGTCCACAGATTCAGGTTGAGTATTTTCTTTCTATAAGCACTGTTTACTGGACATCTTAACCTTTTCTTTAGTCCCTCCTAAGAGACTTTTTTGGGCAATGGGGTAGAAACATATTCCAAATGCATTTTACAATTCTGATACTATTGCTAAAACCAACAATAAAAGATAATCAAAGTAACTAAGTCTGAAACATCAGGCATAATTTCATAGTTTAAATTTTGCCACAGGCTAGCCAAAGGCAATGAGTACTTACGTGATGATGACCCATTTTTGTTTTTCTGAGATGGTGGTGCTGTGTTTCATTAAGAAATCAGCTTCCCAAAGACAAAGTTTATAATGGCTTTCCCAGGGCACAATATCTCTTGTGTTTAATAAGTAACTTTTGATATTGGATTTGAATATGTCCTCCTGAGTTGGGTTGGGTAGGGAGTGGTGAGAGCTACAGATGGTCCTACACTGCCCAAGCCAGCCTGGCTGCCAGGTTTTAAAAACAAAATACTAATAAATAACGTTTAGGTCTTTTACACTGAATAACTTATTCACAACTAGAAGGCCAAACCTGCCTTACTTCTGGAGTGCTGAGTTATTCTAATTCGGGTATTCATTTAAAATTTGCTCCCTTTTAATAATAAAAGCATTAACTAAATAGGATGAAAAGAATCTTACTAATTTACTGATTTTACTATCGTTATTATGGAAAATATATCGATGGCTACAATGAGTCATATTGGATCGTCCTTTTTAGAATCTAGTTTTTAAATTAAAAAAATACATGTAAACGGTAAATTTTTTTCTATTATACGAAATGTTACCAGAAAAGTACCTAATGACTTCCTGTCCCTTCCTCTTTTTTTTTTCTTTTCTCTTTCAGAAATGGTCTATGTATCTACAGCCCTCTCTATCTCTCTGTCTGTCTGTCTGTCTGTCTGTCTGTCTTTCCTCTATCTACCTACTTACCTGCTACCTCTGGTCTGTTTTTTTTCTAAACATGCATTTGTACAATGCACTCAGTTCCACCCCTGTATGTTTCCTAGTCTAAAGAGATGACTGACGTTGGCACATTGCTTTTTCAGTGGCCGCAGGATCCTCATTATGAGTCGCGCCTTTTTCCATCTGTCTACCACTAAAATCTGTTTTGATTGCTTTTGATCTTTTGCATGGGTATTCTCCATATCTCTTCTTATGTTTTCTGCCTGTTGGATAAAATCTCAAACGAGACTGCTGACCAGAAGGCGCCTCTGCGCTTAGAGTTCCGCCAGGGCTGCCCAGTTATCATCCACGTGGTCGTGAAAGTGCTGCCCGCTCTAAAGGTAGCCGGTCTGGGAGGCGCGCTTTCCCAGGACAGGATTTATAACCCCTGAGATAATGCGCCAGTGCTCATTTCCAACGCTGGCATTATCACACTTCTCATTTCTCCACCGTCAAACATGAAGAGTGGCTATTTCATTGTTTAATTTATAGCCCTTTCATTTGAGAGCTTTAACACAGTGCATGTTAAGAGTCACTTTTATGAAATTTTCTATGGTTTGCTTAATCGTGTCCCTAGTTTTCCTTTTTGAATTATTAAGTCTTTTCATTTTTATAAAATACTTCATAGTAAAATCTAAGCCTTTGTTAAGTGTGAAAATTATTTTTGCCAGTTTTTGTTTTCCTTTTTCTCTGCTAATGTTTGGGCCTGTAGATGTGTGTAAAGGAAGGGTAAGTTTTTATGTATTCAGATAAATCAGTCTTCTTTCACTTGATTAGAAAAACCTTTTTTGTATTAAGATATGTAAATCTCATACATTTTAAAAAGTTCTTTTAATGGTTCCACTTTTAAAGTCTTACATTTTGATGCATTGACTTTGCTATAGATTAAGGGAAAAGTTTAGTTTCTCAATTCTAGTTATTAAATAATTCATTTTCCTCTATTGACATAAATGCCACCTTTATTAATGTTAATTCCTTTATAATATAGAATTAAAATTCCATACAGGTTATTAAGTCCTATGGCACACATACATTCTTTTAAAAACTTTCATCTGTTGAGGGCCCTGGATACGGTAATCGCTGGCACTGTAGTAGAGATGAGATGATAAAATTTCTCTATTAGAAACACACAGATAACAGATGGTATATGGTAATATGGTCCTATAGGAGGAATGAAGACTAGTGTGGTATATGTGGGGGAGCTGGGGGTGGGAGAGAGTTCCTTCATACATGGACAGGGCTTTTAAAGTGATAACATTTAAAGTAGCAATTAAAGGACAAGAAGTCATTATTTGAAAAAAGTGTTTCAGATTGGATGTTACTAGCTTGTACTAAGGGTCAAAATGGGAAATAATTTTGTGAACTGGAGGAAATCAAAGATGGCCAAAGACCCAAAACCTATTAAGCACCGGGGATACACATGAACACTCAGAACAAAATCTCTCCTTGGAGAGTGGACAGTGGAACGGGGAGGAGGTGCTTTGGCCTTTTGCCAGTGTGTTTTGCTCTCCTTTTGCCCCCTGGACATTGTCTCAAGGTTGGTCTTCCTGCCCCATCCCTGTGCTGGCTGACCACCATCTGTATCACTAACCCTCCTTGGAACGCCCATCAGTGATGGCCCTGGTGTCTCTGCTCCAGCCTCAGAGGCACAAAGGTCAGCGGGAAGAGCAGGGCATGAAAGTGCAGCCCCTTACTGTGGAGATAAGGTCAGTGACTTGCTGAATGCAGGAAATGACTAAGGAGATAGAGTCTGTGGTTCCAGGGAGGTGAGGGGTAGAAAGCTGAGCGGCCACGTAGGAAGCAAATGAGATCTTACGTTGTAGGCTCTCGTCACCGTAGTCAATTTTTGACTTGGCCAAAGTGGAACTTCCTTGGGTTATCTCCCCTCTATTGTAAACCCCAATATTGAGTTCAGTCGTGCAAGTGTTGTAGTCCTCTTTCTAGTTGTCCTCACAGTCCAAAAAGTTTTATTTATAATCCCATTGAGAGGTCGTTGGAATCCCAGCAAGTTAATTCCAATCTGCCACCACCAAAGCAACCCACGGTGAGAGTAAAGACACCAAGACATATTCCAAGTTAAGGGCAGCCCAGGGGACTTGTGAGGACAATCTTTGTGAGGACATGTGGACAAAGGCCTTGAGCCTAGGCTTCTCCCAGGATTTATTATTTTGTGAAGAAGTGGGGTGGCTCAGGGATGAGTGGCAGTGAGGATGGCAGGAATTATGTGAGTAACTTGAGCTGGCTGGCCAGGTGCAAGATTGGCATCTCTGTAAATTTGCAGAGATAAAGATATGTGGAAGGATCAATTTACATAATCCAATTTAGGTAACTATGGAGTTATTTTGGGGAGCTATCTCTTCGGTTCTGATATGCAAACTCTCCTGCCCTGGGGAGTCATAGCCTCTTAATCTTGAGGCTGACCCAGTTGACATTCCGGGAGCAATTTGCTCTAACTTTGAGGTGCTCAATCCTGTACTTACCTGTACTGTGCTCAATCCTGTACTTACCTGTATTGTTGGAAACAGGACTGTTTGTCAGCTATAGAAACTGCCTATTAGCACCTCAGCTAGCCTTATTTGCAAGGCTTAGAGCCAATTGAAGAGAGAAGGAAATACCCTAGCCAGCTCTCTACATATCAGTATAAGGAAATAAGTCTCGAAATAATCAAAGTCATAGAAAGTGGTTTGCATTCAAGGGGAGACAATGGAGTTGTCTCCCACACCCTCCCGCCATGGATGCTGCTTAGGAAGCTGGCTGACAGTAATGGCATCCTGGGGGGAGGCTGGGGCACTCTCAGGACCTCAGGTCCTCTCTGAGAGGATGCAAGGATGGAGACCAGGGCTGTGGAGCAGGGAAACTATAAGGGAGAGAAGGTGAGGGGCATGATCTTGGGGAAGAGAGAACTCAGGAAGAGTTGGAAGGCAGTTTTCTTGTATCATAAATATTTAATGAATTGTAAATTATAACAAGTACGATATAATGGTTTCCTCTCCTAAACGGGGCATATTTATTTGCATCTTTTGGGTTTTGGTGGATCTTAAAGTGATAGTGCTGCCACTAAGAGGGCTTTGACAGTATGTACTGGGGCATTTGGTCAGCTGTAATGACTGGCAGAGTGGGGGTTAAGCCCATTCAAGGGGGAGTAAATCCCTCACATGGCCTGGGACAGCTCCATGTGATAAAGAATTGCCCGACTCTGAACCCAACAAGGCCCTTCTTCCACTAAGAAACCTCTGCTGGGAGACACCTTCCCTCTCTCACTTTATTTGTAGGGCTCCATCTGTAGCCCAGGAACTGATGAACTTTTGCAGTGCACCCAGGTTTTTGAAATCTGCAAAATCTGACCTCTTAGATGCTGTGAGTTTGCTTGTGTTGACAAAAAGGAACAGGAGATAGATGATGTGTAAGTAGACCAGAAAGATTGGAAGACACAAGTCATTTAGACTAATTCCTTTACTCTTCAGCTTAGAAAACTCAGGTCCTGTGGCACGTTCATGATGGGGTGCTGAAGGAAACCACTGGCCTTGTGGGGTCAGCAGTGTGTGAGACTCCACACTAGAGGAGTCTTAGAGGCTAAGAATACGGTACATGAAGATTCATGATGTTCTTGATCAAATCCCCAAAAATGCTGCTATAGAAATACACAGAACAGATTGCAAATGAGAGTCTGGCTACAGTAAAAGTGGAACTAGATGTCAAAAAATTAGAAGACTGACTTCATCTTGGCCAAATACAGGAGGTGATTCTTCAGGCTGGAAGTGAACTAAGTCTGGCGAGGAAAACGATGCGTGGGAACCATGGGAGCCATTAAAGGAGAAGCCTCCTGCCAGCCAGTGGAAGTGGCCGATATGAGTGTCGTTTACTGTCTTTTATGGGTTGGATATGAAACTGATATAATTAAATGTTGTGTTATATTAAAAATATCTCTGTTATTTCTTATCAAGAAAAAGGATACAAGATATTTAGGAGTCTTGTAAAACACTGATTTTGGTAATAGGGGCTTGTGAATCAGAGTTTGGTTTTCACGGTATTCACTCAGTTTATTGTGCAGACAGTATTTCACTGAACAGTATTTCATTGAACAGTTTATTGTGCAGACAGTATTTCATTGGTTTGTGGGAAAGTTGGAAAGTTAATTAGGAAATTCCCACAGATCGTCCTTATAGAGGCTGTAATCTAAAGTACCACTGCTTTGGGTCTAGATGGCAGAATTTCACTCATTGGCACATAAATATTGACTGGCACGTATGGGATGCTCGAGCACTGCACTAGACAGTGTGAGGAAGAAGAAAAGAGGGTAAAAATAGGGTGCCTGCCCTCTAAGAACTGCGAGTTCCCTGGTGGCGTACGAGGTATTAATATGTGTAGTCAGAAGCCAGGATGTATTTGAGGTGCCAATTGTCTATTCCAGATAGGAAGCTGGGCAAGGGCCAACAGTTGCCAGGAATGAGGAAGACTTTATAGGGGTACTGCCTTTACCCCCGGATTGGTGGAGAGGCGGAAGTGAGGGGTGTGGGGAAGGGCCTCATGGAGGGGGTGGTGCGGATGTGCCTGGCATGGTCCAGAGGTGGACAGGAGGTGGCCTGTGAAGAGGACATGGAGACTTGAAGAGACTTGAGAGTAAGATGAGCAGTTAATCTAGATGGGAATCAAGACTTTTCCTGGGAAGAGGAAACTATCAGGGGGAACCCAAGGACAATCAAGGACGCCCCTCCCAGATGTTGGTCAGGTCCTTGGTAAGTGCCAAAGCCAGGCTACAGTGACTGCTGGAGAGAATGGGGAATGAGGCAAGGAGAGGAGGGAAGGAAAGAAAGAGGAGATGAAGGGAAAAGAAGAAAAGGAAAGGGGAGAAGGGAGGAGAAGGGAGCAGTGAAGTGGGACTAGCTGAGTGGAATGGTTAACCTGGCAACTGGCTGTCACAGCCATGGCCAATGTTCTGTTGTGCCAGGTGTTCCCGGGCCTAGCGGTGTGGGCGGGGCAGCCACAGGACTGTGGGAATGGACTGTGGTTGTGCTTGGAGCTCAGGCAGTTGCTCCAGGGACTTGGACAGCTGGGGACAAATGGAAGTCAAATGTTCTGGCATCCTCTACCATGGGTTGGAGGTAGAGAGGGCTTCCTTTGCTCTGGATGGAGGCTTAGATGTGCCAACACTTACTGCTGGGTGGAAAAAGTGGAGGATATGTCAAAGGAAGCAAGCAAGTAAGAGCAGAGGAAGACTAGAAGGCTGTGACGTCTAGAAGGTCAAGTTAATCGCACTTCTGGTGGGAAAGCAACTAACTGCATTGAAGTCTCTCAGGAGTAACATGAAGAGAGCAAATTGTTCAAAATACTAAAACAAAGTTTTCAACTAACCTCACAGCTTTTCGGGAAGAAACATATCATGTGGGCAGAAGCAATCTTTTCTCAGATAATTTTATTTTAAAAATAGTTAATACAGCCCATGTTTATAGCAGCACAACCCACAGTAGCTAAATCTTGGAAACCACCTATATGCCCATCAGCAGATGAATGGATAAAAGACAAGGTGGTATTCACGCACAGCAGAGTACTATTTTGCCATTAAGAAGGATAAAATTGAGACATTCATAGGAAAATAGATGCACATTGAAACAATAATGTAAAGTGAACTAAATCAGACACATGAGCTTAAATATGGCAGGGTTTCTTATATATGAGAAATCCAGAGTGTAAATAACTTAAAGAGCAAAATAAAAAAGATAACAGGAAATAAAGAGATAGATTCTTCTTGCAGGGAGGGGATCTAGAGCTGGAGAGAGGGAGAAGGAGGGATGGGGAAGGGGAAATAAAAGACCTCACGTCTGTGTTCCCAAGATGAATGAAATCACTGTGTATTGCAAACATATACTAATAAACCTAAAAATGAGTCAGTATAAATACCTTCTTATTTAGTCTATTTAATTTTTAAAATGAATTGATTGAATTTGATTTGCGCAGCAGTTTGAGGAGGCTTGGCCTGGGCCTAATGGGGATGAAGAGGAGCTGGTGGCTGCTCCTGAGGTCCCTGGGGATCCTCTAGGCTCCCCTGGCCACTCATTGCATGTGTCTGCTTCTCTGTAATAGCCACCTGACTATGAGCCAGTCCTTTCCTCAGCAGATTCCATGTTTCCACCGTTACACCAAGGAGTTGACCAGATGGCTCAGCAATCCCATTTCATCTCAAGACTACACCGATTTTATGATTCCCAACTAGGAGCCTCTATCTACCCTTTTCTTATTAAAATGTATTAGCATCAGTAAAAGGCATTTTGTTTTTGGCTCTGAAAATTTGCCACCAGCGATGTGCAAAATAATATTTTTATTGCTAACTTTTCATGTTGATTCCAGGCAAAGCAAATTCAATAGAAAAAGGCAAGATCCCCGGCTTTAGACTCCTAGTGTTTTAATGGCACTTTAAACTCTGTTCTATGTTAGAAGTTAAATTTTACTTTATGAGGGGACAGTATGGCTAAGATGTCTAAGATAAAGAGTTTCTTGTCTTTTGAACTTTCTACATCTTGGCTTTCTGCTCCTGGCTGGCTCTAAGCTCTCAACTTTATAAAGACAGCACATGTTGAAGGTTACCATTTACCCTTCCCAAGACTGCAGCCTGTGTGGCCGCTGTTGGGAGCCTATGCTGATTATGCTTTCGTTTTCTACATATGGCAAAAGGTAAAGGCCAAGCAAGATGACTTAATAATTATTTTTCAAGCTGCTTCAGATCTCACGCACATTCCCAAGCCATCTTTAAACAAAGGCTGTAAAAAATGATAGCAAAGGTCATGCAGAATGGTAACAGATAAAGCAGGAAGCTAATACATTACCTGCTGACTAATGTGCCCATGGAAAATATACTCACCAAGGTTTGAAGCAATGGTGGTGGTGCAAGGGACTTTTTAACAATAATCAAGGCTTTGTAATTTGTTTGGTAGCTTGATACTATTAGAGTAACAAACAAAATTGTGTATTACTACAAATTAAATTAATTTAGATGCAATGGCTTAGTTTCTAGAATTTATTTTTAAAGGAGGGATGCTTTGTCTCATTATTATGCTTGTCAGCCCCCTGAAGAGAATAAGTTCAAGCTTGTGCATTTTACTTTGGCCGGGGGTGGGGTGCATGGTAAGTGGCTGGAAAACCACCTCTTCGGTGATGGACGAGTGAAAATGTGTAGCCCGGCAGCTGCATGGTCCATAGGTCATTCAGCAGGTGCTGAGAAAACCATTGAACACCCAGATGGTTTCATGCTGAGAGGCATACAGTGAATCCTAGCAGAAACTAAAAATATACTTTCCCCTAGCAGATATAAAAAAATTCCCATAGGGATGGGGGCTTTTTTTTTCTTTTTCAAAGAATTTTTTCAAATTCTGTATATTCTTAAATATCCACTTTATATTTTGATAGAGATGATTATATTCATAATTATCTTGTGTGTGTGCATGTGTGTGTGTGGCAGAGCACTTAAAATCTATTTTCCAGTAAGTGATACAGTATTATTGACTATTGTAGCAGAAAATGCACCCCCTCTCAGTATACTTCAGTTGCCCAGATAATAGTTCCTGTTCCAGTTTTGATTGCATCTGTCTCCTAGAAATGGCTGGTCACTGTGATGCATAGCTAGTTACTATGATGTATATTGTAAGAACCAATCAAAGATAGCCAAGTTTGCTACCTCTATACCCTCACCCTTTGCAATTCCATAAAAATCTCTCTTCCTGGGCTTTTGAGGCCTGACATTTTGAGGAACAATTGATCCCTAGTCAGTGCCATCTCATGTTAAATAAATCTACCTCCAAATCTTGGGTATTGTTTCTGTGATTTTGTTTCCTGTTGCATCTGGTACATCAGTCAGGAAGACCATTTGTGATGACCTTTGGGTTACTGGTCATGCCTTTGTGGACAGAGCAAGGACTTCTCCAGGTCCCAATGGGAAGTTGTGCCCTCAAGATTTCTCAAGTCCCTGAGGAGATCTGGAGGAAGATTTCTGGCTCTCCACTTGAGTGGCTCACATTGGACCTCACAGGGAAGATTGTCTGTCTGTCTGTCTGCCTGCCTCTCTGTTTCCAGTAAGATCCCCAGGGGCTTCTGAATTAGTCTGTCAGTACTGCTGAGCTCAAGTAGAAGGAGAGCTTGATCACTTCTAACTAGTCAGGACCATCCTGAAGGGAAAGGGGTTGGAATGTTTTGACCTCTGAGTGCCGATTGAATGAATGTGTGAGTGAATGGAATGGAGAGTGTGAGCAATAGGCTGCTCTGTCTGTGCACCAAGACTGGGAATCTGGTTGCAATGGCTGATTGGGCCTCTCCTGCAAGCAATATATGGCATAAAGGAGGTTTTGCACTCTCTGTAGCTAAGTCATGCCTAAGTCTCCACAATGGATGCAGCCAGGCAGGCATCTGAGTGGTCTCTCTCTGAGTGGCACCCTCACCCTTTGTTTGTTGCACCACTGTTTGAGGGTACACAACACACATGCAGAAAGTCAGAGGGGAGAACATAGTCAAAACCCACAGTCCCTGACTGCAGAAAAAAGGGCTTTTATGGAGTTAAAAATGAAACCAAACCACTTCTTGTTGTGACTGGTGCAGCTTTAGGTAGTCCCAGGGTGAAGGACAGTGAAAAAATAGGAAAATAAAGAAAAGAGATGAAAGCTGAGGTCAGGTGGAGCCCTCTCTCCTGATGGGAGAAAAAGGACTGCTTGACAAATAAACTGTATGTTTATTTGTACACAGAGGAGGATGGTGTCAATTTCAACCTCATTGCCTTGCCTGGCTGATCTGGGCCCCTTCCCTTCTTAGCGTGGCAATAGCTAGCTTGTTTCTGTGGCCTGCTTCATGTTTTCAGGGCTGGCCTTGCTGTAGCCCCACACATGTGATCCATCTCTGGCTTCAGTCCCTTCCAGTATCTCTCCCTTTTTTGTTTTGTAGTTGCAGGCAATGAGTGGTCAGTTGAAGTTGAAGGAATATATTTGACGAACTCTGTAAAAGACCTTTTTATTCTTGACCCTTTTCATTTTAAGTGAAGTCCAAGGTTTTTAAGTTCCTGGATTCTGCAGTTTTACCCTGAACAGTCCATTAATCCATAATAGAAGACAGCTATCAGCATAGCTGGTGATTGTCAGATTGTGTTAGTGATTTGTTTCTTTCATAACTAACATATTACTGTAGCATTGTTTATATCTCTTGAAGTTGTACTTTTCTGCAGGATGTTTAAGACCAAGTTAAGATGAGACCTGTTTTAATTACAATTAGTTTCTTGCTATCTATTACAGTCAGTTAAGCCTCCTCAGGAATATCCTGGAACCATGCATAGCACCTCTTAGCTCTTCTGTCAGTGTCAGTCATCTGGATGAATCATGGCCTTTACTTGACCAGGTTGCTTTCTGTGAAAGCTTGGGAGAACTTTTCTCCTGGTGAATCTCCTTAGGCACATCACACACCAATGATCACTTGCCTCTGTGGTCTTATAATCTTCTTGATCAGAAGAACAGGGATTCACTGAGTATAGGATGATGCAGCAGAGGTTCTCTTATATCTTGGGTCCTCACTGATCTTGCAGAGCTAGGGCCAAAATATAGGCTATCTTCTTAGCCCATTTATCTGTCTAACTTTTGGCCTCTAAATCTCAGTTGTTGAATGTTATGGGTTAAAAACTGGTGGGCAACTTAGCATGATGCTGAGTATAGATGGCCCACCTAAGGAAAGTTGCCAGCATAAATAGAGACATAAAGTAGAGCTCAGTATTATGGATTTTCCTAAGTGTTGCTGTTTCGAGCCATTGGTTTTCCTGGAGAAGATTGTCATAGCTAGCTTCCTCAATATGAATTTGGCCGTTATCATTGGAGGAGCTTGGGATCTTGTGACTGAGAGTGGTTGTGGTTCACTTTGGGAGAGCTTTGCTCCTTACATTGAGCATCATTTCCTGGCTCTGGAGGGGAAGATGTGTGCTGTTTAATCTCCAGGAGAAGCTTGTCACGCTGGCTTCCTGACATGTATTCAACTGTTCTCATTGTCAGAGGAGCTCAGGAATTCATTGTCACTGAGGATGGCTGTGGCACTTTTCAGGGAAGCCCTGGTTCTTATTCTGAGTGTTGCTTCCTGGCTTCAGTGTAGAACCCTCAACCTACTGGCACAGCTCCTTCATCCTGCTGGCATAGACTTTCTAGCTTCTACTGCTGACCTTTGGGCCTTCCCAGCACAGATCCATAAAGCAGACTGGCATGAGTCCTCCTTGTGGGCTCTAGGCCTCCAGCTGGACTCATGGGAAGCATTGTCATGGGCTCTGGATCTTCAGCTGGACTCATGCAGGACTGCTGTAGGATCTAGGCCCTTGGCTAAATATTCTGGGTCTTTAGTACTGTGGACAGATTTCCTGCACTAGTTGTATTTAACTCTGGGTGAGCATCATAAAATAGCACTATAAATTTTGTGTCCCATATGTAATTGTTCTCCCTGAAGCCCCTGACTACAACATTGAACATTCAGAAGAAAAGGCTGATAATAGTACAGTGTAGTAGAGGCAGTAAGCTTATCATTATTATTTTATCTAAATATCAAACATCTTAGAACATAAAATAGAACCATTATTTTTTAACAACCATGAATATTTTAACATTTGAATACTTGTAAAGTGTTAACCAACAGTTACATATTTTACACAGAACATTAGAATCAAAACCCATAGCTAATATTATAAAATTACAATCATGATGACATTTACTCAAGTGATAACACACTTAAATTTTCATTTTGACATGATACCCTCTTTTAGTCAATCATCCTTAACTAATACATAAAAGATTTTACCTAATTGGTTGACCTTTAATGTGATGTATGTCCCATAAGTTTTTGTTAAAGGCAGAGGTCTGAATCTGAAACAAAATTCTGTCAACATAAGCAACTCTTGTTTTACATTTTGGAAGACCTATATATCTGGAGGCATATAATACACCATGAGGTTAATAACCGTCATTTGTCATGGCCATATGAAAACCTTGTATCAAAGCATCTTCAAATCAAAAACCATATTGTATTATTTCTTTGATGATGACCAATGCGAACATATTAAAATGATATGTTTTTATAACTTTAGGTAGTGTGTCTCCCATAAGGCTATGGAAATCACTGGGGCTTCCCATTAATGAACAAGAACTTGTTAAAATTATTCCAGGCAGCTGATTTCTTATTTATCAGTCAGAGTTCTGTCCAATAATCTCCACCACCCCAAGGGATTTTTGTTTAATATCTTAACAGATTTTGATGACTTCTGAAAACCCAATGGCAACATTTGACACATTATTTTTGAACAAAGAAAGACTCTCAAGTTATGGTAAACAACAATATACATTACATTTACACAACCAATTTTAGCATCATTTTGACTGGAAACCCAGGTGGATTTTACAATTTACCCATTGTAAAATCTATAACCCAAAGCAATCTTTGATTAAATGATCCAAAAATGTAAAATAAAAAAGAGAAAAAATCATTTAACTTAAATAAAGACAGCTGTTAACTTATTGAATAAATTGACAAACAAACAAGTACATAGCTTGTTGGTGTTCATGAGAGCTCTCTGAACTCCTGGGGACTATTTCATACCCCTTTGTTTAACTGCTTGCTTCTTATGCCCGTGTTCTTGGGACTGGACCATCTGTTTACCTCTGGCACTCTATGCCCTTAGGGCATTTCCCCGGTGCTCTGTGCCTTTGGGTTGTTCCTGTTTGGGCACTTGTGCTTTTGGCTCTGCATGTGTAAATGAATGAATGGTCACTAGTTCAGTGACTCCCAACCACAGCTTAATAGACTGAGCAAACAGATCCTTAGGCAGACTGACAAACATCTTACAAAATCAAAGTGCGCTCAAATATATTTTTAGCCAAATTGAATCACCTATTTAGATCTTTGATTTGGGGGTGGTTTACCAACTCTTGGGCATTCTGGGTCAATTTGTTCAACTGGCTCTAGGTCTGGTCTAGCCCCATCCTTGTCTATCACCTGTAGAGCAGTCTCTGAGGCATCACTGTCATAGGACATCCACTTGAGAGGTGGGATCAACTTTCTACGGGGTCTGACTCCATGATACAGATGAGCAGCACGTTCTGGCACCAACAAAGGCTATTTGGCATTCTCTGGAAAGACACAAGCATACCCTGAACCCCAGATTAGCACTGGGCTAGGTCCCTTCCATTGTCTAGTATGAAGATCTTTCTGCAGGACCCTTCCTAGTTTCTTTGTTTTACCTGATTGAATTGTCTTGCTGATGCTGCACTTCCATCCTTAGCAGGATTTAACACTTTAACAGTATGTAACTGCCAAATGAAGTCCACTACAAGGTATAAATTTTGCAGGTAAAATTCCCATTTTTTGTTTTGTAACTGAATTTTGAGCAAGTTTAACATTTTCTTAGCTTGTATTATATATGAAGAACATTGTTTAACAGTTTGTTAAGCCTAATTTTGGGTTAAATGGAACTGTTTGTATAAGGCAGAAGCATTTTTAAATGATTCATATATGTGAGATCATGTGGTGTTTTTCTTTTTGTGTCTGGCTTACTTCACTTAGAGATATCTGTACTCCCATGTTCACTGCAGAATTAGTTACAATAACCAAGATATGAAAATAACCTAAGGGTATATCAGTGAGTCAGTAAGGATGTTTATATATAAGTGTATACACATGCATGATGGAATATAACAGCCTTAAGAAGCAAGGACATTGCCATTTGCAGCAATACAATGAACCTCTGAGATTTCTTTTCTGCATAAAGGTATTAATTTATTCTTTTACTGTCAACAGAGGGAATTATGAAGCTCAAGGAGCCCTCCTGAGCTAGGTTGGTTTACAATAAGTTGTACAACAAAGATCATTAAAGGAACATTTTTGTACCTTGTTGAGAACATGTACAAAACCTTCCTGCAGAAAATTCAACCGCATGTGAGCATTTCTCAGCATCAACAATATCCAAATACCAGATGCTTAATATAGGTATTATGTACACTGTTCAATTTTTTAATCCAGTGAAATTCTGTCTAGCTCAGACTCCCAAGGTAAAGTTGTCCTGTGACACAAAAAGAGAATCAAGGTGCTGAGAAACTGGAAGGAGACTGGAATGGACGGGAAGAGCGGAAGCTGTGCACTTTGAATGGGTAAGGTTCATCCGAGGTGTGGCATTGATTTGAAAGATGAGTTTTGCATCTCGAAGCCCCCTGTGCATTTCACTTGACAACCTGTAGGCATCCTATAAACAAATGTCTGTTGATCTATATGAAGCAAATTCACCTTTCTCCCTCTTTGTGCTGGGTAACTATGCTAAAGTTCTAAAGATTTTAGTGTTAAAATGATATAAAGATGTGATAAAGGTGTTGGTATCATTGAATAATTGTACAAAAAAGCATCATTTCCTACAATGTGACAGGTACTGTCATGGAGGCTGCCCTGCTGCTGGGCCTGTGTGCACTATGAAACTCATTCTGCCAAAGAGATTCTTAGCTCATGGCTCAAACTTGGAGCATGAAAAAGCTGAGGACAAGAGGAAGCTAACAGATGATGCCTTACTCCTTGCCACACATGACTTTTTGAAGTACAGTGGTTGTGTAGTTCCCTTGAGTGGTACCATGCAGGACCAAGCCACTGACTATTCTAGAGAAGTTGTAGCCTTTTCAGGAACACAGTGTCTGGAATTTGCCTTCTGTCCTATCTTGCCTTATGTTGCTTCCACTAGTCCTGCCCTGAGATTGTACCCCTGATAATGTGTTAGCATATGTTTATTAATTTTTTTAGAGAGATTTGGGGCTAAGAGACTTTTCTTAGATGTTTGGAATATCATTCCAGGGTGCTGTAGGGTATGTAACCTAAGGAGAGGCATTAAGGTTAAGGGAAGGGAGATGAAATCAAACTTTAAGAAGGAGGCAACCCTAGAATAGGGTTACAAGGAAAAGTAGAATATAGTCAGGCAGAGTAGGGTGAGAAAAAAAATGAAATGACATAAGCAGAAATACAGGGATATAAAGTAGTGTGTTGCTTTCAGACTAATGAGGCTTCTAGGAGAAGAGCTGGTAGTGTGGCTATCTTACAAATGTCGCTGTGGGTGCAGAGAGAGGCTTTCCAGTGGCTGGTGGGTGGGGAGTGAGGGCTATAAGAAGACCCTGGAATCTGAACACGTGGCCTGAGCACTGAGTCTGGCCCATGCATTTTCCCATCAGTGTGGCCCACACAGTGGATTTTCTGTTTGTTTATTTTAGGTGGCTGCTCATCAATTTTATGTAAAAGTCAATTAATCTTGCTTGTTTAGAAAAATTAAACCTGGTTTTATTTCCACTAACACACAAAGCCCTGGGCTGAGCAGTGGCTCTACTCTTTGGATGGCACAGGTGTTTACTTGCTGGCCCCTTCGTGAGTGAGTGCAGCCCTGCCACTCCCTGACTTGCGTCTGCTACTCATTTATCAATCGATCTTATCCCTCTAGCATTTCAGTTTGCAATTCTGGAAATTCACTCAATATGGGATCATCTTGATGAACTGTAAGAAATATTTCTACCTATCCATCCCAAGGACGCACATGACAGATGTGACAGTGTTGATAGTTACCATAGTCAGGTTACTTGGCCCATGTAAAGCAATCTACAAATATTTTTGAAAAGCCAACTTTTTTTTCAGAATCAACTTTATCAAAGTTTGACATAGTATCAAATACCCAGAAATGCGGTATACTCTGATTGCCTCTTCATAAAACAACAAAATAAAAAGTTGTTTGCTAATCCCATCTTTGCCATGGCTATGTGTGCAGAACACAACTTCTGTGGGTTTCAGCTTCCTTATCTTACAGTGGAGAGATATCTTTCAGGGTTCTATTTGCACATAACTGTAACTGACCTGGTTGCATTAGTGAAGTTTTAAAAGGACTGGTTAAATAATCCTGGATAGCTCTCAGAAAACATCAAAAATCACACAGCAAAATGAAATCAGTGAGAAAATATTGCCACCTGGACTGTCTAGAGCTGAATACTCCTGCACCCCAAAGAGCTCATCTTTTTGCAACTGAGGAGATTCATGCAGTTCTTGCTCCAGATTCTGACTAAGGAGTGGGTATGTCTGACTAGCAAAGATGAGATTAGAGTAAACAATGAGAATATTTGGCAATGATGAATCCTTAATAAGAGGTGGCCTCAGCTCAGTGGACAGCAGAAGTTCATTAGAAGGGACAGGGTGTCCAAGTTCTCCAAATGTCTACACAGCAATTGCTGCATGTCCACCAATGGAGCACGTGAGATGACTGCAGGAGGAACACACAAGAAACTCCACAATCATTGCATTACTTCATGAGTATTGGAAAGATACAAACAAGATATTGACCTGTCAAACTTTGCTTTTGTGTCAAAGTTTTAGATCTAATGCTTGTTCACAAAAGATTTGTATACAGAATGCAATAATAATTAAAAGAAGAATCTCAAGTAAGCAATACTAATTTTAATGATACTCAGAAATCACAGTATTCTTCAAATGACTAAGGTTTTTGGAAACTAGTCTAGAAAAATTCAAATCTTGAAATTTTTATGACAAATAATGATAATAAATAACAAGACTTACACATTTGGTGTTATAGACTAGACTCTGTTCTAAGCACTTTAGATGAGTTTATTTAGCATCATGTGGGTCTTATGAGATTATTGTCATCATTATCCTCATTTTACAGATAAAGAACCTGAGGTACAAGATGGTTAAATAGCCAAAGACCATTTCATCTCTACTTCAGTGAAGATTGGAATTCAGGCCACTACCCTTTACCTAACATCTATGTGACATGAATTCCTGTACAACCATTGCACTGGGTGATTTTGAGACTGACTGTGTATTAAGAGTCACAGAATGCTTTTAGAATACTTGTCTTCATGCTAAATAGCCATGCTATGTAGTCTACAGCAAGGTTCTTACTCGGTGCTGTTGACATTTGGGGCCAGATGCTGTGTGGGGAAGTGTCTTGTGCACTGAAGCAGAGACTCCCTAGACTCTAACCACCTTCTGTGGTTGTAACAACCAAAAGTGTCTCTAGGCATTGCCCAGTGTCCACTGGGCATATAACTACTCCCCTAAAAATACTACTGGTCCAGAGAATTGTGAAGCATCATGGTGAGGAGCCCATGAATAACTGTCAGCCTAGGGAAATGATCTAACTAATCAGCTCTGGCATGTTTCCTGGTATTTTCTTTCACAGTATCATGTCATTATTTGTTAATGGCAGGTGTGTCTTGCTTCTCATATCAGCAATAAATAGACAGTACCAACCTGTACCAGCTAATAGTTTTTAAAGCAATATGTTGTAAATCTTTAACTTTGTGGATTACTTATAAACTGAAAACCAGGCCTTGTTTTTCTAGAAGTGAGTGGCCAGACTAGTAAAAAGAATATTTGCCATTTATAGCTTGGCAAGAAACTAGAAATATCATTAACATCTTGAAATGTTTAAACCAGTCCAAAATTCTTTCTCAGCTCAGTGTTTGAACATATCAAGAATTTCTTACTGGTTCTTTGTAAGAAGAGAACAGGTTATAAGCTAATCCATTCTCTATATTTGAATATGTTCATCAGAATTTAAAGACAATAACCAGTCAAAATACCTTCTCCTGCAAGGGCTTCAGATCTATCCCTGAATTAAAAGCTCAACAGAAAGCCTTGTCTTCCATGATCGTTTCCAGAGTCCTTAACAGGAAGGTCTGTTTCCTTCCATGAGCATCTTGTACTCATTCTCTATGCTCTACTTCCTATTCCACTGAATTATGTACTAGATCCTTCAATCTTAAGGGAAGAATCACGTCTTAGCCAACTCTGTGTCCCTAAATACTTAGTGCAGTGCCTGGCACATAGAAACCACTTAGTTCATATTTCGTGAAAGAATGTATTTTTTTCATTAAATTAGCTCTCAAATTAATTTCAGATTTTAAAGTCAGAAGTCAATATTTGACAGCAAGGGAAAGAAATCAGTTGCTAACAGTGTATCTGTTGTTGGCTCCTGATGATCAGGCTTGCGGTTCAGATCTTAGTATGGGTTATTTTATTTTATTTTATCCTCTCCTGTTTACAGAGTAAGAGATTTTTCTCTACAATTCCCTTTAGCCTAAAATATAATAAGTGTGTTTCTTTCTCTTTTGGGAATTAGTCACAATCTTTTGCATTAATTTCACTGGTGCTGTCAGAATTACCTGGCTTAAGGATTTTCACCTCCTGTTGGATACACACTGTTTAGGAAGCTGCTGTTTGGGTCCTCCTAGTTACTCCTGTTCCTGAGTTCCCCTTGTGACAAGTCTTGCAGCGTGCCCTTGGGGAGTCCTACCGTGTGGACACTGATCCTATCTCAGGAAGCAGATAGTAAGGGAGAGGCACTTCATGTCAGTCTTGTTCCTATCTCCTGTGTGCAAAAACAGGGCTTTCATAATAACCATTCTCTCCAGTAACTGGACGATCCAGTTACTTTATTTCCTAGGGTAGACAAAATCATTCTCATATTCTCACTCCATTGGGTAGTGGAGAAGAATGTATGTGGGAATTAAATCTATCAACTGAAAGAGTGAATTTAGCTGGGCACTGTGGCACATGTCTGTAATCTCAACTATGCCGGAGCTCAAGGCCAGCATGGGCAGCTTAATGAGACCCCGTCTCAAAATACAAAAAGGCCTAGCTCAGTGGTAGAGTGCCCCTGAATTTGGTCCCCTGTATCAATAAAAAGACTGGATTTAGTATTTTCCGTTTAAATTCAGCCATGTCATCAGAGCTGAGGTTTCCTTAGAGTAATGTTCCCCTGTGACATTTCTGTCTGCCTCCCCACTTCATTTTCCCCAAAGATTTGCCAGAGGAAGCTGCAAAAGTCCTGGAAGTCCCTTCTTAACAAAGCCTGGCTTTCGAGACTACAGGCTTGCTTGGACTCAGAAGTCCTGCATTGCATTTAAAAGCTGAACTTTTCCTTTTGCCTTTCTTTGCACTGACCCTTATCTTCTCAAATCATCTGTGGCTTCTTTACTAATTTTTATTTGAGGTTTGCTCTCTGGGTCTGCTTGTGTTAGGTACATGATTCAGTTGGCCTTCTATATACAGAAGGAAGGAAAGAAAGAAAGTGAAAAAATGACTACGTATTGTATACTTTTTAAAAAAGATATGGTATATGGTCACTAACTAAATTTAATAGAAAGAGAATTTCACATTTCAGTAAGGTGAAGAATACAATCAGACATGAGCCAAGAAATAGCCAATTGACCTTTTCCCAGAATCTGTTGTAATTTTAAGCCAAGAAAGTATTCTGTCACTCATATCTCCTTTGTAGAGGTTATGAAACTGTCCTACTATTCTGGAACTTAGCCCTTGATTGAAGCTTACACTAGTAGACAAACATGCTTTTCCTGTCAGGCAGTTGAAAGAGTATGTGTTACTAAAAGTGGAAGATTTGGATGACATAATGTAGAAGGGAACAATGCATTATTCCATTTCGGTCAAGCTCTAAGCCACCGTGACAGTAGTTTACCCACGCAAGCTAAAGCGATCTGATGTGGATCAAGTCCTTATGTTATACAGACTCCACGTTGGTCAAATATTGTGTAATTCTCTGCCTCGTGGTGCTCTGGATTTTTACCAAGGGGCAGGGAAATTATTATTTCTTTGGTGCACATGACTATTGAATAGATGCTGCTAAATTTTTTTGCACTAAAAGGCCTAGAGTGGGGAATTATTATGCATGTGCAAAAGAATGATTATATATTTGGTCCTGGAATTATTGACTAAGAAAGTTAGATATTAGAAGTTAGCTTTCTTTAATCTCCCATGTTATAAATTTATTTCAACAAATGCTTATTATGTACCTGAGGCCCAAAGATGTCTGATAAAAACTTTTCAATTCTTATTGCTCACTACAATTATCTGGAGATGCTTTATAAATGAAATAGCTGGGCTCCAACCCAGCAGCTCTTTTATAATTAATCTAATAGGGGGCCTGGATATTGGTAATTTTTAAAACTTCATAAGTGATTCTAATTCTGCTAGAAATGCCTCCCTCTCATCACAAAACAAATCTGACATTAAATACTTTTCTTATGCATCTTATCAGGACAATACTATCCATATACTTCAATTAACTAAGTTGAATAAATGGGAAGAAATTAGAGGAACTCTCCAGAGGCTTCTTCATTTCCATTGGTTTCTCTCCTCATTTCTTTTATCTGCATTTACTTTTTTCAACTAGTCCTACACTGCCTTTTTAAAAATAAAATTGAATACCAACATGAAACACTTCCTTATTCACTCCAATTATGGATTCTTTGAAAATATTTTCAAATAACTACAGACAAATTCGGCTCTGTAGCTAACTAACTCCAGCTAACAAGAGTCACAAACAGGGGACTGAGGTTGCACAAACCTCAGGGACCACTGCCCAGCGGTAATTTTGAAGAAAGAGTTGAAGTATTAGATACCATAAGCTTCTGGAGACAAATAGTTTCCAGGACTGTAAGGCCTGAGAGAACGGTTTCAGGAGTAAAATAGAAATCAGGAAGTGAAGGTCAGGTTTTTAAGTCAGAAGCTTGTGTGAGATCAGCCCCTGGTGGTCACTTTAACTATGACCGTTGTCTAGCCTGAGTTGAGAGGACTTGGCCTGAGTAATACTGCCGTGTTAACTTCCATCTCAGATCGCAAAAGCTACAAGCATGGAAGTTATAAAGGTCTTTCTCTACATTATATCTATATCTATAGCTATCTATCTATCTATCTATCTATCTATAATAATTTTCTTTCTCTAAAACAGGCTTATATTTTTCCAGTCATTTGGCATCATTTGCAGGAGAAAATACCAGAAAGTGAACAAAAAGAAAAACAGTCCCTTGTTATCTTGCCTCTTCCCACTGCTCCATCTTCACATTGATTCTTCAGAACTCCATCTGGATTCTGCAACAGAATGCAGTTTTCTGAGTAGAGACCCAGGGGTGAGCATTGCATGGGTTTTCTATATGCAGAGGCTGGAAGAGATGCAAACAGTCACCATGTCATGAGTATTTATGAAGCATATGAGGCAGGAGAGGATCGATGGCTGACCTTTCCTGCTGCCATCACAGGCTCTTCTCCTCTGACACAGACAAGACTGTGGAAACATTTCTCCGCTCTGAAATAGACAAAACGCAAGTGTGGTGACTTCAAAATGGGCCGAGTCCGCAGTGGGGAGGAGTGCAGATGGTGGCTGTGGGAAAGCACAAGTCCTCTCTCGGCTTCCTCCTTCTGGAAAGGGGTGACAGTGCTGCAGGACTTTCCACACATGCCATCTCCCCCTCAGAAAGACAGTGCAGCGGAGAGGATGCAGAAGGTTAGGGTGTACTACACTTCTGGAGAAGTAGATTAGGGAAAGATTAACTGACATGGTGACATTTGGGACCTCAGATGTCATACAGGAGTCCATTCATTCAGTGTATCCAGTGACTGAAAAAATATGTGCAATGCATGATTTTACATACTGGAGACAAATTGAAAATTGATGAATGAACAAAGCCTTTTCTTCCATGGAAAGACAGATAACAATGAGGAACCAAATAGGAGAAAGTCAGATAGTAATTCCTTGCAACAAAGGACATAAAGCAAGGAAATGTGTCACAAAGAAGGGGAGCAGTGGTTAGGCCTGGGTGGTGTGGTTGGAGAAAGCCAACATGGAACCTGTTGGGCAAAGGTCTGGGGAAGGATGTCCAACGTGAGGCAGGGGAGGAGCTAGCAAAGGTGAAAACTGGGAGGTAGGACTACGCTGGGGCATGGCTCTGAGTGTCCCAGAAGGTGAACCGCTGCACGGACAGAGCAAAGCACTTTTGGGATGGAAACTCATCACTAAGCTCAAGTGGGATGAAATCGCAAGATGAAAAATGTTTACAGTGATTTCCTCCTCTTTCTTTCTAGAAACTATTTCCTGACCTCATTTAATCCCTAAACTCTTAGTAGATTGTCTTTAGAAAAGGATGTGATAACTTAGGTACACCAAACAGGCTAAAGAGGAATTGTTCCTCCTAAGGATATTTGCATTTGAATTCAATGGCTTTAGTTTTAAGATTTGATGCATCAGTTGTTTGAGTAGCAGGTATTTTATTGGTAAGTGTGATTTTATTTCCTGCTGCTATTGTAATAAATTACCATAGACTTAGTGACACAACAGTATCAGTTTTTACCTTACTGGTCAGGACATCAAAACGGTTGAGCTCCTGGAAGCTGTCCACATTCCTAGGCTTGTGGTCCTGCATTGCTCTGACCTGTCTCTGAACTCTGACCATCCTGCCTTCCCCCGAACATACTTTGATAATCCCAGACAATGTCTGCATCACAAGACCCTTAATTTAATCACATTTGCCAAGCTCCTTTTGTGGGGAAAGGTGACATTCACAGGTATGTTAGGGATCAGAGTTGACATCTTTCCTACTGTGGGGATGATGTTCTCTGTGTGTGGGAACCGCAGAGAACTCTTTTGTTTCTGGGTTGTTTCTGCTTATTATTTCCTGTGAAATTTTGGGAACAGATAGTCCTGTGGTGTCACTACAGACTAGATTTCCCAGACCAGTTGAGTAATTATTCATAATCTTACTGTGCTTGTTATTTTGAACACATTGTTTACCAGGTTAGTTTGGAGAGCACCTTCTGGGATGAGGCTTCTCACACTCTGCAGGGTCTGGCCTCTCTGGTATTTGAAGAGCAAAGGTGTCACGAAACAGAAACAGCAGAGGCCTCGGTACTGAACCTAAAGGAATGGAGATTAATGTTTATTTACTAAGAAAGCACCGTGATGTGATGAGCACTGTATGCAGAGCCTGATGAGCAGGTGCTTTGGCCTTCCTGGCATTTGGGGAGCAGTCCTGTTTCTGAACTTTTCAGACAGTGAGAACTGGATCTTGTGGGTTAATCTAAGAACTAGCTGAACTGTTTTGTTTCCATTCTCTCAAAAATTAGGCCCTCTGGGGGAAAAGGAGACAGCTCTGTACTATAATTAGCACCCTGTATTTTCATAAACCAAACTCTGTCACCAGTTCCTACTCTAAAGGAATTGTGTTCTTCCTGTTCACATAGCTTTAACCCATTACCATTTCCTCCTTCAGTCTTACTTCAGTTAGTTACCCAGTTAGAATCTTTTTTATTTACCACAGTCAAGCTTCCAAAGATCTGTGCCTTGCTGATTTAACACTCATAAGTTTACCACCAGTGGCCTTTGCTTATTTTTTTAACTTTTGATGTGTCCAGGCTACATTTAATATTTGTTGATAAAAAATGAGTTCAATAGGCACATTCCTGATTTATTGCTGTAACTAGCTAAAATAATGGCTTAGAGACTTAAAAATTAAGTTTTCTTTATTGTTACCTTGCATTAGATCAAAGTTGCTATTGTAATAAATTACTACAAATTTAGTGACACAACAATACCAATTTTTACCTTACGGATCAAGACATCAAAATGGTTGTAAGGGAGAATTCATTTCTTTTTTCAGCTCATAGAAGCTGCCCACATCCCTAGGCTTATGGCCCTGCGTCACTTTGGAAGCATATGGGCTTTTCTAAATGTAGAATCATGAAAAATTATCATGGGGGGATTTATGATGTTCTCTTTAAATGAACATTATCTAAATTTGAACAGGAGGCAAAATGGTTGGATGAGAGTTGGATTATTCAAAGGCTGCCTCTAGAGTATGCCTTGGGCTCTGTTGCTACTACCTGAGTGATCTTCTGAGCACTTCATGTTGTCCTGCCAAGCCTCAATTTACTCTTCTGTTAAACTGGGTTAGTAACAGGGTTATGAAAATGGTCTATCCCAAGTCAAGGGCTTAATACATAGTAGACAGGTGAGTATTTGCTGGATTAATGCCTCATAGTTGGAGTTACTTTAGCAATGCTGACGAAGGTCTACAGAGAAAGGATTCAAAGTTTCTATAGTTGGCTAACATGATACCAACATACCTAGCAAGGGCAGTGTGTAATACCACATTTGTTTCAGACTTCTCAGCTGTTAGGATATGAGCTAAGTATCTTCTAACAAAGTGGAGTATGTATCAGTCATTGTATAATAACACTTAAAACTATTTTTGAAACTCAAAAATTGTTACAAGAATACTGAACTCGTCTGTAGTTTTTGCCTGTAATAATGATCATGGGATTGCTTAACGCATCTTGCTCTGAAGTCCTACCATGCTCTTGTTTTTCTATTACCATTGGTTCAATCACGTTGTGTCTTATTGGATTTTAATATGTATGATAGTAAAAACAAAATTTTTATGGAAAATGAGATAATACAGCAACCATTGTTCATCTTTGGTTATTTGGTTCAGAATGCCTTGCAATACTTCCATTCTCTTGAGTTGTTTTATTCTACTTTGTTATGTTTGACATTATTGTGTGTAAAGCTAAGCTCAACTATTTCAAAGAAAGAGACATTATGATTGCTACTGTTAATATCCAATTGTCTTGTTGTGAAGTGCTGTGTTGCTTACATTGTTCTGATCTGCTCAGATCTGTCCTCTTTTCTCTTAAAAAAAAAAAAAAAGAATTTGCTCCTAAAAACCTACGGTAGAGCTAAAATGAAGACATGCTCATTTTCTGCCTTGAGATCCTGTCGGCACCTGCCAGAGCAGAGAGCGAGAGGCTGCGAGTCAAAGGCAGCCAGGTCACTGCGGAGAGGCTGGGCCTCTGCGATCTGCGGCCCCTGCTGTTTAACAGGGCGGCTTGGGAGCCTCTGCTTTTTAAGAATCCGGCTCTGCGAAGGTGCTGAAGGTTCAGCTTCTGCAAAAGGCAGCAACCACTAGGCGGGGAGCAGGCTGCGGGGCGGCGCCTGGCCGCTGGGCTACGCCTCTCCTCGGGGACCCAGGGCTCCCCTTCTTCGGCCGCCAGGGGCCAGCCGGGGGCCTTGCCCAGGGCGCTCCCCCAGATCGCCGGCCCTCGGCCCGCAAGCGCCCATATAGGGCCAGCCAGGATCATATATTTGGGACACTGGGTCATCCAACTACAGGGCACAGCCAAGCGACGATGGTGTGATCTCCACCCGCGGGGACTGAAGTAAGGAAGGCGAGGGCCAGCCACGAGGGCGCGCGGAGGCCGCCGGGAACCACCGCGTTTCCCCGCCCACCCGCGGTAGGGGGCGGAACAGGCCAGCCTGAGCTCCGCCCCCGACAGGGCACTCGAGGGCGGAAGTGACGTAACAGGGAGCCATTTCCGGTGGGCCGAAACTAGGAAGAAACTTGGAGCTTCTCAGGCGGCAGCTGCCTGTCGCGACAGCCACTGCTGCTGTTCCCAGTGGCCCGGCTGAGCTGCAGTCGGGAGGCCTGGTCATGGGGCAGTCTGAGCCTTCTGTGGCGTGAGGTGCGGGCCCTCCCGCGGGTCCCCTGACAGGCTGCAGGCGGGCAGGCGGGAGGCGTCGTCGCAGCGGCGGTCGCGGTCCCCGCCGCTGGCCGGGCTTCAGCACCATGAACATAGACGTGGAGTTCCACATCCGCCACAACTACCCGTGGAGCAAACTGCCGGCCAACGTAAGGCAGGTACGGGCAGAACCGGGAGCTGCGCCTTCACGGCTCGGCCCCGCCCTCCCGCACCTGCTCGGCGCCGCGAGGCCGGGCTGTCCGCTCGGCGGAGTCCTGCCCTTCCCCGCCGGCCACGGCGGCGGGGCCTCTGACTTGAGGCCCAGGGTGCGGAGGGCCGCCTCGGGCCGGGCGTCTGCGTGACGGGCCGTCGCCGAGACGGATAGAATGGTGTCCTCAGGACTCGCCTGGAGCCTTCGCCCGCAGCCCCCGTCTACCCGACGCCTAGGGTGCCGAGAACTAGAGCCCGTCCTTGACCCCCCCCCCCCGAACTTCAGGCTAGTGGGAAGAGCGCGAGAAACTGATGAATGAGGTATAGGTGGACAGAACTCAAACCTACCTCCTTCGTTGTGTATGTAGGAGTAAGAAATTGTCCAGGACACTTGGCAAGGATGTGTCTAGAGGCGTTTAAGTTGGGTCTTAGAGCACTAGTGAGAGTTTGTGAGCTAGAAGAAATAAAGATTTTCCCAGGGGTTAAGAACATCGTTTGGAAAAACTTGCCCAAGTGAAAAAACAAATCTCCAGAGTAGTAAGCCATAATGAGTCCGCAGGGGTGGGAGTGGGCGAAGCGGAAGAAGCGGTCAGGACCGGTCATTGAAAGGGGCTTGCCCTCTTTATCTGACTGGACCTCGGCCTTAGACAGGATACCTCTGTTAGAGAGAGACGTCAGCAGGAGTGACAGGGTTTCTGGGAGTTAATGCTCACATTCTGAGTGGCACTTTACTCAGATGCTTATCAGATACTTATTAAGGGCGTGTCCCTTGTCTGGGTGCAGGTACTTTACAGCAGTCAAGGAGACAGAGACCCTGCCTTCATGGAGCTTATATTTTTGCACAGAAAGAGCAGCAGTGAACCAATAAGCGAATAAATACTACATAGTAAGTGAGTGGTGGTAAAATTGGAGAAGATGCTAAGTGCCGCATAGGAAACCTTTTCTGACCTTCATTTCTTCCTAGTTGTTCGAGAGGAACATTGTGTTTTTCTTGGAACCGGGCATTGTTATTTTGGAAAGCTTGGAGTGGTGATAGTGGTGATACAGAGATTATTGTAGTTTACTTTGCTGTACCTCCCCTGCAGTAGTCAAAGAATGCAGTCTGGTGATGCATCCCATGGCAGAGAAAATGCTTTTACTTAATAGATACCAAAGCTCAGGGAAGTGGAAGGTTACATTTCAGGAACTTGGGTCTGGCTGCCCAGTCACATTTATCTGAAACTGGAAAAACGAAGTGTTAATCTTGAAGGAAGATGATCTCCTGTTAAGTTTGAATGAAGGCTTAGTTGGACACTTGTTTGGAGTTCTGTGACATACCTAAAGACAATTGGGAGACCAATAATCCTTTTTTTGTTACCATTTGTTCTCTACTGTTTCATCAAAATTAATGCAGCATAATGAAAGATAAGTATTAGGTACTGACGAAAAGCTTTCTAAAACTTACGATTATTAAAAATAATCACAGGACAGTGTTAAGATTAGGTCCAAATACCAAATTAAAGTAAAAACAAGAAATTGTTTTGCAAGATTACTTAAAGCTGTAAACTTAAAGAATAAACTTGGTCATTGTTAGATATTGCAAAACTGACTTGCGCAGGTTTGTTATCAAACACTTGAGTCCTATTCCTGTGTCAGGCTCCATATTAGAGTACTACATCAGCTTTCTGTCTCTTTTCTTGCCCTCAGTCAGAATAGGATGCTCCCATCCATTCTTCACACTACACTGGGATGAGGTTTCTAAATTGCAAACCTAGTCCCACCACTACCTGTCTCATTACTTGTGGCTTCTTTCTCAGTCTCATTAGAAACTTCCGTCCACTGTGAGGTTATCCTGACCTAAATCTGGAAGAGCTGCCCTTGGTTGTCCTGCCGTAGTAGCACTCCTCCATCCTAAGGCTAAGCCACCATGATGCATTTTCTGGTTACATTATTTATGCTTTTGTGTTGTGAAGACCAGACACATAGTTGGTTTTTAATAAATATTTATGGCAGGAATGAATGGTGGCATCAGCCTGAGATATTTCCTGGGCAGTGAAAGCTCAGTCAGTTTAAAACTGTGGAAAATTCTTTGTATGGAAAGAACTTGTTTTTTGGTACTGTAAGTTCTGATGATATGATTTCCAGTAAGTTTTGATGAGCTTAGTTTGAAAATGATTCATATTTCCTAGTTCTAAAAGCTAGAGGAAGAAAGTTTAAATTTTTTAAAAATGTAGTTTAAGCCAATTACTTTTTTGTAGATGAGATGAAAGATTTTTAATATGGTATGGGTTGCATTAGACTTGTTAAAAAACATTAAAAGTTGTGGATGGAGCAATTATTAGGATGTTCTGTAGCTTACTTGTGTTCATTGTTCAAAGCAATTCATAATAAACAGTTCATTTATTTTAAGGGAAATCTTATGACTAGAATAGGCTCTGTGTAATCCAAGAAGAATCAATTAAAAATATGATTTTGGGAGGAGGGGCATTTGGGGATATACGCACTGGTGTTAGTGTGTAAGAGCAGTGGTTTGGAAAGTCTGTGCTTTTAGGCTGATCTTCTAAACAGTGTTACACCTATTACGTGCAGCTCGATTTGATTTGTCAGACCTTGTCCCTGTTACTGCAAAGCCAGCATGGTCTCAGAGTAAAGGGATTCCTGAACTGCATTACAGCTGTGATTGGTAACGGTGTTTTAAAATGTGCATGGTGGGAGGTTTGAATATGGGTGGCCAGGCAATGTTGGGGCAAAGAATCTCTGAATAAGGTCATTTTATTTTACGTGGCTAGGGAAGAATTTTTAGGTATTTATCTGCACACACATATTAATTAATTAGAACCAGTCATTAATACATAGTACAAAAACTTGTATTTTCATAGATTTGTTTTCTCCAGTGAGGCTTACAAATAATGGACCCTTATATTTTATAACTTACTTTATGAGTAAAATCTTGATTCATTTATAAATAAATATGTTATTGAAATAAAGCTTTCTGGACCTAATAGAAGTAGAATTTGAAAGGAATAAAATGGTTGTTACCACCAAATTCAAAGACTTTGAAATAGAATAACAAAAAGTTCATGTTTGGAACTTGCTAAGGTTTTAGCAAAATAGTGTGCTTGTATGAGTTTGCATATGTGTATGTTGAGTTCCCTAAGAAGAAAACTTCCATTTGGCAGTAGAGCTGGAGAAAACCTTAAAAGATTGACAGAAGTATGTCATTCTGAATCTTCTAAGAATCTTCTGTACTGACCCAGCCTGCAGTGTAACATCTAGAGGATGGTGGAGTGGTTTCTTCACAGTGAAATCTACTTCTAACCACTTACAGGATTAAATCATGAAAATGGTGTGGGCATATTCTGGTAGTAGTGTAAATTCTGTTTAATCGTGAAAAACTGTTCTAAATGCAAGAAGGAAAACAATTTTCTTACATGTCCCATTTGTTCGTGAAATGCTATCCACCAGTATATCTGGTTGGGGTCAATTTATTTAGATGTGAGTTTTTAACTTTTGAAGAATGTCTTAAATGAAAGATAGGTGTATGTATTTTTACTTTGACTTTTAAAAACCTGTAAGGAATACAGTGAATCTTTCTGGTATTGATTTCCTAAGAAACTTTAGTCCACTTTATAGTATAGGTATGGAAAGATAATACCTAGTAATTAGGAAGTAGGTAGTAGTCATAATTAAGTTTATGAACACGCATTGTCTGTGATGTTGATGGTCAAACATACTGATTCTTTGCTTTCGTTAACATTTCATCTTTGAAGTTAAAACACTAAATGCACTGCTTGAAAGTATATCATTTGTTAAAAAAAAATTACAGATGGCCCTCTATCCCTTGATATGCATCTGTGGATTCAACCAGCTTCTGATTGAAAATATGAAACTTTGTGTTGGTACTGAACTTGTACATACTTTTTCTTAGCATTATCCCTATACAGTACAGTGTACCATGTATTTACTTAGCGTTTACATTGTAGTAGGTATGTAAGTAATCTAGAGAACATTTGAAGTATACTGGAGGGTAAGTGTAGGGTTAATGCAAATGCTGACCCTTTTTATGTGAGGGACTTGGGCATCCATGAGTTTGGGTATCCTTGGAGTTGTAGAACCAGTGCCCATGGATACCAAGGAACGGCTCTGTGCCAGAATTCTGAAATTGTCTCCACGTTTTCTATTAATATCATAAGGAAATGGCATTTTAAAGCAGCAGTCTTAATGTGCGTTCTCTAGTTACCAATCATAGTCCTCGGTTACAAATAACTATGAGTCAGGGGTCTGTCTTTAGTTACCATTACTACATTTATTTAAATGTAGGTACAGAAAACCACTCATCCATCCATGTGACATGTGCAGATTGGGGGCATTCAGGGAGCAGGTCTTTGTAAGAAAAACTTGACTGCTCTTTTATTTGCAGTGGTAATTTCAGTAAGTCATATTACAAAGCCAGGCTGGAAAGAAAACACATTGAATTTTTACACTAATACCACAGCAAAAAAGATAAAGAAACTTAAGGTAATATTCTTTATTCAGTTTTGGAAATTAAAGGAAGGATAAAATTAGGGGTCATGGCTGTGAAGGTTTGTGGGGAAAAGGTACCATTGATTTTAGAAGCTGTTGAATAACTATCTGAAATTTCTTTTAGAGTCTTGGAAATTCACAGAGAGAATATGAAAAGCAAGTTGTCCTGTACAGTATCCGCAATCAGTTACGATATAGAAATAACTTAGGTAAGTACAGACATTTCTGCGTTGAGGTGGAAATGACCTTTTCTGACTTAATATTTTTATAAGCCTATCTTTTCAATACATGTTTCAGGGTACTGGAGTTATTCCATGTACAGAGTTTAAGAACCATACTGACCCATTCTACTTACCAGTTTGAATTAGCCAGTGCATTTTTCTAATTCTGATGAAAATTATCTTTCAGAATAGATTATTGATTTATAGTTAATAAATTTTTTTCTATAGAATATTAATCTTAATTCAGTGCCCTCATTTGCCTGAAAATTTGCCAGAAAAGGAAAAGTACATGAGTTCTTAATAATTTTCAACTTTGAATTTTGCTTTGTAGCTATACATTTTATAAATAATATTGTTTCAATGAAAAATACTTTGTATTGTAATTGGAACAAATTTTAAGCACAGTTGGTTCCATGATATTTTTTATACCATTTAAAAACATTTGCTTTTTGTCAGGTAACTGTTTATTCTGTTCTGCTGTCCTGCTCGCCTTTCCTCACTCATGTCAGGTTTAAGCATAATATTTAAGTGATAGTTTTCCTATATAAACACTTTCCATGGAAGTCAGAGGGCTTTTTTGCAATTTTTTTTTAAAGGCAAAACAAAAAGCCAGCAGTTTGTAGAACTATTCTCGACTTACAAAAAACTAACTTGCATTTGGCTATCTTGTAAAGTTATATAGAAAGGAGTTGGATCATTTGATAGCCTGCATTTTGTACCTTTGAGTAAGCATGTTACTGTTCCATGCCTATTTTCTAATTTGGTAAAAATTATTTCTTAACTTACCTGTCTTATTATATATTTTTGCTTATATATTCTAAAGCTATTTCTAGTGCTATAGTTATTCCTTTCTTACAATGTAGAATAATTTATTGTTTTTTGTTTTTTGTTTTTTTTTTTTTGCCTTTTTGAGACAGGATTTCACTATGCAGTTCAGGCTGGCCTTGAACTCACTTTGTAGCCCAGACTGGCCTACAACTCACAGTGATCCTCTTCCTTCACTGTCTTGAGTGCTGGGATTACAGGTGTGAGCCACCATGCCTGCTACTGGTTCTTTTCTAATTCATGTGCTTTAAAAAAAAATTAAATTGGTTTGTAAAATACTTCTTAGTACATTTAGTTAATGTAACTGTGGGAAACCTGGAAGCACTGAAAATGTCCTGCTTTCCTGTAGTTAAACATGTCAAGAAGGATGAGCGGAAATACTATGAGGAGCTACTGAAGTACAGCCGTGAACATCTCATGCTGTACCCTTACCACCTGTCGGATATCATGGTGAAGGGCCTGCGGATCACACCCTTTTCCTACTACACTGGGATCATGGAAGTAAGTTTCCCGTGTGCGTGAACTCATGGGAATAGGATGGACCACACAGCAGAACACTTCCCAGCGGATAACCAGCTCTGTACCTACAACAGATACTGTTTCTGGCTATTAGTGTCAGTGCCACACTTGTACAAGTAGTCATCATGATTGGTGTTTTCACATTGGAAAGGTACCTGTTTTTCTACTGTGTGTTCTTGAAGGTATCGGTGACTCTTTGTACCATTTTGTAATAGTCATTTATGCTGAGTCTGTGTAAAATGTATTGGTTTTAATATATAATTAAGATTGAAAATGTAGGTAAAATAATCATTTAGTGCAGAGAAATGTACTTATTCACTAACTGTATAAATAAATCATGGCACAGACACAACATTGTATGTGCTTCAAAAAAGAGAAATTTTAACTAGCTAGATACTGTTTTTAAGTGAGCTTTATGTAGATTGTCCAGCAATATTTATCTAGTACTGGTTTGCTATTTAATTAAGTCCAGTGTTGCTGTTTTGGGCTCACTAGCTGCATGAAGAGCAGAGAGGAACCTAGGGCCAGAGCAGCTGGGAACCTGGTGCCCGGGAAGGCAGCTCTCTGTGCGGTGCAGTGCAGTGCAGTACCTTCATGATGAGCTCCCTGTGTAGCTCTCAGCCACTTTCCATCAGCACGACCACAGCCCCAGGGTCCCGGGTCCCTCCTTTTGAGGTCTGATAGCCTTAGTAGCATATCGAAGGAGTGGAATAGTGTAAAAGAAGGTGGCAGATAATCAGTACATAGGATAGCTATTGCTGTCCTTTTACTTTTCTGGTATCATCCACAAGGTCAACAAATAGATGGAGTTTTGTTCTTTTACCAGCTTTCATGCCAGGCACTTGCTGCTGTGTGATTTCTGTTCTTAGGCCACTGTAGTTAGCTTCTAGGTTGAAACTGGGTCTGATCCTTAATAAATAGTTGGTTTATTATTGGAGGAGCAGATCGGAGCTGGAGAAGCAGGATACCGGGTTTAACTCTCACCGCTGAGACTCACAGGAGCAAAGGCTACTGAGGGGGTAGAATCTTCATTGATAGGGCATAGCTTGGATGGGCTGTGACACATGGAGCCTTCCCTCAGTGTAGGAATCTAGGATCAGGTATGAGTGGGGAAGCTGGAAGCCTAAGCTGTAATAGAGATGTTCCTTGCACAGCTTCCCTAGGGCCGAGCTTATATGGTGACCTTCTGGGATTCACAGTGCTATAAGAAAACCAGATCTGAAAGTGTGCCCTTCAATTACTGGGTTGTGACGGTAAGTAAGAACCACAGTATCAGTGCGGTATTATGCTTTAGGGTGACAAACTGTGTCCTCAGTGCTTCTTGTAATACTTATTATTGTTTGTCTATAGCACTATGTACTTACATACATGCGTTTATCTAAGGAACTCTTGCATTTCAATCTTTTTTCTTTTTAAAAGGACATTATGAACAGTGAGAAAAGTTATGATTCATTACCCAATTTTACTGCTGCTGACTGTAAGTATTTCATTGTGCTGAAGGAGGTCATGTTCAGATCACGCCTCTGTACATGCATGCTGTTCTCTTTTCATGTCGTAATGTTTTTAACTTGAAATAAGCGAAAAATGAGAACAGGGAACAACATTAATGGAAGTTTTATCACATAAACCAAATATAAGATTTTGTCTAAAAGTAAATTTGGATTAGAATAATAAGATTATCCTATTTCTAGAGAATGAAGTTCTTCGGGTTATGATATTTGGGTTATGTGAATAGTGAATGGAGGAAGAAAGTTCAGGCAGAATATTTTGACACTTTGATGTACAGTTTTTAACCAACATAATTGGTTAGTGTTTTATTATGTTTATTTTAATGGTGTACTGTATGTATATGAAATGTGACAGTTCTGTGTGTAAGAAGCTTTTGCTGAGGAGTTTATTTTTACTTCTTGAAATTAGAAGGACTTCTGCTTTTTAAAAAGTGATTTAGCATTGTTGAAAGTATCTGTTTGAACTTAGCTCTTCTGAAGTTCAGTTTTCTTTCGTTTTGTTTGAAGAATTCTTTTTTAAATTTGATACTAACAGGCCATGCCAGTTAGTTATCAAAAGATTAACACAAGCTGAGGATTTTTCCTAAAATCACTTTGAGTATACTGACATTTCAAGAAGTAATATTTATTTATTTTTTATTTATAGTATCTGTTTTTAAAGGAAAGACTTTTCTTTCAGGTCTAAGGCTTCTTGGCATAGGAAGAAACCAGTATATTGATCTTATGAATCAGTGTAGGTCATCAAAAGTAAGTCATTTCCCTTTTTCACTGTTTGACTTTCTTACACAGATTTTTTTTTTTTAAGTAGTAAAAATAATGAATTGTAACCTCTTTGATTTAATAAAATATACGTAATACAAGTCAATATTCTCTAGGTTTTAGTGTAAATCATTATTGAATTAAATCATCTAGAGCAGGAAATGTCTATTTTTTCTTCTTTTTTTTGTCGGTACTGGGGATCAAATTCACGACCATGTGCTTGCAAGGCAGGTGCTTATGCCACTGGGCTAGATCCCCAGCCTTGAAATGTCTATTTTTAACAATTAATTTTGCTCTGTTTGCCTTTTTACTTGTCCATTCTAGCTCCAGAATTCACTGAATGGCTGAAATAAGTGCATATTCAAATGTGTTTTTCAACTGTTGTGGTTCATTAGGGTTTATGAATTTTGATCCAGACTTATTGATGAGTTTTAAGTAATTTCTATGAAACAATATGAGAGTGAATTTTTCAATTCAATATATGTATAGTAGTTAAGATTTTAAAGCATGAAAACTTAATATATTTGGCTTGTTAGAAGCAATCTTATGTGACTGATTAAAAAAAAAGTAATCATTTAGATTAACTACTAATTCTCAGATGTTTGTGTCATGGCAGAAATTTTTCAGAAGGAAAACGGCTCGTGATCTTCTGCCGATAAAGCCGGTGGACATTGCCATAGAGGCATGGTGGGTGGTGCAGGCTGGGTATATCACAGAAGATGACATCAAGGTAGAGATCTATAAAAACTGCTCATAGAACTTTTCTTATTTTGAAGCTTTAAGTAGTTATATAGTGTTTTTAGAAGGTAATGATACTGATTCTCCAGCAGAAAACTGAACTAATTTAAAGTTAAAAGTGATCTTCATAGGCTAGAATATTGGAGTTTCCAAGATAGTCTTTAACCAGGAGATTTGACTTGGTTCAGATACAGTAATCTGGGGTGTTAATCAGATAGACATTTTATGGAAAGTGACGTGACGCCATAGTTACCAACAAGGATGTGGCCACTGCAAGTATTTTTTATATTGTCTCACTCAGTTTTCGTAACAACCCCAGGGGAAAGTACGATTTCATTCCCCACTTCACAGATGAGGAAAGTGAGTGCAGAGCAGTTAATTTAATAGCTCAGATCACGGTAGTAGTGTGGTGGGCAAGTGTTTTCACCTACGCCAGTGGTGGCGAACCTGTGGCATGTATATTATTTGTTTTTCCAAGACAAAAGATGTTAATGTATGAGTTGGTTTTTCTAAGCTAAAACCTAAGTGTTCAGGTTTAATCGCAGTGTTGACTTTCTGCACTAAATACAGTAAGTGGGTTTTGGGTTTCAGTTTGGGTTTCACTCATTGCTAAAAGGTTCGCCATCCCTGAGCTAGGCAGTTTGCTAGGGAACCTGTACGTTAATCATGGTGTTGAGCCACTGTGTTAAAATGATACTGTCACCATCAAGAGAAATAAAATATAGTGTAGCCTATTTGATATAAGCTTTATGTATTTTGCAAGGATTGATGGTTTAGAGGAAAGGGGACAGGTGATGACACCTGGAGACCAGGGCATATATATCTATGTGTAGCTGAGGGGAGATAAATGAGTATAGGACCTTTATTTGGTCTATTTTGGATTTTTCTTCAGAGAGTCCATTGAAATCAGTGAGTATAGTTAGAAATTTTGCTTCAGTATAGGTACATACTTCTTTATAGAGCTGTCAAACTGCCATAAGCTGATGAGTCTATGCCACTGGTAATGTTCATGTGGTGTTTGAGTGAATGTCTGATTTCAAAGCTTCAGAATCAGATTTGCCAATGGCTGTGACTCCACTTCACCAAAGAGGTCTATTAGTGGTGTTCTTTAATGAGCTCTTGTTACTAACCAGCAGATATGGGCCTGTCTGTGACTTAACTCCCAAAATTCTTTTGGTAGCATATTTTCATCTCAAATCATGGTTGTATGCATAGCTTTTTGTTTGTTTGTTTGAGGTATGTAGTGGTAAGTGAAAAAAGTATAGCTATTCAACTACTAACATCTAATCATTGAATTCAACCTGAATAGATTTCAGGAGACTAAATGGGTTAATTCAGACAGAACTTAACTGAGAATATTTTGCTTTTCTTAGATATGCACTTTGCCTGAGAAATGTGCTATTGACAAGATCATCGATTCAGGCCCTCAGCTCTCTGGATCACTAGATTACAATGTAGTACATAGTAAGTGGTTAGTAGAAATGGTCTTTTGTCAACATAAAAATTTGTTTTAAACCATCAATAGTGAACGGTAATTACTTATCAATTAGGGACAAATATTACCTGCTAAGGCATGCTGCTGTTTGAAATGTGGTCTTAGTCTTTTGTTTTCCAGTGTGTCTATACGTAGCTATATACACTAGAAATTTATACAGTTGAGTGGAAAGAAAAATTTTATAGTTCTAAGTATGTGTAGGAAACTAAGATTTAAAAACTTTAATGTAAATCTTTTTGTCTTTTATTTTGCTTTTTTTCACATAACAGTCAGTTGTAAGAATCTTTGTAGAATTGCGAGAATCACTTTTAAACTACAAAAAGTACTCTTATGTGGTGTTTCATCTGAAACAAACTGCTTTTATTTTTTAGGTTTATATAACAAAGGATTTATTTATCTGGATGTACCAATATCTGATGACAGTTGTATAGCAGGTAAGTCTGGGCCAACTTTTTCAGCAGCTTTGAATGGCTGTTCATTGCTGAGCACCGCGTATCATCCTAGTGAGTTAGACTTTGTAGAATCTTAGATTTTAGGATTTTTCAAAGGAAAACATTTATTCTTTATTGTATTGTAACCCACAGTGATGGTTTTGCTTTATTATTTTTACATTTTGGTATGACAATATATTAAAATAATGGAATTTCAAGGCAAATTTCTCATAGTTACAAATCAGTGTTTTTATAATTCATTTATAAATTCATTTAGTCCTTTTTAGTGTATAACAATTCTTGCTGAGTGATACGAAACTGTGTTCCTCATTTTCTTTTAGTATACCTGTGTCGCATGTTACTGCAGTCTCTCTCATCCTTATTTCCTCCTGCCCTCCTTCCCACCTCTTTAAGTGAAGCCCGTGTTAGGAGCCTGTGTATTTTGTTCTACACCTAATGATGTGTCAGTTTATTAGGCCACTCCTCTGTTCTTGGTTATTTAGGTTATTTCCAGTGTTTTGATACATAGTAGTAATAGAATTCACATTGTTGCGCGTGGAGTGGTTTATATTTCTTTTATCAGTTTGCAAAAGCACTTAATTCAGGTGTGTGTTAGAAGTCTGATTTCCAGAGTGTTTTTTAGTTACTGCTCTTGATTGTGATAATTAAAAAAAAATACTAAGATATTTTCGTATTTGTGTAATCAACTATAAAGTGTCAGATTATACGGAATAACTGTACTATTGCCAAATGAGTGGTCCAGGACTTGCTATAGATAGATTCATTTACTTAGGGTACTGTAGTGTGTACTGACCTTTATTGGTGTTAACATGGGTTTATGATTCTTTAATAAGGCTTTTTGATCCTTGTACATACATGAGTTCTGTTTTAAGCTTGGAAGGCTAGAAAAGTCATTGTGTTTGTATAGTTGATGTAATGCAGAGTACTAATTTTATTTAATTTTTTGAGACAGTGTCACTATGTAGTTCAGGCTGGCCTTGAACTTGCTTATGTAGCCCAGGCTGGCTCAAACTTACCATGATCCTCCTGCCTCAGCCCCCTGAGTCTGGGATTGCAGGCATATGCTACCATGTCTCGCTTAGTTTTAATATTTGAAAACTTTTTAGCAAAACATAGGGTAGTGGCTCCCTGTCACAGTGAGAAAGTATGAAAGCATTAGTCTAGTCCCTGTTCTTACCTGATGGACTGACTGACATTGGCTCATTTGAGGTCCACCTGAAAAGATCAGTCCTTGATTTATTCACTTCATCCATTCTGACTGGCCGACCACTTGAAAATTGACTCACATTGACTGTAAGCTCATTTGAAAGAAACAGAAAGGCTGAACAGATGGCTGCAGCACTAGAGTGATGCATTCTGCCAAAGCAGACTTAGTAATTGGCAATTAGTAGGGCAGATCCAGGGAACTGTCACTGCCGAATGCACGCTATCTGTCAACATTAAAGAGAATGCTTTGAAAGGCTCTGTTGTTCAATGAAATGTGTTCTACCACTCGTTATACTTTCTGACTGCATGTTTTATACCTGCCCTTGTATTGCTCCTTGATTTCTGCTATGCTGGAAAGGGTTATATTTATGATTGAAGCATATTATATCTTAATCTGTATTCTGGCACTTTTGTATTTGATGTGAAATAAGGGCCCAACTTGGTGTTCTGCTGTATGATGAATAGTATTTAAATAAATACTAACAGCCCTCCCCCCAGTTATTACTACTGAGTGGAAAAATGATTTTGTTAGATAATGAATTTATTCTGTATTGGATCTAATACCTTTTCCCCCACTGATGTCATATTATTGATTGTAGTGTCTTAGAGTAACTTTTAGTTAGTTATGGGCAGGCTTTCCTTATGAGTCTTTTTTATAGTTTTATTAGTTATTCCAAGGCATTTTCTTCATTATATTTACTTATTTTAAACATATTTTTGGGTGGGGAATAATTATGATACAAAATTCTAAACTTTACAAAGGTAAAAAAAGTCTGCTTCCCACTGCCATGTCTAGCTGCTCTGCTCTTTTCTCAATAGGTGTGGTTAAGTCTCTAGTGTATCCTCCTGGAAGTATACTTTTTTGCATATATGCATATATGAACTTTCTGAACTCTTAGTGCCTTGGTTTCTTCATCTCTAAGAGTAATTACACTACCATATAACTTATGAAGTTAGGAAGATTAAATAAAATTGTATGCATGTGAAGTACTGGCAGTAGTCTAATGCTTAATGAACATTCAGTAAATATCCATCTGTATTTTTCACAGGTGGGAGATTATAGGAGAAGAGTAATATTGAATATGGAATGTCTATAAACTATTTCCAAAACAAAGCCTTTAATCCTTAAAAGTCTCTAGATGACTGGAAATATTGGCAGTAAAACTGAAAATGTGAAAAACTAAATCTGATAAAATACTGTGTATAACTTATCATGAAATGCACATTATACTCTTTCAGTGTTTTAATTTTAGGTACTTAAATTTTTTCTTATTTTCACTATTAGGAATTATATGGGTTTTGATTACAGTTGAATTGTGTTAGGGCCAGGGGATACGGGGCCACCCAAGTTCAGCTGTAGTATAGGTGCGCTTGTTTCCCCATGTGTTTTCAGGTGAGCTGTGTACATCGGGGATGTAGAGGAAAGCATAGCACTGCTTCCCTGAGGCCAGGCAGAGCTCTCTGACAAGGCAGAGGGAGAGCATGTGGGCTAGAGCGATGGAAGGAGAATGACCATTCAGAGGAGCAGCAGTGGTGGGGCTGGCTGCTGTACCACAGACGGTCCTGACCCTCTAGCCATGAGAAGGTTCCAGAATAGAATTCCTAAAGAGCAAATGACACCCTGGTGGCAAACAGGGCAGTCCTGTGGGTGAATTTCTCCACTTGCAGCTTAAAGTGGTGGTGAGAAGACAGAGAGCTAGTGCTTTCCATCTGCCTAGTTGCTTCCTTGCAACTCTTTGCTTTTCTGCTTTGGCCCAGTCACCCCTGCTGCCTGTGAGGCATTAACCACACGCTCATCAGAAGCCCTGACAAAACGCTCTGCTCTCAAGCAGCCCTGTGCTGCATCCATGTCTGCCGGCATTGCCCCGCCTTGGTAATGCAGAGCTCCACAGGGAGTTGCATTGCTCTGCAGGTTTTGGCATTTCCCTTCCAGGTTCTCTCTGTGTAGATACACTACGTGGCCTTAACTTTGAGTGTTTTAGAAAACTTGCTGTGGAGTGGGTAAAATAAATCAAAAGCTGTATTGTCCCTAAATGAAGGCTTCTATTTTTGAACTAATATTTGAATTCTGCTTTCTTGTTTTATAAAATGTATCCCTGAGAAAAGTCTATTTTGTTTTTTTTAGTTCCTCCCCTTGAAGGCTTTGTGATGAATCGAGTACAGGGTGATTATTTTGAAACTCTACTCTATAAAATATTTGTTTCAATAGATGAGCATACTAACGTTGCGGAGGTAAGCGTACAACATCTTACAAAAGAATAATCTCAAGATTATAAGAAATTTATGTAGAGTAAGTGAAATTACTTAATATGGTTTAAATGTTCTTAGAATCTATGCAGGAGATTAGAGGCCATTAATATAGCTGAATCTAACTATATTTATAAGTTAATTCTTGCATGTGCTTATTAAAATTTTTCTTAGTATTTACAATTCAATTAGATTTTGTATGATTCTTCATGTAAAGAATTGTCAAGTATATTGATCTATTTAGGAATTTATTTTAAATAACAAAATTAGAGTGAGGAATCTTAAATTGTTATGATTAACTATCTAAACTTGTAATACTTTAAGAATCTTAGAGAAGACCGTTCTGAATTCAAAATTTTTTGTGTTTTAGTTATAACAAATTTCCCTGACTATGACTACCTTTGTCTATTAGGACTGTGTAATGTGCTGATAATTCTAAGAATGAAAAAATTTTATTTTTTAGCTTGCCAATGTCCTTGAGATAGACTTATCTCTAGTTAAGGTAAGTAATAAATATACTCTTCATTCATGTGTGTATGGAATGCATTTTACTAGTTGGTTTTTATTTTGCTGGTGACAGAAGCTTTGAGAGTCTTACTAACTGCTTTAGGGAGGGTGCACCTTAAAGGGATTTTGCAGAGATACAAAAGGACGAGACACCAGATGATTGAAAGCACTCATGCTAACGAGTGTAGCAAGTCTGCAGCAGGATGGCCTGATCAGGATCTTGTAGTGAGCTCAGTTAAACCTGCAGTACCAGCTTATCAGAATAGCTGTGGGGAGGGCAGGGCCTGGGAAGCAGGAGTACCCTACTTCAATGCACAGGGAGACCAGAAGGGCAAGCAGCCTTGCAGAAAACTGTTCTTCTAATCAGGCTATGTTTGAGAATCACTAGAGGCATTATGGTATTTTTTCTCTACAAATATACTAATGTTAGATTATTTTAGATGCTAATTTCTTTATCTTCCTTTCAGAATGCTGTTTCAATGTATTGCCGATTGGGTTTTGCGCATAAGAAAGGACAAGTAATAAATTTGGATCAACTTCACTCATCGTGGAAGAATGTTCCATCCGTAAACAGATTAAAGTAACTCATTTGTTTAGTAATACATGAGAGTTTTTGTTTGTAAGGAAATGAATTTTACATAAAGAAATTTATTTAGTCTTTCAGTTGAAGTAAACCCTGCATATTAGTGATTTAAGTTTTGTATGATGACTCTTCTTTAGAACCTGATGAAAGCTAAGAACTGTTAATCTAGAAAAGAGCATATTCAGCATTTTGCATAGTTTTTTAGAGGTTGCTTAAGCCTGTCTCTGTGTCTTGGTTAAGAAGCTATGTGTCTATGGGGTGTGTCTTGATTTCTGACTTGGGTATAAGACTGGCTTTAGATAGATCATTCAGATTTACTGACTTCAGTAGCTATTTTTAAGAAAGATCATTTCTGTGGCTTTTTTTTTTTTTAAGAAAAGTGAATGTATTCTTCATTAATAGGAGTACTTTAGATCCACAAAAGATGCTGTTATCATGGGATGGTGGGGAGAGTAGGAGTCCTGTGCAAGAAGCTTCTTCGGCGACTGACACAGATACAAATAGTCAAGAAGACCCAGGTGAACAGTTTCTTCATTTGATTTAGTCTGTATGTAGGCCTAGCATCTGTCCAGACTATCTTCTCACAGTTTACTGTTTTTTTGGTTTAGATTTTCTTCAGTATATAGTTCTTATCCATATGTTGGGCCCTATACTAATAAATCTTGCAGTATAAAATCAACACAAAATATTATCTTCTTTCTCTTTTTTTTTTTTTTCCTTTTGGTACTGGGGCTTGAATCCAGGGTGTTTACACTGAGCTACATCCTCAGCCTTCTTTTTACTTTTCATTTGAGACAGAGCGTCTCAGAGTCACTAAGTTGCCCAGACTGGGCTTGAATTTGTGATCCTCCTGCCTTGATGTCTCAGAGTACTGGGATTACTTACAGGCCACCAAGGCCAGCTTCTTTTTAAAAATTAAATTCAAAGAGAAAGAGGATGTTTAGCCAAGAAAACTGTATCATTGGGAGGACTAGGTATGGGCTTGTAGGCTGCAAAGAGGACGAGCTGCAGTAAGGCTGGAGGGTTTGGGGAGTCTTTGTGGTGATGATGTTGGTTGCTTCTCAGTATGGTAAGGCCATTTCAGCCTGAGAGAACAGCATGGGCCCAAGAGACAGCATTGTATGCACAGTGGCTGCCAATGGCTACTTGGAGAGGGACGAGGAGTATGACATAGACCTTCTCCTGTTTCTAACTGCTATCAAGTCCAGTGACATATTTAGAGGGATTAGACCAATTGTTCTTATTGTCCAGACAGCTTTGAAGTTTTTGTTATTGGTCTTGAAGAAATTTATTGCAGGAGTAATTGCCTTAAAAAAAAGAAACCCTGGGGCCAGGGATTTAGCTCAGTGGCATAAGTGCCTGCCTGGCAGGTGCAAGGTCGTGAGTTCAATCTGGTACCAGAAAAAAAAGCCAAAAAAACAAAACTTGAAAGCCATTTTCTCTGTATTTCAAGATGACTGGGACCTCTTATGACTATAATATTGTGTATATTTGACTATATACTTTCTGGCTACCCAATAAAGCTAAAATGAAATACTTTCTCATTCCAAATGATAAGCAGAGAATAGTTTTCATTGTATGGTTTTAAATCATTTTTTTTCAGCTGATACAGCCAGTCTAAGCAGTTTGAGTCTGTCTGCAGGATATACAAAGCGTATTGCATTTCTATTTGACTCAACTCTAACTGCCTTCTTAATGATGGGAAATCTTTCACCAGTAAGTCAAATACTTAAGTACCAATTAGCTACCCAATAATTTAATGCTTTTATATCTTTTCTGAGTAATAGATTTACACCCTGAAAACATAACTATGATTATTCTGTATTCCACACAGTCATGTCATTACCTTTAGTGAAGTTGCTTTTGTAATTGGAAAAGTCAGATCCTTTCTCACCCTCTTTTAAGTTTAAATATTTTAAAAAGTATAACATAAATCTGTTATGTTTAGTATGAAAAAGGAAAGCTAGAACTTTAACTTTTTTTTTTTTTTTTTTTTTGCAGAACTTGAAAAGTCATGCAGTCACAATGTTTGAAGTAGGCAAACTCTCAGATGAGTCTCTAGACAGCTTTCTTATAGAACTAGAAAAGGTAAATTTAGACTGCATGTAACAGTGCATTTGGAACATTTCCATGCTTGATGAGACATTGGTTATGCTAATCTCATGAATTTTGGGTATATTTTTGCTCATTTTTATCATTCCTTGCCTTAATACTGTGGGTAGACATTTAGACTGAGAATTCAGCATATTGAGTGGATGAATTAATTTGGTGATCTTTTTTTTAAAGTGATGTGTCTGTATTATTTAACTGTAAACATAATGTGATACAGTGAGAAATGGAACATAGAAATCTTAGTCTGTATATGTATTTTTAAACTGAAGGTGTTCTAAGATAAGCTTTCCTTTTTTTCTGGTATGACCTATAAGATCATCCTTCAAGCAGTTTTAAAGTTTTCCATTTATCTCGAATCTCCATCTGTGTCCCTGGGTGTCATATTTACGTCCACTCTCACTATCCCTTTTAGTGTCTTGAAGACGTCAACCATAATTGCTCTTACCCACCTTTTTCCCTGTGAGTACAGCCCTAGTTTTCCTTAGCTCTAAAACTTGATTGCCCTTGATTGGTTTTTTTGTAATTTCTGAGTATCTTATTTTGTTCTCTGCTCTTTGTGTGCAGTTTGTACGCTGAATCTGTTCCTTTACTAATAATTTTAGTATCTTTCGTGCTTTAGTAATGAATTCTGTACATTAAAAAATGTACTATTTAGAACATTTTGTGATGATTCAGTGCTTTTTATCTTTATCTTGTTATCTCTAATGTTTTTTCATTGCTGTTTCTCCGTAGAATTACTCTTTCATTAGTACAGAAATGGATCCAAGGAAATTCGTGCTATTAATTGGTCTCTTTTAGTTCTGTTTTTATGTTTGAGTTATTTCTTCAGTCCTTTGTTACCACCTTGCTAACTCCATTTCCTGTCACTCATCTTTTGCTTATTAATGTTCTTCCGTGTCCCAGCACATCTTAAGTTGTGGTGTCCTGATCTTCATCTTTCATCAGTTACAACTAATTCCAAGACCATTTCTGTACTTTTACTCATTCATAGATCTGTTTTCTTAAAAATTTTTATTTTTTCCTCCACATAGTCATTGTTGAAAGCTTTTTTGAGTGAAATGTAGTTTTAAAAGTATTTTCTTAGCTGGGCACAGTGACATATGCCTGTAATCCCAGCACTTGACAGGGTGAGGCAGGAGGATCATGAGTTCAAGGCCAACCTTAACTATATAACAAGATACTGTCTCAAACAAAAAATCCCCCCCCCAAAAGAAGACTAATTTTGATTAAACATGTTTTATGTGTTAATTTAATGTAAATGTTGCCAGGGATTTAGCTCAGCAGTATAAGCACCTGCCTGGCAAGTGTGAGGTCGTGAGTTCAATCCCTGGTACCAAAAAAAAAAAAAAAAAAAAAAAAATCTAAAATTTAATGTAAATGTAATTTTCCCCAACCCTCATAGACCTTTGCTTCCATGTTTTGTGTTTACACCTGGAACATAGGTGTTTTTACATATTAAACAGGTACTGACTCAGTGCCAAAGAGCATTTGTTAAATATAAATCTGCTGCAGACAGGGTTTGTCTGGTCCCTTACTCTTTCCTTATCTTCTAGAGAGGTCGTAGTACAGAGAAGACACTCAGTAAATCCTTATTGAATGAATTTAAGCTGTGTTTTCAATCAGCTACAGTGAATTACATACTCCAGTGTACCTTGTAACTGATGACACAAAACTGTGAATGAAATGGTAAAATTTTTAGAAGTGTAATTGGTGAATTGGGGACTTCTCTGGATGAAGCAAGATAATGGGTTTTAAAATTTTTTAAGTATTCTAATGAAATCATAAATGGGACATATAACTTATATAATGATGTAATTTAGTAGCATTTAGTTCCTGTAGTTAGTTTTGCTTACTGGAGTGACTTCTTTCATATTAAAGATAGCAAAACTGGAAACTCAACTGAGATTGGGACTACTCGTTTCAGTGTTATCTAAGCACATATTTAATCTGTTGACTTTTAATAATGTCCTAATAGTTCTATCATATAATCATTTATTAGAATGGCATAAAATTGGTGTGTGTTATAAAATTGTTTTTTCTTGGTTTAGGTTCAGAGCACTGGTGAAGGAGAAGCACAGAGATACTTCGATCATGCACTTACTCTGAGAAACACAATACTATTTCTCCGTCATAATAAAGATCTAGTTGCACAGACTGCTCAGCCAGACCAACCCAGTTATGGTACGATAAATGTTCTCAGTTTTGAAGACACAATTGTATGGAGCTTTTCCCTAAGACATTAAACAAATCATGCTCACTTAGTCATTACTTATTTAATATGTTTTTGTGTAGGGAGCGTCCTGAATTTATACTATAGGCTTGTCTTAGGAATGTCTTTGATTGTCATTTGTTTATTCTTCTCATGTGCTACTAATATTTGTGGTTCTTAATGTTTAGTCTCTACAGAAAAGGGTTGGAGAGATTATATAGGTAGGTAGAATTTAGAAATGATGTAAGCTCTGAGAGGTGAACAGATGCCAACATTTAGTTAAAATAGGGAACATAATAGTTTAAGAATCATGAGTGTGGTTGCACATACCTCTAATGCCAGCACTTTGGAGGCTGAGGCAAGAGGATCACCTTGAGTTCAGGGCCAGCCTGGGCCACATAGTGAGTTCAAGGCTGTTGTAAACTACATAGTGAGACTTTGTCTCCAAAAAGTAGAATTTAAGATTGACACATCCTGTTGAGTGAAAATAATCAACAGGAGCATCTATTCATACGTTTCTGTAATATTCACTAAAGCATTTTTGGTACTCTCTTCGAAGTAGAAGTAGTAGCAGTTTTAATGTGCTCATGGACTCTGAGGTGGTCCTTGATAGTCCCTTAATTTTGTGACAGATGAAGGTTCTCAAACTTTAGCTGAACTAATGGTACTAGAGTCTTTACTTAGAGATCTGTACTAGTATGAAGCTCTTGAAGGGTGAAAGGTTACCCAGGAATGTGTGTTTTAAAAAAGATGATTCTATATTCATAAGTGAAATAAATCAGACTCACATGTGTGAATATCGTATTGTCTCCCCAGTGTAAAAAACTGAAAGAGTATGTAAGATCCAAAATGTGCAGTAGGTATTGTGAAAGTGAAAGGAACTGCTCAAAAGGAAAGAAGAACTGGGATGGGGAAAGGAGAAAAGAAAGGGAAGCAGATTCTATGTATATATAAGGTAGATAGCTAGTCTATTAATGTCTGTTGGTTCATCAAAAAGAACAGTTTGTGTTTTCATTGTTTGATCACTTTTTTCATGCCTGTGTCTTGTAATCTGAACAACTACTTTGAAGAAAACAATATGCAAGATATTAATCAGTGTTAATCTATTATTTTGTTTTGAAAGTTTGTATCACTGTTTTTATTTATTTTTTTCAAGTAAAAACAAAACGAAAGACGATCCCGTCTGCATCTGGGCACGGGCACTGCTGATAGAATAGCTGGCTCGTGTCCGTGGGCATTCACAAGAACTGCACTTAGAACTGTAAAGCTTCGGTGCTCCTGTGGCATTTAATTTCAGCCACTTAACGATTTACTTAAAAATTCTTTTTTTGGCCAACATCCATCAGATTCTTAGTCATGTTCATTTTTATTTTGTTTCTCTCTTAGCATCTGGCTCTCTTTTCAGCTCAGTTAAATAGATGGAGGAATCAACTGGCCAAGAGATGTTAAGGGGAACAAAGATGGCAGGTAGCTTAGCTGAGTGACGCTGGACCTGCTGGATAGTCAGTGATTCTGGAGTTTTTATAGGACACTGCTTTCCCACTCATGGCTGTTGGATAGTGTATCAGTTTACTTAATCAAACACAACTTTCTCTGGCCTTTCTTGGTTGTTTTTTCCTTTTTTCCTCAGCCACCCACTGACTTTGCACTTTACTTTGGGCTATGTCCTCTGCTCTAGCCAGACATGTCACTCTGTAAAAGCCACTTGAATGCTGGTCTCTGCCTGTACTTGAGGTGTAGACCAGGTGTTCTTCCTCCCAGTAGTGTCGGACTTTCATGTCTCCCATTAAACCACAGGTTCCATCCTTTTCATCAGTTTATATTTATAGAATCATTGTAAGAATAAGAATCATCTAATTACTTTTAACCCAAAATTTGGGAGTAAGTTGCATGTCATGGTTCTTTGCCCCCCCTGAATTATTTAAGGAGTATTTCTTGTGGATAGAAGTATTCCCTTATGTATCTTCAGAAGATTTAATACTTTATTGTATTCCAATTTGTCAGTTGCTCTAATGTTAACATTTTTCTCTTTCAAGTACAGGACCTAGTTTAGGACCAAGTATTATATTCGATCATCGTGCCTCTTTTATCCTCTTGATTCTACAACAAATCCATAGCTCTTCTTTTTTTTTTTTTTTCATAACATTCCTATTTTTAAGGAGTAATTTCTATCTTTTGTTGGTCTTTCTGGAAAATTTCTCATTCTGGTGTAGCATACTATATAGACAGGAATAGACACAATATGCTGTGTCTTTCTGCATTTATACTATCTAGAGGTACATGATGTTTCTCTTCCTCTCAGTGGTGATGTTAATTTTGATCAGTTAATGGGAAGATACTTTAATGTCATGCAAGTAGTCTCCTCCACAGCAGGTTTTTACCTCAGATTAGTATCCATTGATAGCTCTTAGCCTGGACTCTGGTGGTTGCAAATTGGTATTTTTTCCCCAGCAATTCCTCCATATTTAACAGCTGAGATGAGACATTTTCTTTCTCAGTATGGATTTATGAATTCCTGTTTTTTCAGTGGTCTATAATTAGTCATTACTATTTCAGTTATTTTTGTGTTCCAACTGGCTGTTGTTTCCTTGTGACGGGCCAAGACGCTTTTCTTTCTTTTGCTTTGTATTTGAGCTGTGTCTCATTTCTGGTAAAACAAAAAGATCTGATGTGATCTTATACTTATTAGCAAGGTTTCTTTCCTGCAAAATGGTTTAGATAAAAATATCCTGGTGTTAGTTATACACAGTGTTTCCAGGCCTGAGCACCACTTCTGTTTAGATGCATTCTTACTGAAGGAAGAAATGGCCAGTGGATTTGAAGTTCATTTCTATTTTAAGTATCTCTTTTTGGGGATCAAACTCATGACCTCATGCTTGCCAGGCAGGCAGTTACACAGCTGAGCTAAATCCCCAGTCCTTAAATGTCCTAGAATTAGCATTTTCCTAAAGGGTTAAGGGAAGAATGCTTAAAATGTGTGCTGAATGCCTTACAGACCAGCTGTCTAGAGAAAGCACAGATTTCTAAATGAGGGACACTTGCCCCAGTGTAAACTCAGAACTGGATTATGATTCTTTCTGTAAAGACTGGAAACTAAAGAGAGGATAGGGCTTCCCTGGCATTTAGGGTACCGTGGTGACTTGGGGATGGAGAGTGGGAGGGGGATAAAATAGTTACTTGTTAAAGTGACAGCTGTCTTTCTACATCAGAGAATAAAAATGTGAACTTTAAATCTTAAAGTGTCTTAGTGGCTTCCCTAGGAAATTTGGTACTTCTTGATTGAGTTATCTTACCATTTAAAAGTATTTAAAATCTCAAGGCACTTATCAGCAGTTCATTTTCTACATTTTTATTTCACATAGTCATTCTTTTATTCTCTGTGTGCTCAATCACTGCTCAGGTTTTCCTCTGGATCTCTTACGCTGTGAAAGCCTTCTTGGTTTGGATCCTGCCACTTGCAGTAGAGTTCTAAACAAAAATTACTCACTGCTGGTTTCCATGGCTCCTCTCACCAATGAAATCCGGCCCATCAGCAGTTGCACCCCTCAGGTAAAGGCTCACTTAGAAGACACTCTTGGAACTGCAGTCACTTCACTAAGAAAATAGATGGTTTTATTTTCCTTATTCTAAACTGAGTATGTAAAACATTGAGTCAGAAAGCAGTTTCGTATTTCATGCTGTTGTAAGATGTTATATTCAAATCATGAAGTATATATAACTGGGTATATTTTGTATCATCTAGTAGCTTGTGATGCATTAGATTAACATTTCATTCTGCACAAAGTATGTTGTTATGCTATGTTATGTTATGTTTATTTTTGGTACTTGGGATCAAACTCATAGCCTCACACTTGCCAGGCAGGCGCTTGTGCTACTGAGCTAAACCCCATCCCTGCAAAAAGCATTTTAAAGAGAATGTTTTAGGCTGTCCAGAAGGAAGCCTAGATCATTTTGAGGGAAAAGTTTAGGAAAAAGCAAATGTTTTAGAAGTGGGGCTGTGATGGAAAGAAAATATGGTATTTGAAAGTTAGAGCTCTGGCTATTGAATTTATATGTGAGAATTACTTCTGGTCTTACTTTTTCAAAATAAATAAGTTTAACTTTTTATTGTATTTAGCGAGGAAGTTGTGGCAGGTGCCATTTTCAGTGTGGAGATTGTTTCTGCTCCATGTCTCCTGGTTTCCAAGAGGGCAGGGTTTGATGGTAGAGAAGAAAGCAGTAGTGTTTTGTATGAAGTTATGTAGTGTGTGTTGCTCTAGTTGCCTTAGTGAGCACCTGTATCCACACCAAATGTTGGCTTTGTATAGTTCTCACTGGGAACTGTCCTAGATTTGCACCTAGCCAAGTTTTTATTCTCTATGCACCCTCCTCTTGTTTAACACAACCTGTTGGCATAGGGGAAATCCATAAACTGAATAGATGGTAAAATGGGTGCAGAGATGATAGTACCTTTTGGGAACATTGCATGTGATTAATGACAGTAACAACTAATACTTGAATACAGAGCTTCTTATGTGCTAGGTGCTGTTTTAAGTCTTTGGAACAATCTTGCAGCATCTTCATGAGGTAATATTTATTGCCCCTTTATAGATTGAGCAGAACAAGGCACAGAGAGCTTAAGTAACTTTCTAGGTAATTTAGTAATTTTTAGGGTAATAAAAGGGTGAAACCCAGATTCAGATCTATGCAGTCCACTCTAAAGCCTGGTTTAGTGCAGTGTGATATGATGCGCCTCCTTATTCCAGATAAAGCTGAACTGTTTTGGTTGAACACTTAACCCTTACTTTCATAAGGATAATGGTAATTAAAATTTGTGGGGTGTTGGCTATTTAGAAGACTATACTTTGTCACTTGTGAAATTTGGCTTCTATAGATAAGTATGACAACTTTTATCTGTGTTATGACTGTAGCATATTGGACCAGCTATTCCAGAAGTCAGTTCTGTTTGGTTTAAACTGTATATTTACCACATCACTGGGCAAGGACCACCGTCTCTTTTATTATCAAAAGGTACAAGACTTCGAAAACTGCCAGACATATTCCAGGTACTGTATGTATGTATTTTACATGTGTGTGTATGGTGCTGGGAATGGCCCCTGTGGTCTCACACATGCTATACAAGTTTTCTACCACTGAGCTATGCTCCTAGCCCAGAATATTTCATTGTTTTAAAATAGTTTTTATTTTGTGAGGAGGGTAGAAATTGGTGAGCAATATTACAGATAAGTTTCTTAATTTTGTTATTTCTAAGTGCCATCCTGCTGTTACTTGTTTCTCTCCCATAGGGCTATGATCGATTGCTCATAACCTCCTGGGGCCATGATCCTGGTGTAGTTCCCACATCGAATGTGCTCACGATGTTGAATGATGCTCTAACTCATTCTGCAGTTTTAATTCAGGTATACTTAATTTCATTTGAGAAAAGTCACTGAGATTTTTGTCATTAAGAGCATACTTTTTCTAGCTTTCTGCTGAGTTGCAATCATTTGTCACTTATAAAGTGGAAATGTAAGAAATCAAGATATCTGGATTTTAGTCCTGGCACGTTGGCAGCAAGGGAGTGGTAGAAACAACATAGACTCTGAGTTTGGACCCAGATTCAAACTGCAGCCTGAGCTTTTACAGCTATGTGACTGGTATTTTATTCTTAAAATGATAGCCATATTGAGATATAATTCATAAACTATGCAATTTACCAATATATAGAGTTCAGCGGATTTTAGTGTCTTTATATATTTGTATAGTTGTCAGCATCCTCAATTGTAGAGTATTTTTAACACCTCAAAATTAACTGTGCTACTTAGCCATCACACACCCTTTTCCCCACCCCTTGTTCCCAGACCCTAAACAGTGCTACTGTCTCTATAGGTTGTCTGGAATCACTAAAATGTGTGGAGACTTTTTGTTGCTATTGTTATTTTTTGTAATTGTCTTCCTTCATTTAACATAATGAAAGATTGATCATATTGTAGCATATATTGGTTCCTTTTTATAACCAAGCAAATGTTTCGTTGTTTGGATAAACCATATTTTGTTTATCCATTCAGTAGTTGATGGGTACCTTTTGGGTACCATGAGTAGTATCACTGTGCACATGCATGTATGAGTTTCGTGTAAACATGTATTTTTATTTTTCTTGGGTAAATCCTGGGGGTAGTATTGCTGAGGTGTAACTGCAATGTAACCAACCATTGAAAAGCAACCAGGCTGTCTTTGAAAGTGTCTGTACCATTTTACTTTCCTATGAGTATAGTTAATATTATCTGATTTTTCTCATTATAGCCAACTTAGAATGATGTGGCATCTCATTATAGTTTTGATTTACATTGTCCTAATAATTATGTTGAGCCTCATTTTATGTGCTTATTGGACTGTGTGATATTTTGGGGATTGTCTTTTGTTTTCCATAGGAAAAATGGAGACTGCAGTATCTTCTGTAAAATGACAAAAAATGATAGCACCTGAAAGTCTGATTTATTTCACTTACAAGTATGGTTTCTAGTTGCATAAATACCATATTGTCTCACTAGTGTAAAAAACTGAAAGTAAATAAGATCCAAAAATTACAATAGATACAATAAAAGGGGAAGAAACTACTCAAAGGGAAAGTATGTTCTTTCATCATACATAGCTCAGGCTACCTGTGTCTGGTAGCCTGAGCAGTTACTCTGAGGGTAACAATATGCAATAAGACAACCATTGTTAAATTTCTGTCATTTTGACAAATTTATTTATTTATTTATTGTGCCAGGGATGGAACTCATGACCTCGCATTTGCCAAGCAGGCACTTACACTGCTGAGCTAAACCCCTGGCCCCAATTTCTGTCATCTTGTTTTGAAATTCTGTATTGCCATTGTTTTTGTTGTTGTCGTCATTTTGCTTTTGTTGTTTTTTGTTTGCCTCTTGATTTTTGTTTTTTTGTCTTTAAAAAAAATGATAGTGCCTGATGATGAGGTAGAAAATCTATACAGTACTTGTAGACTTGTCAGAGGATGAAAGGAGAATGTTCACGTGAAGTGTGTGTAGCACACTTTCTGATACACAGTCAGTTCTGATAAAGACTTTAATGACCTGCATGTCTTTATCTGTCTGCTGTCGTCATAGGCTGTTGGAAGGTATGACTGAAAGAGATCATTGACGAAGCCGCGTGGCACACAGGCAGACCTGGCAAAGGATGCTAGCTGTGGGCGTGATGGTGGTGGTAGGGTCAAGGGCGGGAACAGTGGTGATTGGCTTCTGCTGCTGGCTTGGATCAGCTGTTACATCTTTGAACTTCAGTGTTCATTACCTGTAATATGAGGACTGTAGTTGCCAAAGTCTGTCCTATAGGCGGTACTCAGTGAGTCCTTTGGTTTTTCTTTTCTTTCTTTCTTTCTTTTTTTTTTGATACTTAAAATGTGGATAGAAAAACATAACTTATCAGTAGATGATACCCATTTTTAAAGTGCTCATTAAGAAGTTTTGTTTTTGCTGAAAAAGAACTACTTTTTTATATTTTATGGAAAAAACTTTTATGTTACAAACTAAAATTTTAAGACCACAATTTTATTATAACCATAGTTTAGGAGTAAATTATAAATCTTTAAGAGGAATAATAAGTGAGAGCATTTAGAAATGTATTCATAGTGTTTATGAGTGTGATTTCTCTTGGATATATCAGGACTTCCTGAATTAGAGTAATACAGCATATGGGTCTCTTACAGTATTACATTTTCCAATGTAATGTACTAAGTACATGTAAATACAAATCTTTCATGCTTATTGTTCTTATGCAACTGTAAGCCCAAAGCAAATTTATGAATTAAACATACAGAAACCTTTTAAAACAAAAAATTCAAATGAACGTGATGGGTGAAACTAAATTATTTGTAAAATGAGAGTAAAATTGGTAGACTCAGATTTTTTAAACTTAATTTTTTATTTAGTAGTACAGTCACATTGTTCTAATTCTGTCTACCCAGTTTCCACTCATCCACCTCCACATGAGATGATCACATTTATGAGTTTCTGCTATGTCCATTTATGCAAATACAAGTGATTATGCCCTGAAGTTCCCCATCCTATTTCCATTTATACATTGGAGATCTTTCTATTTTTATGTGTGAAATGCAGTTGTGTTAAAACTATATACTATGATTTATTTAAGCAGTTCTCTACAAGTATTGGTGGGTATTTGGTTGTTTCCAGTTACAGAAAGTCATTGTGTGGTTCAGCAGATACCTTTTTTGGAATACTGCATCATCTTGGGGCACATACTTGGGCTTTGCATTCCTGGTCTGTGCCATGCGATGTGATTGTAGGAATTCTTCTATGCTTTTCTTTCCCAGATGGCAGCTGTGCCTTGTGCACGGTCGCTTTGAACTTATTATTTGTTCTTGGTTGACTTACCTTTCCCTGATTTATCTGTTAATCTGGCAGCCTCCATGGTTTTCATATGCTGTCCTGTAGGTTTGAGAAATACTGTCCTGTAGATTAGTATGCAGGTAAGATTGTCATAGCTGGCTGTAGAAAACTAGAAAATTGTTGAAAACATTTTGGTGAAATGTTAATGTGAAATGTAACATTATGTAGCATAACCTTATTTATTGTTTGTATATCAATTATTGGAAATGTGAGTTTCTTGTATACTTTTCAACTTTTGTTTCTTTTTGTTTAGGGACATGGTTTTTATGGGATAGGAGAAACTGTCCATGTACCGTTTCCATTTGATGAAGCAGAATTACAAGGAGGTACTTTTTAAATTATATCTGTTTGACTTTATCATTAATTATGTCAAAAATTTGGTGGAAAACATGACAAGAGAGAATTCTTAAAAGGTTTTAAGTTCTGGATTCTTACATTCTGCTATTACAGAATATTGGCAAAGGGCGTTCCCCAAGGAGCTAGTAGATTAATGCCCATGTGGGACTTTTGAAGGAACACTGCCTGGCATGGAAGAAAAAAGAATAACTAGATATTTGGCTAGATGGGAGAGTAAATTTTCTTTCAGGATTTTAATTTCTTTTATTGCTTGTTTGAGATGAGGGAGAAGACAAGTCATAGGGAAGATTTTATACTCAGAAAATGTTATATTTTCCTGTATTGTATAAATTCCATTTCAGAGGCTCTTCACAGTATTCAGTGCAGTTTTCAATGTCACTTACAGATCCTTCAATGTGCACATGGATATATATACATGGAGACTGCTGCTGCAGTTTTGATAGTTTATGTTTTCATCTTTAGACAACTTTTTAAAAATTTATGTAATTTGGGCTGGGGATTTAGCTCAGCGGCATAAGCGCCTGCCTTGCAAGTGCACGGTCGTGAGTTTGTTCCCTGGTACCGATAAAAAACAAAACAAAACAAAATGCTAATGGATATTTTCATTACCTTATATATAACCTTATATAGTTCACAGAACACTTGCATATCTTTCTTGTTTCAGCATTTGTTTTGGGGTTAAGTTTTATTTTTGCTGTTAGAGGGGATTTGAGTGTCTGCAGGGTTTACACCAGATCAAGCTAGTAAGAACCGAGGGTGGTAGGATGGGAAGGGTCCTACTTAGTATCATCTCTTTCTAGGACTGAGTGTGACCCATAGTACATTTGATACAAGATGCTTAAAGAGTTTCTATAAGAGCCAATTCTTTTGTCTTTTTCTAATATAGAAGATAACTTTTCTCTGAATATTAGTAAGTTATATCTGGTTGTCCCTTAGTATCATGGGAATTGGTTCCAAGAATCTCCCCACACAGGGAATGTCAGACTCTACAAATGCATAAGTTCCTTATATAAGATGATGTGTCATTTGCATATATTTGCATATATCCTCTGATATACATAAAAATAATCTATTGATTACTTATATCTAATACATGCTGTATAAATAGTTGTGCTGTTACTGGAGGAATAATCATAAGGAAAAGATCTGTATATGTTTAGTAAATATTATTTTCAAATATTTTAGATCTATGGTTGGTTGACTCCGTGGATGTGGGACCCTGCAGATAGGGTGGGCTGACTTTATATTCAGAAGAAAAATACTGTTTGATTAACACTTACCTGTATTTATATAACACTTCTGCTTCCTGCTTCATGCAAAAACAGCTTCACAGTAAACTATTTTTCTGATTTTCAGAGTCATATTAATGGTCTTGATTTTTTTTTTTTTTTTTGGTACCAGGGATCGAACTCATGACCATGTGCTTGCAAGGAAGGTGCTTATGCCGCTGAGCTAAATCCCCAGCCCTAGAGTCATATTAATGGATTTTAGAGAATAGTGAATATTTCACATAATTTACTATGCTTACAAATTTTTGTTTATTTTTTTGAGGCAGGGTTTTACTGTGTAGCCCAGGCTGGCCTGGAACTCAACAATCCTTCTGTCTCAGCCTTCTGAGTGCTAGGATTACAGGCATGTGCCACCACGCCCAGCTTCTTCCAAAATGTTAATCACATTTCTTTGTCCCCCAAAGTAGGGAAAAGAGCGTTTTGTAAATATCATTTTTGTTTTTACATGGCTAGACTACAGAAACCTCATATTTGAAATTAAGGTTTTTTTTTTTTTACCTGTTGTGAATAAATATGCCTCTATTTAGAAATGAATACTTCCCTGCAATCTATTTTGGTGTTTAATCCTCTAATACCTTTTCTCATTAAATTCTAAGGAAAAAAATAATTGTTTACTTGAATATACTTTATAGGATAGTGACAGCAGGCTCTTAAATTTTATAAAATGTTGAGAACTGATGAACATTTACTATTTGGGGAGATTATTGTGTAAATTATAAAAAAGAAGCCAGGTGTATGTAATGGTGCATGTCTATGTCCCAGCACTCTGGGAAGCAGGGGCAGGGGAATCACAAATTGGAGCCCATCCTGGGGAACTTAACAATGTAATGCGATTCTGTCTCAAAATAAAAAAATAAAGAAGAAAAGGGTTGGGGATACAGGTCAGTGCAAATGTTCTTGGGTTTAACACCCAACACTGAAAAGAAAAAAAGAAAGAATTAGCTTCCTATTAGGATACAGAGTATCGTTCTCATTTATACATTCACATATTTATAAAAATTTCATCTGATATGTCATTTATTAGGAATATGATTTCAAGTCCATTGTTAGCATCTGTTATTATGAGTATGAGTAACTGCTCACATTTTTAAAAGGTAGGGTTCATATTCAGTACGTTTCCTGTGGAAGCCCACCAGGGCAAGCTAGGAGCGCTAGGAGAAGTCTAGAATCCACCACAGCCTGGCCCGGTGACTTACTTAGCAGATGATGCCGCCAGATGACTGTGTACATGTTAAATGTGGGCGGTTTTATTGTTGTTGTTTTGTTTTTTGTTTTTGCATTCACATATATTTCTTCACTGGATTCATTCTTGATAGATTAAAACATGAAAGTAATTCAAAGAATTGTCCAGTGAAGAAAAACATATGCACCCCTCCTACCCCTTACTGCTGTAGGGATTGAACCAAAGGCCTTCTCACTGAGTGACACCCCCCCTCCCCATTTCACATTTTGAGTCAGGGTCTCACTAAATTGCCCAGTAGTGAAGGAAAAAAAGTATGAAAATTCCCAGTGGTCATTCTGCCTCAGCCTCCCAGAGTGCTAGTGTTATAGGCCTGGGTACCACCATGCCCAGCTTTGTACCTGTGTTCAGGTTTTTGCTGTTATAAGAATTCTTGCTAATGTGTTGTCATCTGCTTGTTCCTAGAGTTCACGCGTGTGAGTATGGGTATTCATAAAGCACTGCAAATACTAAGGGACAAAGTGGACTTGCGGCATTTCTGTGGCTATGTCACCATGTTGAATGCTTCTAGCCAACTTGCAAGTAGAAAACTCAGTGATGCTTCTGATGAGAAAGGTTAGCCAGCTGCTGGGTTCTTTGAGTTAAGATACCTTATTTTTAGTTTAAAATAATCTTAATATATAAAAAGCAGTAGGCATTTGTGGGAATATTGAATTACAGTTTCTTAATTGAAGGAGAAGACAATATTCTGTAGCATCATTTGGACAAATGTCAGTTGTATGATTGGACAAATACCAGATGCATAACTAAAGACATGATGACCTTGGGCTGCCAGGCAGAGTGGCTGTTGGGCTTTAGCCTTTCCCGTCACATCTGTGTTTACAGGCTTTGAATAAAGTCAGCCTTATGGAATGATTTCTCAAGTGAAACTCAAGTGACTTTTGTAAGAATGTTTCCTAAATGAACTTAAAAGTTGGTTTCTGTGTTCTGTGAAATTAGTCATTAGAAATGTCTCTCATATCTTTTTCTCCCTCTCATTTTTGAGTCTCTATAACTGCTGGATCTTAAATATGTATTGCAACCGTTTCCTACTTGGCTTTCCTGTCTTCTTTGTCATCTTTAATCTGTCCTGCACATTAACTGGTTTATCATGCCCTTTCGTTGGATTCCCATTTTCAGATCACCTTTTTGTGCTTATTAATGGTTTCTGCCTTGGCATAATAATTGCTTGCAGTATTATACCAACAACATTGTTGTTGCCATGCCAGCTCTGATCCTTTAGAAGACCTTTGAATTCATATGTCTTGTCACTGGTTGACTGTATCCTGTGAGCCTCTTACTTTGCAATCCCGAGACGGTGGGGTTGATGTGAACCATCCAGTGGATGGGTTGGCTTACTTCACAGTAGATGTCTATTCCTGGTCCACTTGGTTTTGACCAAAGGTGTTGGGTAGCTTTCAGCAGCTTTGAGGTTCCACAGGAGCGTTTTCCAGAGAAGAGGGTGCTTCCTAATGTTCTCTGATAGCTGCCATTATTTATGTCATTCAGTCTACAGACATGGAAATAATAAATACCTGTTTAAGTGCTGGAGAAAATGGGGTAAAACCCTAGTAGGAGACAGACAGGTGAGTCAGCCTGCCGTGAAGCTTGAGAGACTGTGATAGGGGACTGTGTGGTGTGCTGAGGAGGACAGACAGGCGTTTCCCAGCCTCGGAACCCTTCCAGGGAAGGCGTCCTGGGGAAGGCATGGTGTGAACTGAGCTATGGAAATGAGGAGTTAGCTAGACAAAAGAGGATTGTGGATTATTTTTTATTTTTTAGGGTGGTAGCCTTTCAGGCAGAGGTCAGTAGAAAACAGTAGCTTATCTTTAGGCAAATGGAAGGATCTTGGGGAGTAGAAAGTGAAAGTAAAGAAGTAGATAAGGTCTAGGAAGTCTTGGAGGTTCTGAGGCTGAACCGTAAATGGAACCAGAGAAGGAATTTTGAAGAGTAGTGTAGTCAGGCTGTATCCCATGGGGTAGAAATGGATTTAGTAATGATCTAAGTGCAAGTTGAAACTTGTGTTCTACTTTCTGAATTTTACATTCTTTAGGCCACGGTTTCTCTCCCTCAGCATTACTTGCTTTCAAGCTAGGTAGTTCTTTGTTGCAGGGATTGTACGTGGTAAGATATTTTGACATCTCTGGAAATAAGGAGCATCTTGTTCCTGTTCATGACAACCAGACTTGTTTTTCAACCTTGCGAAATGTCTTTTTGGGGGAAAAATTGTTCCCCTGGTTTAGAACCACTGGTTTAGGCCCCGTATTACTTATTTCTTCTATCATCATCATTGCCTAAAATCTTTTTGGGTTAGAACTGAGTTATTAGCATCTTCTGAGGAGTATGGCACTATAATCTTAATACTATGTGTATTCTTGGACTCTAAGGGGAACCTGATTTGGCATCTGCCTCAGATGTAAATGGAAGTACAGAGTCATTTGAAATGGTTATCGAGGAAGCAACCATAGATTCGGCAACCAAACAAAACTCTGGTAAGGTGTTAAAAATTCCTCAAAAGTTTATTTGACTAATTTCTGAGGCTTAATTTTTCTGCTAAGTTGTTTACATGTTATTTGTTCTTATCATCCGTAATGGACTTTTTAATATGAATTTTCTAAGAAACATTGCTATATACTTAAAATCTTGACTTAAGCACTATAAAATTATGACCTGTGAATAATGACTTCAAGTGCTATTGCCCATTACTGATCAGCATTTTGGTTCATTCTCTTCATCTGGCACATATCACATAGTACCCTTTCCTGACAAATGACCACTTTGAACATTTGATGAAAGTTGTGCCCACACTTTCTAGGCCTACATCCTCACAAGACACCCTCTTCTATGAGAGTGAGGGGCCCTGTTTCCGAGCCCCTTCCTTGCCAAGCCTTCTGGTGGAGGTCACTGTGGCCTCTGGTGCTCAGATGCTGCCTGGGAATCTGTCTGATGAAAGTGCATTGTCTGTCCTTTTCTAGGTGCCACCACAGAAGCAGAGTGGGTTCCTCTTGAGCTGTGCTTTGGAATTCCCCTGTTCAGTTCTGGATTAAACCAGAAGATTTGTAGGAAAATCGCTGCTCATGGCCTTTGCAGAAAAGAGAGGTACGGACTCACACTCATTGCCATTTTCCTCTGCTTGATTTTAAGCTGTCAGTAGTTACTAGATCATGCTTTTATTCTACGCATGAGCACAGTCATCTCCCTATGTATATTTGCTGATTGAATAAAGAATGCTAATTTAATGGTTTTGCTGTGTTTTTAAAATTAAATTATAGTAGATCAGAAATTAGTCACAACTAACATTTTGGGACATGTTTTGGTTAATTACATTCCTTACTCAGATGTGGTGAGGGTGTGAAAAATGGGCATGCCTATGTGGAATGTGAACCCAGGTTTAAAAATTGATAGATACCTTGTGTCCCTATCCTGCCTCCTTTCTGTTGTACTGGGGATTGACCTGAAATACATTGCCATATGTTCCCAGCACTTTTTATTTTTTGAGACAAAATCTTGCTAAGTTGCATAGGCTGGGCTTGAACTTGTGATCCTTCTGCCTCAGTCTCCTGGGATGTTGGGATTCCAGGTGTGCACCACCATGCAAGGCTTTCTGTCTCTCAACATATACACACAAGTTATATTAATGTGTGTCTCTGGTGGTGGAATTACGGCGACTTTATAAAAGTTTCTCCACTCTCTACATTTTCTAAAATGAGCACGTATTGCTTTTCAGAGAGGACACACAGCTTTTATCTCACTCACGTTGCACTCGGATCCTTGGGAATGGCTGCTAAGAAGCAGTGCTGCAAAGGTTCTGAGGCCACGAGCTAGTGAGGAAGAATATCGCTGTCTCCAGTTGTCACCAGGGGTAGCTTGTAGGGGTGATAACCCACCAATCCTATGGGCACTTTTAGTTAGGAAAACAAAGTTGGATAACAGATAATTCATATGATTGGCTGAACGTAGCTTACATCAGAAAATTAAAGGTGTTCAGTTGACCATTTGAATAACTGTTCTTTGCAAATAAAATAACATGTAAATCAAAAGTAGAAATAATATGAAATTAACAATCGCCACTGCCATTTTTACTGATTTATATATGGAGGTTGGTCTGTGTTAAATCTGTTGCCTTTTCTCAGGCTGTCTTTTAAAATTACTTGGGAAATTTGAAGTTTATGTCATAATTTCCATCTCAGAGTAAAGAGTTTTAAATCTTCATTTTAAAAGTTTTGTTCACTTAACATTACTATTTATTAGCAGTTTAAGTATCTTTTTAAAATGGAAACTTCAACTTTGGTTTATATATTACATTATATTTGAAAATAGCCTTTTTTGTGTATTGCTACTATTATTAAAACAAGCAAAAATTTTTATTAATACAAACAATTGAAATTATTTCTTCAAATAAAGTTTTTATCTGATGAATCAGAATGTATAGACACACACATGCATTTAATTTGCTAAAACTGAAGTCTTGTAAGATATTAGTTCTTGCCGTTCCATTTAATCTTTTCCCCTTTTTTCAGCCTTCAAAACCTCCTACATTCCAGCAGAAAACTCTCTCTACAAGTCCTTAACTTTGTTCACTCATTCCAGGTAATAAAGATTTAAAAATCCAAATTGTTTATGGTGAGCGTCATAGGATTTAGAGCATTTGCAGGTTTTTGAGTCTGCACAGCAGAAAGACATGAAATAGTCATTGTGCTTCAGGACGTGAAGTGACTTGCACATTCCCTAACCAGGTCTGCAGAGACTGAAGCGTGGGCTTGTGCTCTGGTGTCAGAGCTTCATTCAGCAGGAGCGAGTTAGGTGGCTGCCGTTCACCTCTGTGAACAACTGCAGTGACCCTTCTCACTGCCACAAAGAAAGAGCCATCAGCACTTGATTTATAGATAAAACTTTCAGGATGGGAGATTTCTATTCAAAATGTTTGATTCAACATTGTGAACTCAGTACCTAGGAGTTTCATTCTATCCATCCATTTAATGTCAGGTGCTGGGAAACAGTGCTGTGCGAGACACTAGTGGAGCTTTTAATGTTGTGTGAGACAACAGTCAAATTCTCCCTAAAAGGTTAGTTACAGGTGTCAGTAAGTGCGGCTGGGAAGGCTGCGATGGGCTCTGAAAGGGGCCTACTTTAAATAGCTGAGAAATCACACACAGGCGGGAACCTGGAGAGCAGCAGCATAGTCCAAGCAGGGCTGAGCCAGTACCGAGGTCCTGGAGCAGGAGAGCTCTTGACGCACAGGAACAGAAAGGAGACGAGGGCTGCAGAAGCCTTGTGAGGTGGGAAAAGCGGCAGGGAGTGAGCTGGCGGAGGTGGCGCCTCCTGCAATGTGGTGCGGGGTTTGCATTGTATGCTGTATGTAAAACCTGGGAGAGGTTTTGCTTCTGACTGTTAGGAAACAGGAATCAGTGTCTGAAGAGTAGGCTTTGGAGGCCTGAGGGCAGATGCACTGGGGCGAGGTGCTGACGGCTGCCCAGCCTTTTCACCTAAAGAATAAATGTTGCGTGTGTCCCTAATAAGTTTGTTCATTACATATACAGTACATACTACTATACCAATAAAGTAAGTATCTTATAAAAATACACAAAAGAAAAAATTACCAAGATTCAGATGGTGAGATTCTGAAATTCTTTCAATACTATACCCACTTTGGAGACTTGATCTTGGCCATGGTGAACAAATAAACTAATCTGGGCTATGGTCTGGAGATAGAATGATAAAACTTGATGATGAATTAAATGTGAGAAAAAGGTTGAGGATGTGGAGAAAGGAAGGAATCAAGAATGATCTCCACCTTCTTCTGTACTGGGGATTGAACGTAGGGCCTGCAAACTGAGCTACAGCCCCACCCCTTCTTAAAATTGTTTGATATATGAGTTTTGCTAAGTGGCCCAGGCTAGGTGCAGACTTGTGATCCTCCTGCCTCTGCTGCCCAGTCTGGTGGGATTACAGGCATGCACCACCATCCCGGCTTTTCTCAACTTCCTTGACTAACCAGTTGTGTGCAGTAGGGACAGCTGGGGAAGGACAGGTGGGAGCTCAGGTATGGGCATGTTCTGTGTGGGGCGCATGAGGAGATACCTGATTGAGAGCTCAGCAAGACGGCAGCTTGACTTGCAGTTCAGGGAGCTGGGTGTCGAGCGTAGGAACCTTTGTCCTGGCACTTAGTGTTGTGACGGTGTTTTAGAGGCAGCTTCCTGAGAAAGTACTTTGAGGTAGGTCCATTCTTAGAGCTTTCTTTACCATTGTCTCATAGTCTGTTCTATTTATTTCAAAACACTTCTTTCAGTCTGATTTGTGTTATCATTTTGCATATTTTACTCCCTGCCATTGATGATGTTGGGCTTGTGAAGTAGAGCTTTGTATCTCCTGTAGTGCTTTGTATAGACCGTCAAGGTCCATATTGCTCACAAGTTACATCAAGTAGTTTTGGTTTAGCTAAGTGCTTTGATAACGTCGAATATTCCATGTTTCTCTCATTTCTTGATCTTTTAGGAAGGTGCTTCAACACTGGATAGTCACACAGAGCCCAGCTTTTCAAGTTTGCTTTCACAGCCATCTTATGCTGCTGATACAGGAGTTCCACTTCCTGCGAGAAACCTGATATTTAAAGATGGCATCTTATCAGAATGGAGTGGACGGTCGCCTTCCTCACTTCGTATTGCCAATCTCCATTTGCAATAATTTGATGACACCATTTGTTGCTCTCACATTCTGCCTTTTTCCTTTCTTAATGTTAGCTTTATAGTGTCAGCCACTAAAAAGCCTCTTGCTGCTGCAGTGCAGTCCTTGTTTCACTGATGCAAAGAGTTTGGGGAACATGCTCAGTATTGCACATCTTCCTGCAGCAAAGTGCTTTTTAGCAGCCAGCACTGTATTTTTTACCTTGAGACAATCTACATTTCTTTTATAAAACTAAGAATATACTTTATAGGCTTTATGATGACTGTTACGTTTATAAGCAGTCACTATGAATATTGTGATGGTGATTTTATATGTTAGTTTATTAGACATAAATCTTGTTTAATTTTATATTTTGTTACCTACACTTTAGGGAATCAAGGGAAGAGATGGAACCCTTCCTCTGAAAAGGCTTCTTGGTAGTGAAATTGTAAAACAGTGAACATCCAGTACCAAGAGGTCATGTGAAGGGGCCTTAGGAGTTTCTGTGGATGTCTGTAAATTGTGTATATCACTCAAGCATTGTTGAAGGTCTGTAAATCAGCATAGTTATGTATATCTTAACCTGAATTTATAAGGTCCGAACTCAGACGAAGACTATTCACTGACATCTCATGAGATAAGCTTTGGAAAACATTCTATTTTTAAGCAGTGTTTATATGTGGACTTCTGTTGTCACTCTCTCTGGGCTTTATATTTTCATACAGTCTTTATGGAAAGATAGAACTTATTTTCCACTGGTAGCTGAGGCTGCTGCATGTTTTCACTCTGATTTTTTATTTGTTTGTTTTGTTTTGTGACTTCAGTGAATTGTTATAGAAATTGAATTTAATGTTTTCAAACCAAGGTTTATGATTTTAGGTTAGAGTGACACATTAAAAGCATTAAGGCTGTGTCTTCAGATTAAAGTACTTCTGTGATAAACCTACTTTGAAGACACATTCTTAAGTCATCTGCATCTTAAATTTATGTTAATAGTTTTGGAAAGAGTAAAGAAAATGAATAATTTCAATGTGTTTCCTGAGTCATTGATTCTTTTAGCATCTCAAATGTTAATTAGAATAATTGAACTCACTTTGTAAACTTTTCAGATTACCTTCCGTGGGAAGTTTGTGCAACATTATAGTTTAGTTTAGCTCCTCTTGTAGGATAATGGTTTGCTAGTTTAAAACTATAACCAAACTAACTGGTCAAACAACATATATCGAAAACCATTAGAAAATTTGGGAATGTTATAATCTAACAACTTTGCAATGATTTTCGTTATTTATAGAACTGATATTTGCATATTTAACATATTTCTGGAAATATATGTGTTTCTTAAAACTGTTAACATAACCTTGCATTTAATACCATGGCCCATGTGTAGAGCTGAATATTTTGGACCAGGTTACCTGTGCACAGTCAGTAATGTGTTCGGGCAAATGCGGTAACATTTTAGTTTTCTACTTTGTTTTATATAAGGTAGAAATGATATGTATGCTATGTGTGTCTATAAAAGGAAAAGTACATACTAACATTAAAATAATTTCTCATGACTGTGAATCACTCATTTTTTCCCCCAGTTATTGATACTGTACATTCCTAGTGTTATGTATGTATGTAACTTTTACACTTCTCAGCTGAAAATTATAAGTATTCCTTTTGACCAGGGCTCTTTAACCTCATTTTATTTTGCCTCTTTTGAATTAATTATTGTTTATTCTTGTGTTAACCATCTAAGCAAATTGTCATGACACGTATACTAATAAAGAATTGAACATTTGTAGTTGTCGGCAGTGAACTCAGTTGTGGTGAGTTTAAAATATGGGAATGATTTGCTGCTACATTTCCTTTGAGAGATAATAGAGGAAGAAATAGAACATAATAATGATCATGAACTTCAAGGCAAGCACTGAAAAAACTGGGGTCAGCTCTGGTTCCGATGCTCCATGAGGAAAGAGTAATCACCTGATTCCCCGCTGGAGCCCTCTCACTCTCTTAGGGAACAGTTTGCGTTGTACGAGCTGTTAGCAAAATGTGAAATGCTGATGTTCATGCTTTGCTTTTCAAATATGTCTTTGTTTCATTTGTGAAACTCATGTAAAGATGCATCTCCTAAGTCTTACAAGTGTTGAGCCAGTTCAACAAAAATGTAAATTAAAATGTAGATACTGTTATTTGCCAAAGAAGATTCATGGAAAATTTACACCCCATTTTTTGAAAATGTTTAACCTAATTTTATGGAGCTTTGTGCCATCTCCTCTCCTTTCTTTCCCCTTATGTAGCTTAAACCTAATTTTATGGAGCTTTGTGCCATCTCCTCTCCTTTCTTTCCCCTTATGTAGCTTAAACCATGGCAAACATTCTTTAGAAATAAGAAAGAAAAATACATGAAAGGGTGTAGAATTGAAGAGGGGTGCAATTTCACCTCTCAAATGCTTATCTAAAGAAGTGCAGCTTGGTATCATTTAAGACATCCAATTGATTTCCTTATCTTTTTAAAATGTAATCAGATGATTTTGTGTTTGTCTTTTGGAGAAATATTATTTTACTTGATGTTTTGCTTTCTCTGCTATTCATGTTTCCTTTTTGTGTTCAATGTTTCAAATACAGGTTGTATTAAACATTTTCAAATATCAAAAATTGTAACACTACAGTGGATGTTTTCTGTTATTAGCATTATACAATGAAATATATAGTGTTGTCAATTTGATTATTGACGTATAACATGTTTACAAATAAACTTGTGTTGATTGACACTGTAAAGATGTATATAATCTTCTGAATAGTCCTGTTACAGGTAGAGTAGTTAGTTAGAAATATTATAGGCAGTCAGACAGGGCTGGGCCCTTAAATGACCTAGTGCAGAAGACCAGATTCCTTATAATCTTGGAGGAGACACACCTCCTGCTGTGGGCCAGACCTCAAGACAAAAGATCAAACATACACCCACTTCCTAAGGATTGATGTTCTAAATAGGTCTCTATCACCCTGAGGAAGCCAGGAGTCACCATCCCAACCCTCTAAGGGAAGAGTCACTGCTCTTTAAGCATGTTTGCCTGCTAAGTGACTTGCTTCCACATTTGTCCCCAGTTTAGTCAATTTCACCTGAGCAATTAGTGTCTCAGTGAAACCTGTCCTCCAAGTCTTAGAGGCCAGCCATCCCCAGTGCTATTTAAACGGTGGAAGATGTCCTGGTTTTATTGGAGGCGTGTATATTATCTAAGTCTGAGCTAGACTTCATTTAAGAAGAACCATTTTACAGAATTTTATATTAAAGGCTACTAGGGGTGTTCCAACAGTATTCTCTCTATTATTGTCTTATAGTCAAGCAAGGAGTACCAGTAAATTTAGTAACTAATTCAGATGCAACATGTACAAAATAAAATGTCCCATTAAAGAAATATAACCTCATAACTTTCCTGTTTTAGCTTAGATTTATCATTTCAACAAAACTATAAGGCAATTATAAACAATGGGCAAGGACAAAGCAAAATTTGAAGCATAAAAATCAGTTAAACAAATCACAGTCCAGAGTCTTTCAAAGGAGCAAACTCTCACCTTCATGCAGTGATCTTGGTGGGACCTCCAAATGACATGGGAGTGAAACTCCAGCCTACTAGGTGTCCAGTATGAGTTCATGTTCTCTAAAATTAAATAGTTTTAGGAACAATGGAGGTTAAAAGCAGAATATATTTATTGAGAGAAAGAAAGCTTCTGTCTGGGAGAGAGGTAGGAGGGGTACCAAGTGGGTTGCCAAGGACCCTTTTTTAGGGATTTTATAGAGCAAAACCACAAGGTGAGGTGGGTCTATGGTGAGGGGAAAATGGGAACTCACGAGGTGGGAATAAGGTAGTACAGAATTGTGGTCACCCAATAAGACTTATTGCTCAGGTAAAATTAAATCAGGAACAAATGGGGAAATGAGTTACGCAGCAAATGGGCATGCTTAAAGAGACTTCCAGTAGGGAGTTGGGATGGTGACTCCTGGCTTCCACAGGGTGCTAGAGAACTATTGAGACTACCAGTCCTTAGGATGTGAGCGTATTTGCTTGATCTTTTGTCTTGAGATGTGGCCCACAGCAGGAAGTGTCTGTCCCTCCAAAGTTACAAGACATTTGGTCCTCTCTTCTGGCTCCCATGAGAGCCTAACCATCAGACTGTCTATAATATTTCTATCTATTTAAGCTTCCTATAACATTATCACTTTATATAAACAATGGCCCAGCTATCAAAATTCAGAAATTAACATGGACTGTAGTTTTTGTAAATTGTTGTTTACTAAAGTACAGACTTTTGGGCTTTGACCAGTTTCACCACTAACATCCTCTGGTTCCTGAATCTGGGCCAGGATATCACATCATGCTAAGTTAGTTATCCATGCCTCCAGGTCTTTTCCACCACATGACTGTCTCTCGGTCTGACTTTGACACTGTGAAGGGTACAGATAAGTTAACTTCATAGTCTGTTCCTCAGTGTGGACTTTGATGGATCGGAACCCACACAAAGCCAGACCAGGCATTCTGCCATGAGAAAGAAGCTTTATTGGGCGGGGGGTGGACTGCCTTGCGGACTAATACAGCCACTGTTTGGCTTAGGGAAAGGGTTTCTAAGGGTGGTTTGGAGCGGGGTGCTCTACAGTTGAGCCAGGTGCGAGAGCAGAGTGTGACGGTCATCATCAGGTACCCTCCTGGGCAGGCTTGACTTTTGCAGTTGGAACAGTTCTGGAGAGTTCTTTTTTTGCAGCCCAGGCATGAACAGGCTCGGGGACAGGCTGACCCCAGCCTTTTGTTTTTAGGAATTGGGTGATGAGGTCTCGAGCTCTTTTAGGCTGGCTTGGGATGAAGTGGGAAGGCTAAGCTGGGGATGTAGGGTCACCGTTGGGATCAGCTGTGGGCACCATCTGATAAGAGAGATCTGAGTGGAACATCTGGTTAAAATTTTGGGTGGGGACTTGTAATCTTGCAGACTAGGGAGGAGCCCAAAGGGGGAACTGAAGGGGAGGCATGGCCAGGAGCCTGGCGCATTGTGGGTGGGTCTGAGAGGCGCTGCAAGGGTCAGGTTATGGGACTATGGGGGCTGAGAGAGCCTGAGCGGGACCTACGATCTAGATGGATGGGAAAGCAGTTTTGGTAATCGGAGTGTAAGGGAATGGTGGAAAACGAACGTATCTTTAAGTCTAATACAGGAGAGTGCGAGGTTCACATAGGAATGGGAGACTGTACTGTAAAGGTTTGGCACCAGCTGGTGAACTGGCATTTTTGCACTGTTAATAGCTCTGGGATCTTGTTCTAGGCAATAGGAGCTGTTGGATTTGAGGATAGGGAGAATGGGGTATCATAAGGCGAGTGGGGGACCTCTAGAGACCCGTTAGTTAATAAGCAGCGGATTATAGGTTTGAGCCCCTGTTGAAGTTTAGGGGCTATTGGGTATTGTGGAACAGAAGAGAAGACAGAGGTGTGTTTGAGCCAAAGTAGCAGCAGAGAAATGTGGGTGGCACAAGTGTCTCAGACTGTAGGGTCCATGAGGGAGGAGGGCAGGGGAGTGGCTGAGTCAGCGGTGCCAGCTTCACTGGGATTGGGGCATAGAACTAAGGGAGCTCTGTGGGTATGGGGGTGGGAGCAGAAGGGATGCTGTCTGTAAAGCCAGTGGGGCTGTCAGGTTAGGGTTTGGGCAGTGTGGCGGGTCGCACGGGTCTGAGAAGGTTGGCACAGGAGGAAGGGTGTCAGGACTGCAGGGTCTGGGCCATTTGGAAAGAAGGGTTTGCTGGGGGCTTAAGGAACACAGAGCTGGGGTTGGTGCCAAGAGCCAGAAAAATCTTGGGCATAGGGGACCTCAGGCCATTTTCTTTCTTTCTTTTTGTTTTTAATTTAAAGAGGAAAAAAAACAAGAAAAGGATATAAATAATACAGAATTTCAAAAAAGATAAACAGTAAGAAATCACTGGTTGATAAATTACGTATTGTCCTCTTAGAAACAGTTGTTCAAGTTACAAAATTAAAGCATACAAAGTAGATATTCAAACAGTGAGACTGTAAACAGCTACCCATGCGTGAGTCTCTACATGTGTATCTATCCTTTCTGTATTAGAGGGAAAAACAAAACCTAGCAAGATAAAACAAACTCCTATAAAAACATGAAACCAAAAAGTCGTATAAAACCACAGTACAAGGTGATCTACAATGGTTATTGTGTTGTCTCTTGTTACCTTCAGTAGAATTGTCTATATCATCAGGCATAATTGAATATAGCAGCATAATTGAATATAGCAGTACATAACAATGTAAGTAAAAATAAAACATTGTAGACAGTGTAAAACTTCAAAGGCAGGTAATAATCAAACCAGAGTGGGTATCCTAGTGAATCTTGTCATCTTCAGTGTAGTTGCCTATACTCTCAGACTTGATATTAACAATCATAACAGCTTTGATTAAAATCTATCAATACAAAACAGCAATCTAACAAACCAGATTTGATTAAGATTAGTCATGGTAAAACAGTGTAAGTTATACAGAGCTCCGATTAAGTTAATAGGAAATTAAGGATGATTATCGTACTATATCCTGCTATTTTCGGGATAACTGTCTGTGCCCTCAAATCTAGTACAAGTAAACAAACTGGAACAGAATATAATCCATCTAAGCAGAGTAGTGTGAGTAATGTGGTTTTTAAGTCCTGGTACACTATTAAGAATATCCTCAGCCTTCTTTTTTTAGATTATTCCTCCCCTTTTACTCCCACAGGGAGCTGCACATTTTGGGTCCCACAAACTCCCTCAGTTTTTAGATTGGGGAAGCAACCCGCTATTTACCTAAGTGGTTCTAAACCTTCTCACTCCTGGACTTGATCTCAAGTTGTATTCCTTTACTTACAAAAGCCTCAAGGTTTTCCTTCATTATAGCTGAGTAGTTCTCTACTGCACATAAGTATCCTGTCTTTCCAACCTATCTGCAGGTGATGGTCGAGTTGCCCCTATTTCTCTCTGGCTTCCTGTCACATAGAGCATTGTTTTCTCATATTTGATTTTCGGTCCCTAAATCCTCTCTCAGGTTGATTATATTTCCTATCAGAGCATCTTGATGGACCCTACCTCCTGATCTACTCTGCCTGTATTTTTTTTTTTTAGTATATCAAGGCCATTTATGTTAGAGATTATAGCCAACCTTCTCTGCCTCATTTCTGCTATGCTATTTTTCTGCCTTTGTCTACTTTTCTCCTTCATTCTACTGCCTGCCCCACTCATTGAGGCCTTTCTGTCACTGTTCCTAAAATCCTGGTTTTTTTTCTCTCTCTCTCTAGAATGTCCTTCAGTATTCTCTGTAGGGTTGGATTAGTGGTCACAAATTCCCCCAGTTCCTCTTTGTCATGGAAGCATCCTGTTTCTCCATTAACTTCTAATGACAGTTTTGCAGGGTACATCAATCTGGGCTGGAGGTTATTTTCTTTCAGGGCTTGGAATACTTTGCTCCAAGCTCTTCTTGATCTGATGGTCTGTGTTGAGAAGTCTGCCGTGATATCGATGGGCTTACCTTTATAGGTAATCTGTTTCTTTTCTCTGATGGCTTTTAATGTTCTGTTTTTATGTTGAACTTCTGGTATCTTGAGTATTATATGTCTGGGTGTAGCTCTGTTTTGGTTGTAGGTGGCTGGAGTTCTATATGCCTCATATATCTGAATATCATTTTCTTTTCTTATGCTTGGGGAGTTTTCCTTCATTATTTCTGTGAATAGCCTTTGTAATTCACCTGTTTTTATTCCTGCTTCTTCATTCACATTTCTTATTCTTAAATTATAGATTCTCTTGTCATCTTCTGGCCTTTGTATTGTTACTGCTTATTTCCTTGTTATTTTTAAGAGATCTTTCCTTTCATGATCACACATTGCAAACTTGTCTTCAAGTTTTGATAGTCTGTCCTTAGTTTCTTTCAAGCAGTTTTACCAGCTTTCAATGGAGTTTTTAATTTCCTGGTAGTTTCTTTGAATCTGCTTCATGTATTCTAGATTTTCTTTATATTCTTTATCAAATGTTTCTCTCCTTTTTTTGTGTTCCTCCCTTCTTCCATCTGTGTCTTCCTGAGAGATGCTTAGCATTTCTTTTATTACTCTACTCATATCTTGCTTTACCTGATTTAATATTCCAGTTTTGAGCTCATCTACAAGGTCCCGAGGATATCTCTTAGTGTCCATTGATGCTGTGTCTGATGTTGCATGTTTGCTGCCCTCAGTCTCTTTTGTGTTTCCCTCTCCTGGATCACTGTTCTCAGGGTTTTGGGCTGGGGTCTTTTTCTTGTTTCTTTCTCTTGTCATGTTTTTGGTTTCTTCTATACAGGTGTATAGAGGAGGTCCCAGCCCCTTTCCTTGTCGGTTATGGTTCTTCTGAAGCATGCTGGTGAGGGATTTCTGCCCTCTCTTGTTTGCTCTTGGTCATTGAGGTGTAGGCAGGGGCTGCGTATGCTGTCCCCTCCCCACTGGGCCAGTCAACCTTTGGGGGTCTTAACCACATTAGTTAGTGTGTGCTACATGTCAGGAATCGGTTTGGGATGGCTTATTTGGTCCTGGTCAGGGGCATGACCCAGGCCAAGCAGATCCCACCAATCTGCTCTGGGAAAGGAGCAACCAACTGAAGTCACTGTCATTCCTAGTTCAGGCTCCTCCTGCCTGATTCCAACATGCGTCCATTTGGTCGTCCCCTTCCTGTGTGGGGGGGTCTTATTCCCAGCACTCACCACGGGTTAACGGAGGTCCCTTGCCAGTTCTGTTCTCCGCTGGGCTCGCCAACCTCCATCTTCAGGGTGTCTGGTTAGTCGCAGCAGCGTGGTTTTGGGTGCTCCTGCGGGTTCCAGTTGTTCTGGCCAGTTGCAGCAGGTCTCAGCTGTGCAAGCTTGGGCAGCTCCAGCCAGTCACAGCGGCGGTGGCAGCCGAATTCAGGCAGCTAGAGAGTGCTGTGGCCGCTAACCTCAGCTTCTGCAATGACCCCGGGACTGCGTATTTGACCAGCTCTTTTACCTTTAGTTTCTTCCTGGGTGGAGAGGATCCGTCTCCCTCTGTCCAGACCTCTCCAGGACGTTTTATTCCGGCACGAGTTGTCTCTCTCAGGGGAGGCTCTATCAATCCCCATCTTTTCCTTCTCCCCCTTGGGCCATTTCCCATTGTGGTGACAGTTGTCCAAATCCCAGAAGGTATTAAAGTGTGCCATTGTGGGAGGGGGGACTGACCTATTGCTTTGCTTTGGAGGCTTCGGCTGTCGGGCAGGCAGGTGAGATGTTCGGGTTCAAGTTCCATGTGGCTGGGAGGGGAACAGGGACAGACTGGAGGAAGTGAGCACAGCAATGAGGGTCAGAGGGGAGAGGAGGGAGCCTTGTCCACAGTTAGAATGAGGCAGAGGAGCGATGTCAGGACTGAGAGAAGCCGGGGGGCAAGAATCATCCATGGAAGATCCCAAAGGGCCACAGGTGTGCTGCAGAGGGGAAGACTGATTTTCCCCATAGTGGGGAGAGGCTGAGGAGAGACGCTGAGATGGACAAGAGGCTGAGGGCAGGAATCGCCCACAGGCAGCCCCAAGAGGGAGGCAGAGCCCAGGCATGGGGTGGGGCAGCTCTGCCCGTCAGCAGGACTTTGGAGGGAGGGGCAGGAAGCCCAGGAGCGTCGCGAGGAGTGTTCCTAGAGGACTATTGCCTGTGTGGGAAGAAAAACAAAGAAGAAAATGAAAGTGCAAAAGGCAAGTTGGTCAGGCAAGAAGTGTTGGAAAGTTCCCCGAAGAATTCTGAAGTGACCCACGCTAGAAAGGAGTTGAAACAAGGGAAAGTGGTTGGGAGATCCCGGAGAGTCTGGGAGGGAATATGGGTGCAGGACAGAAAGAGAGACTGGAGTTGACCAGGAGGTAGCGGGAGGAGGAGGGGAAGGAGGTGAGGGATGGGGAGAGAGGAGGAAGAAAAGGGGGAGGGGCACTTGTGGTTGGAACAGTTCTTGCAATGCAAGCGTGAACAGGCTGGGGCACAGGCTGACCTTTAGGCTTCCCTGAGTTTTCCTCACTTTTAGATACAGAGGTGATGTGTCCTCGGGTACCATGCCATGGGGTACATGGTGTTAACATGTTACTGTGATGTTCTGTTAGATGTCTTGCTGAGTGGTGTGGCTGAGATTTCCACTGTAAGTGTCCCCCTGGCACCCTTTTTACTTCACTTTTTGGATGACAGTTGCTAAGACAAGCCCACACTCAAGGGGAGGAAAAGTTACCTCCACCTCCTGGATTTTTAAAATTCTTCTTTATTCTTTCTCCCATTTAAAAACTTTTGGCCTTTGCTATAAAATAAAGTGCTCCTGCCATTATTTTGTTGTGCAAATTGAGTTTGGCCTTTGGGAGTTCTTCCCCGTTGGCTCCCATTTGTTGTTGCTGTTGTTGTTAAGACCTTCTTCCTTCTTTTGGAAGTGGCTGTAGAACAAACTCTTTCTCTAAGGACATTTGGTTCTTTTAGTGGATAATGGAATTTAGCAGCTAAGGTCTGGGTGTTGGTATGCCTTGAGCTAGGTGATGACTCTATTAGCCAATATGTAGGTGCACATCTCTATCATTATTTTAAAATCTAAGCTAATCATGAGATTATACTGACTAACATCTTAGGATTCATTCATTCTGCCTTTGCTTATTTGTATCTTCTTGACAGTGGCTCCTCTGTGCTGGTTTATACACTTATTTGTTCAGCACTAATAGACTTGAAAAATGGGTTTAGTGAAAGGCTTTTGCCCTAGAATAAGTTACACAATATTATGGCTGTGAGAGGTGGGACCAAGGATCCCTCCTTCCCCTATGACACCTTCCTTTTTCCTTTCCCAGTGGCAAAAAAGAGGTCCCAGTCAGCCCCTTGCGTGTCACCAGTGCCCTCCCTAAGCACCGCCCCCGGTCAGAGGTTGTATGTGTATCCCATGCCCATGTTCCGGTTGGAGAATGCCAGGCTGTCTACAGTCATGGAGTTCTCTCCACGTCCTCGGAATATTTTTTTCTCTTATTGCACCAAAAACCTAACATAATGGTGCCGTGACTCGGATGGCAGAGTGTGTGTGCTCCCAGCTGGAGCTGCCCTGCCTGTGAACCGCCGTTTTCTCCTGTAGGACTGTTAACTTGCCGCTGCTAATCCACGTGCAGCAGCGCCCTTCCTCACTCGTCAAAGGGGAGCTGCCACGCGGGGTTTTCTGTTTCCGTTCCTAAAATCTGCAAGCTTGGGGTCAGAAAACCTATCCTTACCATCCTGGGACAGAGATACCAGTTTTCATGATCCTTAGGCCATACAGACTGAGGAAAAACTATTAATTTTGTTCCCTGGGACCCCGCCCCAAACTCTTCCTGGAAAATGGGTGTTGGGGCTTTCCGTGTCACACTTTCAAAATGGGTGACGACTTTTTTTGATAGATGTGACCCAAGACAACTTCCATGTTCCTTGGGGGACAGCTAAAGCTCTTACATCCTGAGGCGAAGTTGTTCTCTCAGCTCACTTATAATTTGGTCACAGGGATATTATTTCCTGTCTCCCAAAAAACACATCTCTGGGGCACCTGGTTCATAACCTTGGTGCTCTTGGCCTCAAGAAAGCTATAAAACCAAAAAGCTGATCTTTATTTATGCATTTCTCACAATGGTGGCAAGTTGACAAAAACCCTTCATTTTTAGGCTTTTTAACTCTGAGGACGTGTCTTTCTCTCACTCTGTCTTGTATAATGGCTCAGATACCTCTGGCTTGCTCTGCTCCACCAGGAACTCTCCCCTGTATCTCCCAGACCAAATCCTGCAGCTTTCTCAGCCAGAGGTTTCCGTACCCCCTGCACCGTCTGCTCGAAGCTCGTGTCACCATGTGACAGTGCACCGCCATCTTGCGCTCCCTCACTGTGTCACATGGTAACCCACCAACAACGTCAAATATTGAGTGGCCGTTTTATAGCCAATCACTGGGTAATTGCCAGATGGTTGGCTGCTCGGTGGCCACCTACTCCACAGCCTTCTCAGCCTCAGTCTCTATTCCCGCTTAAAAAACAGGCTGGCTCCGAGAGATTAATTAATATACATGTCCCTTTCTCTCTCTCTGACCTAGCTCAGATTAGCCATAAATTAGGTTCCTTTTCTACTATTCTTATATCAAGAGATCTCTATTAATTAATCTACAAAAAGGGTCATACTAGTCTATTTAATATAGCTCAAATTGGCCAAATACATTTGAGTTCACTCTGATTTTGTAACGTGTTTGTCAGGCTATATATCTGTTGACTGTTTACTGTACAGATCGTCTGTCCACGTTTGTCCATTTGCCTGTGCTGTAAACAGCTGTTCCTTTTTATTTGAGCTCAATAATTTTTTCCTCCTTTTTTTTACATTTTCAGATCATTTAATTAAGGTTTATTTGGGTTATACATTTAGAAAGCATGCTTCCACCTAGTTTGCCAGCTGTTTGAAATGTTAAAACTGGTTAAACAAAATCCCTTGGGGTGAGGAAACACTGGACAGGACTTCAACTGGTAAATAAGAAAGTGGCCACCTGGTGATTTTAACCAGCTCTTGTTCATTAATCAGAGGCCCCAATAATCTCCATAGCCTCCTGGGAGACACCCCAACTAAAGTTTATATGGCTGAGACAATTCACTGTTGCTGATCTGATGGTATATTCATGCCTTCAAATGTAGAATTAAGATTGTTTATGGTGACAAATGTTTTCTTTCAGATCCAGACATCTGCCTTTTTCTTGTGCTCCAGCCAGGAGATTCAGGTCAGACCAACATGAGGTCACCAGTCAAATAATAATTTTTAAACAAAAATTTATGTAATGTATATATATGTGTTATCCTTAGAGATGCTTAAATAGCAGTCCAAACAATGTCAAAGATTTCTTCAGTGCTCAACTGTTAAAAACACCCATGGTTAATAGAAAATAATAGTCCCATTTGATGTTCTATGTTAAGCTCACTGCCTCTACTGCACTGTACTATTATCAATCTTCTAGATGTTCAACAACTAAAATTAAGAGATAATTATAAATTCCTTTTGGATTTCTTTTGCTGGGATCCACCAGATCTTTTCCAGAAAAAGGTTTATATAATGCATATTGGGACCATAATTAACTATGCTCAACTGGCATGAAATGACACCACAGCTGATCTCTCTCTCTACTAAATAAAAAGATAAAATTAATAAAACAGGCCATCCTCTAAAAATCAGATGACATTAGACATTCTAACAACACAGGAGATACTTATAAAATTGTAAAACCTAAATGTGTGTATGACACATAAATAACATGTCAATTTCTAAAATTCTCTAGACCTTATCATTATCCTCCTTATGGTGAAGCCATTACTAAAATTATACTCATAAATACCCTGTTGATTCTATTACTTGACTCTTGCATACTTAATTGATTGTTTGCCTTTGTCTCCTTTAGAGTTATAGCTGTACACCTACCCAAGATAAAAACCAGATGTCTTATGACTGTGGAAGAGACAGATAACTTCCTCTGTGGGCCAGATCCAAAGACACAAGGATAAACTTGGCCCTCAAACCCCACTGGGAGACCTTCTTAATGTGGCTTTTTGTGTTTTCAACAACAGAGATAAAAATCAAAAGGAAAAATAACAATCAGATCTTTTAGCAGTGACACTTGGAGCTCTGAGACAGGTAAACCAAGACAAGGCAGAGCTGCCCGAGCCCCTCCCGGACCGACCGTGCTTCAAGTGAGACAAAAAGGACACTGGGTGAGAAAATGCCCCCTCTGCAATCTCAAGCGCCATTAGAAGAGCGACTGTCCTAGCCTCCAGAGAGCAATCCTTGCCCTCACAGCAGATCTTGTCACCACTGCATTCATCACTGGTTGATCTACTTGGATCTGCTGCTGAAGACTGATGGGGCTTGGAGCCCACAGCCCCCCATTAAGGTTTCCTTCTCAGAGCCCCAAGTCCCACTGGAGGTCTCAGGTAAGACATTCTCTGTACTTGTGGACATAGAGGCCATATATGGTGTTCTTGCTGAGTTTTCAGGCCATTGTGTTAAGACCTTAGTCTCTGTAGTGGGTGTTGACAGCTGATCTACACAGCCCCTGCAGACAGGGCCTATTCCATGCAGGTTCCAGACTCTCTTCTTTACCCATGGCTTCCTAGTAATTCCAACATGTCCCACACCCTTTTTAGGTAGAGATCTTCTCCAAAAGCTTAACTTCTCTTTTATCTTCCCCCTCTACGTCCCCTACTCTGTAATTTCCCAAATATGATTCAATCATCAGGCCTTACATTTCTCATGCTTCTTATTCCTTCCAGCTCAGCTCCTGAACCAGGGACAAGCCCTACTTACCTACACTTTAAACTTTAACCTTTTCAGATGGAAAAATAATCACCTCTGGTAATTCCACCCCTCCCAACTCCACGCTTATTTTTCTGATTCTTCTTCACCATGGCCCTGATGGAATGACACATTTGGATCAAGGGCACTTTTCCTTCTACCTTTCCTGGGTCCTTAAGTGTGATAGTGGCCTGCCTCCTCATAGCACCGTGTCTCTTTATTTTTCCAGTCTAAGATGCGGGCATTCACCAATGATAAAATTATCTTGGCTAAAACACCTAGTACCAACTTCTAAATGGGCATCAACCAACATCCTATCAACCTTCCTAAACCCCAATACGACGCCCCTTTCAGCAGGAGGTAGTAAGAGAGAGACTTCGCCCTTTTCCTAACAATAAAAAGACTGGAATGAAAGGATTTTGCCCTAGAATAAGTTACACAATATTACAGCAATGGGAGTTGGAATCAAGGATCCCTCCTTCTCCTGTGACAACTTCCTTTTTCCTTTCCCAGTGGCACAAAAGAGGTCCCAATCACCCCCTTGCCCGTCATCAATGCCCGCCCTAGCACCACCCTAGTCAGAGGGTATAAATATATAGCCCATGCCCCACATTCCAATTAGAGAACGCCCGGCTGTCTGTAGTCATGGAGTTCTCTCCACATCCTCAGAAGAAAGGCTACTTTTTACTTATATTTTTTCTCTTATTGAGCCAAAAACCTAACATTTAGAATACATAAGTTGTACCTCTGTGAGAAAGAAGACTAGATACAGTGTTCAGTATTTTTCTTGATGGGAAGGATCTTTAGGTTTACAACATCTAGTCAAAACACAATTTTCATTTTTTCTTGCAAAGAAAAGAATTTTTATTGGCACGTTTTAGGTCTACATAATTATCACATTCGCCATAGGGAATCTGTACCTGTGCATGATGTAACTGGAGCGTTATTTTCTCCCGTCCCCAGACCTCCCTCCAATCTCTCTTTTCCTCCTTATTTACAGAAGCCTTGTTTCTGTTCCTTGTTTGGTACTTTTCCCTTCCTGCCTTCCCCACCCCAAGTTCCCCTTCCCATTTGAACATTGTCTTCCTATTTCACAATACCTATGATATAATTTGGTCCTTATTTATACCTTCAGTTCCTAATGCCAGAGAAACAATGGGGTATTTACATATGTGTCTGATTTAAGAGTTGGTCTCAAGATACATCTGTTTACTTAGAAATATCTCAAGCTTATCCTTCTTTATGGAAGAGTAGTATTTCATTGTATTAACCCCACATCTTATCAGTTGATCGGCTTTTGGGCTATTTCCAAGATTTGGCTGTTACAAACTGTGCCACCATGAACATGGGTGTGCATATATCACTATGGTATGCTGCCTTTCTTTTGGGATGATACCAAGAAGGGGATTAGCTGGGTCAAACAGGACTTCTAGTCCTAGTTTTTGAGGAATGTCCACACTGATTTCCACAGTGATTACACCAGTCTGCATTCCCACCAATAATGGAGAAGGGTTCCTTTTTTCCCCAAATCCCCACCAGCATTTGTTACTGGTTGATTTCTTGATAATAGCCATTCTTTCTGGGGTGAGGTGGAATTTCAAGAGTTGTTTTAATTTGCCTTTTGTGAATGACCAATGATGTTATACACTTTTTGTAGTGGCTGATTGATTGTGTCAACTTGAGACATTTAGAAGCTTCACTAAATGGGTTTATCAATTCTACACTGAAGGGTGTAGAAGACCCACCGTAGGGGGGCTCATCACCTGGATGTATAAAAGGGAAGGAGGAAAGATGAATGCATTCTGTTCTTTGGAGAAGCTCCAGTCCTCGCCTTTGGTTTGGACGTTGTCTTCTGGCTTCCAGTGTAGACTCTTCGGCCTTTCATCTTAGAGCTTTCAGCCTTCTGTCGCAGACCCGTCAGCCTGCTGGAGTGGGCTTGCAGGAGACACTGGGGTGAACTGCAGACCTTGGGTTGAACCCTTTGGCCTCCAGTGTGCAGCCCCCTCTGCAGCTTCCCCATCCGACTTTGTGGCTGACCATCTGATCATCGTAAACCAATCTTGTTGTTTCTTATACATTTGTATTTCTCGTGTTATATGTTTTCTCTAGTAAAACACTAATACTTTTTAATATATTTATTTGCCACTTCTATTGCTTTATCTGAGATGCATCTATTCATTTCAGATGCCCATTTTTGTTTTTGATCTTTAAATTTAGGGAGTCTGATTTTTTTTGAGTTTTTTATATATTCTAGATAGTAATCCTTTGTCTGAGGAACAGCTGATAAAATTTTTTCCCATATTGTGTGTTCTCTCTTCACTCTGTTAGTCATTTATCTTGCTGTGCAAAAGCTTATTTTTAATAAGATGAGACCCCTGTTGGTTCTTTGTGATGGTTCTTATGCTGCTGGGGTTTTGCTCAGGAAGTCTTTGCCTCAGCAGGACCTTCAAGAGTTCTACCTATTCTATCTTTGATCTAATGATTTTAGTTTAGTACCTGGTGAAGGATACAGGTCTAATTTTAATCTTTGGCATGTGTAGAGCCAGTTTTTCCAGCATCATTTATTAAAGAGGCTGTCTTTCAGTGATTGTATTTGGCACTCTTGTCTAAGATAAGGTGGTTGGTTGAGTGTGTCTGGAGTTGTTTCTGCATCTTCTAATCTGTTCCATTGGCCCTCAGGTCTGTTTACTTGCCTGTACCATGCTGTTTTTGTTTGTTTGTTTTTTTATCACAGTAGCTCCATAGTATAATTTCAAGTAAGAGGTTGTGATGCCCCCTGGCATGCATTTGTTGCCCAGAATTGCCTTTGTTATTCTAGGTCTCTTGTTTTCAAATGAATTTTAGGATTGTTTTCACTAATTCTGTGTGACATTCTGTTGGAATTTTGATTGAGATTGCATTAAATATATATAACACTTTTGGAAGTATGGCCATTTTCACTATATTGGTTCTTCCTAACCAAGAGTAAGGCATATCTTTCCATTTTCTGATGTCCTCTTCAATCTCCTTTTTCAGAGTACTGTAGTTTTCAATGTTGAGGTCTTCTACTTCCTTCATTAGATCTATTCTAAGGTATTTCATTTTTTTGAATGCTATTGTGACAGGTGTTATTTCCGTAATTTCTCTCTCAGTGAGTTTGTTATTTATGTACAGGAAAGCCGCTGATTTTTGAGTGTTGACTTTGTATTCAGCTACACTACTAAATTTGGTTATCAAGTCTAGAAGTCTTTTGGTGGAGTTTTTGGGGTCTCCTATGTAGAGTGTCATGTCATCTGCAAATAATGATAATTTAATTTCTTTCTTCCCTGTCCTTATTCATTTTATATATCTCTCTTGTCTGATTGCTCTGGCTAATGTTTCCAGAACTATATTGAATAGGAGTGGTGATAATGGACATCCTTGTCTTGTTACTGATTTCAGAGTAAAAGCTTTCAGTTTTTATCCATTTAGTATGCTGTTGGCTGTTGGTTTGTCATAGATGGCTTTTATCAGATTGAAGTGAAGACTACCTATTCTGATTTTCTGTGTAAGTGTTGGACTTTGAGTGAGTTTTGGACTTTTGTCAAAAGCTTTTTCCACATCTGTTGAGATAATCATGTGATTTTTTGTCTTTAGCCTTGCTAATAGGGTATATTGCATTTATTAATGTGTATATGTTGAACCATCCCTGCATTCCTGGAATGAATCCCACTGGGTAGTGGTGTATCTTCTTGATGATTTGCTGCATTGTTTGCTATGATCTTATTGAAGGTTTTTGCATCTATGTTCATTAGGGTGATCAACCTATAATTCTCATTTTTGTTGGGTCTTTCTCTGATTATGATATTGCCTCCAGGAATGAGTTGGGGAGTATTGCTTCCCTTTCAATTTCTTTAAATTAATTTGAGGAGTGTTGACATTACATCTTTTAAATTTCTTGTAGAATTCAGCAGTGAATCCATCAAGACCTGGGTTTTTGTTTGTTGGTAACTTTTTAGTTATATTTTCAATCTCATTAGCTGATACCGGGTTATTCAGAATTTTTATATTTTCTGGATTCAGCTTTGGTAATTCATACATATCTAAGAACCTGTCCACTTCTTCTGTTTTTCATCCTATGAGAGTAAAGATTTTTGAAGTAGGTATTGATGATCTGAACTTCCACAGTGTCTAGTGATTTCACCCTTTTCATTCCTCAGCACATGAATTTGAGTTTTTTATTTCCTTTTTTTTATAAGGTTGACTAACAGTTTATCAATTTCATTTATTCTTTCAAAGAACCAACTCCTCAGTTCATTAATTCTTTGTATGGTTTTCTTAGTCTCCATTGCATTAATTTCTGGTCTGATCTTTATGGCTTCCTCCCCGTATGGGCATTGGGCTTATCTTGATCTTTTTCTAGAAGGCTGAGGTGCAACATTAGGTTATTTGTGCTCATTCTGTGTTCCTGATGTGAGAATTCATTGCTATAAATTTCCCTCTTTGGACTGTTATCGTTGTATCCCACAAGGTTTGGTATGTTGTATCTGCATTCTCATTTAGTTGTAGATATTTAATTTCTTCTTTAATTTCATCTGTGACCCACTAGTTATTTAGGAGGGTGTTATGTAATTTCCATATGTTTATGGAGCTTTTGTGGTTTCTTTTGCCATTTCCAGTTTCATTGCATTGTGGCCAGATAATATGGATTGGATAATTTCATTTCCTTTGCATTTACTTAAGTATGTTCTGTGGGGTAGTATATGGTCTGTTTCATTTTTATTTATTTTTGGTCTTTTTGAGACAGAATTTCACTTTGTAATTCAGGCTGGCCTTGAACTCACTTTGTAGCCCAGGCTGGCCTTTAACTTGAAGCACTCCTCTTGCCTCAGCCTCCCAAGTGCTAGGATTACTGGTGTGTGTCATCACACCTGGCCAGTGGTCTGTTTAGAGAATATCCCTTGTGCTCCTGAGAAGGTGCATTTTGACGATGCTGAGTGAAACACTCTGAAAATATCTGCCAAGTCCATTTGTTCACAAGTTTGGTTCAGCTCTGATATTTCTTTGCTGATTTTTTTGCCTAGTTATCTATCTCTTTGTGACAATGGGGTATTAAAGTCTCCTGTTGCAATTGCATTATTACTTATTTTTCATATCTATTAATAATCATCTTATATAGTTGGGTGCTTCCATATTTGGTGCATACATATTTATGTTATCTCTTCCTCTTGAAGTTTTCCCCTAACTAGTATCTGGTGACCTTCTTTATCTCTTTGGATCATTCTTGGTTTGAAGTTCACATTGTCTGCAAACAGAATAGTTGCCCCTGCTTTTTTCTGAGTTCCTGTTGAATGGATATTCTTTTCCATCATTGGACTTTCAGTCTATGAAATTCTTTTTGAGTTAAATGTATTTCTTTAATACAGAATATGGTTGGATGTTGTTTCTTATCCATTCTGCCAGTCTGTTTCTTTTAATTGGTGAATTGAGGCCATTTAAATTGAAGCTTATAACTGATATGTATTTCCTTATCTGTCATTTTTTTTTGCTGTTGGTTCCTTGATTTTCCCATCTGTCTAATTGCTTGCCCTGGTGATTTCTTTCTATTATTATTCTGGGATTTATGGTTGTTTGTATATCTGTCTAGAATAACTTTTAGTAGTCTTTGTAGTCATAAATTTCTTCAGTTGTTTTTTGTCAGGGAAATATCTCCTTTCTCCATTAATTTTGAAGATAGTTTTGCAGGGTACAGCAATCTGGGTTGGAAGCTGTTTTCTTTCAGGACTTGAAATACTTCACTCCAAGCTTGTCTTGATGACTTGTGTTAAGAATTCTGCCATGATTCTGATGGGCTTTCCTTCATAGGCAATGTTTCTTTTTTCTAACAGTTTTTAATATCCTGTTTTTGTGCTGACTTATTTTGGTTATGGCTATTGGAGTTCTATATGTCTCATTTATCTGCATATCAGATTTCTGTTTCCAGGCTTGGGAAATTTTCTGCTATTACTTTTGCAAATCTTTTTATGTGATTTGGGTTGACTCCTGAGTTTTCACTGATACCTGTCAGTCTTATATTGTTTTTCTTTGTGTTATCTTGCAGCTGTTGAATTATTTTTGATCCCTTGTTATTATTACAAAACCTTTCTGATTGCTAGCTGCAATTCTGTCTTCAAGGCCTGAAAGTCTATCTTGTTTTGTTCAAGAAATTTTGCCAGCTTCCAATGGAATTTTTAATTTCCTGGATATCTGTTTGAATCTGTTTTATGCAGTTTATTTTTTCCTATATTGTTCATTCAAGGTTTCCATCATTTTTATGCTCTTTTTTTACTTTCTCTTGTCTATATTTGCTGAGCAATCCTTTCATTATGGTTTTCATTTCTTTTTTATCTGAGAAATTATTTCTGATCTGATTTCTGCTATAGCCTCATGGATTTATTTCTTTACTTCAGTTGCTATCATAAATTTCAGGTCTGTATCTTCCATTTTCCTCTATCTTGATGTCTCCTGACCTTGTTTTGGGTAGGCTGGAAGTCTGAGATTACATTTTACTTCTGCATCTTGTCATGTTGCATTTCAAAAATTTTTTGTTTTCTGTGTTGATCTTGTAAGTTTTTGTAATAGGTAGCTGTATCACTAGTATCAAGGCCTCTCTTGGAAAAGTCTGTCTTCAGGGTTATTTTCTGTTTGTAGAAGGTTCTTGGTTTGTGTGTGTCCCAAGATCCTACCTTCCCAATTAATTAAAAGTGAGATGTTGGTATCGTTTGGCTCAGTCCCCACTTCTTTGGTGTTGGGCTGTGTTGAGGAACAACTGATTAAAACAGATATGACACCCTAGCTAGAGTATTGTAATTAGCAATAACAATAGCATGAAACACAGTTCAGAAACTTATAAACTGTGGTAACTGTTAATTTTGTACTTTCAACCAAGGAAATAAAATTTACAGTTACACAAACAGAATTGATCATACATTAAGAGCTTTTGTGTTTCCCTTTGGTAGAGTGTTTTTACCCTGTGGTGGGGAAATTTAAGAAGGATAATGGGTAAAACAAAGATAAATGAAAAAGAAGTAGAAGCAAGGCTGGAGGTCAAAGGATGATCACCCAAACTTTGGGAAACTAGAGATGAGGGTAGAAAAGAAAGAAGGAAGGAGTGTGCAAGGGATGCCCTGAACTTGCTCTCTGGGTTTGGGGGGTAGGATCAGTTTTCTGTGGCTGGAGTTCTCCCAGCCATTTGGAAAAGAGAAAAAAAGAGGGGGGAAAAGATAAACAGAAAAGGAAAACATTTAGAAAAAGGAAAAGAAAGAAGAAAAGGGCAGCCCCACCGGCCTGCTTCTGTCCCGAGTGTCTCCGTCCCCAAGCACATGGCTGAGTCACCTAACTCACCACCTGATGGTGCTTTGGACTTTTCAAAACCATTAGCCCCGCCTGCCCAATGTGTGTACCCTAGGTTGGGGTCCTCCTGTGTGGCTGGCCTTTCCCTGGCTACCTGGTCCCACCCCTGTAGGGGAGAGGAGTCAGTCACCTGGGATTCTTCCCTTTGGGTTGGTTGCCGGGTTCTGCAGTGGAGGAGGGAGAAGCCAGTCCTAGATCAAGATATTTTAAGGCACATTCATTTGATTCTGGAAAAATAACTAGCAGTACAAAAGAGAATGGACTGGAATAAGGAAAGAACACAACAGACAAAATGTCTCTGCAGGAAATAAAAAAGATCTGAACTCGAGAGGAGAAGACAGTTGTGACAGTGGGTCAACAAGATTTGGTGGCCAGTTGGAAATCAATAAAAAAGAGAAAACACAAAGATAATAAAGACATATAGCTCAGGAAAGTGGATACATACTGACAACAGTAAGATTGAGACTACAGAGCCAGGTGTGATTGCACAAGGCTGTGATCCCAGAAACCTGGGAGGCTGAGGCAGGATGATTGCAAATTTCAGGCCTCTCTGGGCACCTCAGTGATTTAGCAAGACCCCACCTCAAAACTAAGCTATACTAAATTAAATTGGCCCTAGCTTCAATCACAACTACAGAAAGAATAAGAAGAAGGAGGGAATGAGGGAGGGAGAGGAGAAGGGAGGTAGAAAGGAAGCAAAGAAGGAAAACAGAGAGAGGGACAGAGAGACAAGAGAGGGAAAGAGAGAGACATGGATTGGTTGTGACTGTGGGAGCAGCACTGGTCAGAACAGCCAGGTGGATCCCACCTCACACCTGCCCGACACACAGCAGGGAGATGCATAGTTCCTGATTTTAGGTGAGCAAGACAGCTGCTCTCCCTTCCCTGGGACCACAGGGAACTTGTCATTTCCCCATAGTGATCAGTGCTTCTCTCCCTCTGCCTGTCCTTGAGATGCTGTGACCTTTCCTGGACACATGAAGGTCTTTTGTTCTTATCCCAAGCCCATCTCATCAGATGCATCCCCCTCCCAAGGGGACCCTGCACACGCAAATGAGTTCTGGTGACTGTGCAGTCTTTCTCCTTCCAAACGGACACCATGAGGAAATTCTCATTGCAAGCACTTTCAGTCAAACCATTCTTCTCTAGTTCTAACAGATGAACACAAAGACTCATGTGCCTCACACTTGTATCACTCAGGAGGTTGAGATAGCAAAATTGCTAAATTTGAGGTCAGCCTGGGCAGCACAGTGAGTCCCAGGCCAGTCTGGACTACAGAGAAATAAAAAGAAAGGCTCAGTTAAATTATAATGGAGGGTCTAGGAGTATAGCTCAGTAGTAGCCTGAAAGCTTAGCATGCATGAAGCCCTGGGTTCAATCCCCCCAAACCCATTAAAACAAAATGCTAATTTATTAATTTATAAGGAAAAAAATCTATTAGAGGAACTGCTCTCATCCAAAAGTCCAGCCCCTCATATCTCTGGAGGTAGATCTTGACTGAAATGGAAATTTCACAACTCTTTTGGTGCAAACCCTGCTTGCTGAAAGAAATGTTAAGAAATCAAAACAGTTATTACTTAATCATTGATTATCATGTAACTCTAAGTCAAAATTCAATAGTAAGACAACATGAACTGTAAAAATGATTGAAGATGTTAGGTGTGGTGGCCCACACCTATAATCCCACACCCTGTGAGTCTGAGGCTGGAAACTTTGACCCCGGCCCAGACAACTTAGCAGGACCCAGACTAAAATTTAAAAGAAAAACTGTACAAAGCGCTGGGGATGTAGCTCAGTGCCAGGGTGCTAGCTTCAATCCCCAGTTCCAAGCAAACAGAAGTGAAGTCTGCTAAGGCTATCCAAGGACCAGGGTATTCCTGTTTGACTGCTGCAATGTGAGAGAAAGGGCAATTACACACAAAACCACATTTTCAGCTGAAAAGCTGCAGTATGTCATTATGATGAGCAAAACTGCAAAATAACGGAATAGAAAACACAGTCCTGTCTCTCTAATACATAGCATACTAAGGACAGCATGGGCAGGAGTCACCGAATGCTTTAGTTAGGAGCTGTTTCAGTCCTTACAAAAACAGACGAAGAAAATCAATTTGTCATCATCCTTTTAACTTTGTCAAAAGAAAATGATCAAAATCAGATATGCCCTGAATGTCGCCCGGGGCAAAATGAGCGGTGGGTTGGAGGCGTCCAGCTACAGGAGACAACTCAGCAGTTTCAGTCCCCCAGAGATGGACATGATCTTCAAAGAGGACCAGGACCCTGGTGGCCTTCATCGCAGAAAATCCGACCAGGAGGGGAAAGGAGGAGGGCAAGGAAACAGGTGGCTCCTGGGGATGGAAACTGAGCCAAGGTGATCCCCAGGGTCCCAGGAAGCCCACCGCCTGGCACCAGCTGTCACTTTCCTGCCTCCTCCCCCTCCATTCCTCCTGCCTGGGAGGTTTGAGATCTGGCCACTGGGAAGAGCCTGGCTGCCCTCCACCTGACCCAGTGACCGGCCGGCTCCACGGAATCTCCCTCTTCCTCCTCGCACACACACTCGGGGTTCCAGCCACAATGTGGGCTCTTAGCAACGCAGATGCCTGGCCTGGGGCCACCGTGGCTCCCCTCTAGGGACAGTTGGTCACCCCCACTGAGGCCCCCAGGATGGTCAGCGCCCCAGCATAGCTGTGCTTGGTTACCTTGCGCCCCAAACTCAGCCACAGGCTCCCCATTCCTCCTCCTCGCTCCTGCACTTCTGAGGACACTGGTCTCTCTGCTCTCCTCTGGGTGCAGGCAGGCAGCGCCCAGCCCTGTCCGTTCAGCCTCAGGTCGCGCTTGGTCCCTCCAGGCTCACGGCCTTTTCCACTTCCACACCCAGGGTGTTTCAGGGCAGAGCAGGAAACGGGGGGGCACTGAAGGTTTCCCCTTTTCCTCTGCCCTTTGTCGTGAGACCTGGTATGTCTCATACACATCAGCCAAGATCAACGTATCACAGCAGGTAGAATGAAGAGGCAGGTGAGAAGCCAGTCGTCAAAGCCATTTGCAAAAAGTCAGGACAATGCTGTTCTTTGCACTATGTTACTTAAGCTTTGTGAAATATAGTCATTTTTCATAAAATATGTTCTGCTATGGCCGGGGACTTAGCTCTGTGACATAAGCATGAGGTCATCAGTTTGATTCCCGGTACAAAATAAATACATAAATAAATAATTACAGTATGTTCTGCTAATATGTAATAGGTTTATTATAATTTTAACAATTATATTTTAAAATTCTCTTCAAATTCCAAAGCAGTTCATTTCAATAGACATAATCCACCCAAACAAAAGCTCTTAGGGTTTTTACGCTTGTGAAGGAATCCTAAGATAAGAAGATTTGAGAACCAAAGACCTACATTATCCAGTGTTTCAGTAATTAAATACATACAAAGATTTTAGAATTGCCATCAGCTGTGACCTATATGGTAATTTAAATTATTTTATTTTCTTAGGAAGCCTTTTGTTATAGTTTTTTCTGGATATGAAATAATTCACATTCAATATAAGCAAATTGGAAAATACAGGAAAGCCAGAGTAGGCAGCAAATGCGCCACCTGTCGCCTGACCACACACTAACACAGACGTACATCGGTGCCTACAAAGACTGGGAACCATAGTTTGTGGGAAGACGTGTGTTTCCCATTTCATGACATCAAAGTAAGGATTTAATTGGAAACATTCACTTAAAATGTTTGCGCAGACCAAATGGACTTTCCACACAGGGGACGGTTCGTCATCCCCGCTGTGCTCGGGGTCCCAGCCGGGCAAACACTCTTGAAAGATGACCCAAAGATCCAAAGCTTCACCGTGCAAAAGCAAGGAAAGGACTGTTGCTTTAACATCCGTCTGTGGGTAAGTGGCTTGTTTCCGGCGCCTCAAGCTTCCCAATGAGGGTGCAGTGACTCCTGTCTGGGTTCCTGGGTAGAGGCAGACCCGGGTGAGGGAATGTGTCATTTCTCTGAGTTATGTGGAAAAAGATGAGGCTTTTATGTTTTAAATTCCAGTCTCTTTTAACACACTTCGTGATTTGTGTACGTTTTGCCCATCACAAAAGCAATGGGTAGCTTTCACTTTCTAAGCAGAATCTGCTTCCTCCCAGGCAGAATCTGCTTCCTCCCAGGCAGAATTACCAAAGAACAGTTCCTCTCTGCACCAGCTCCTGCCCCAGGCCTGAGGAGACACGGCCGGGTGGTAAATCTGCGGTGCCCGAGTGAACTTGCCTTTTCATTTGACACCTGGGTGTTTTCCTGGGGGTTTCCAAGGTCATCGCCCACTCACTGGCACAGGGCGCGAGGACGGCAGAGCCTCCCGCTCTGGCTGAAGGTCCCCCCTGGGGACTCTCACTGTTGTGGGTTCCTCTGCAGCGTGTTCTCTGCCGGAGGGTGGCAGCATTGCACTTTTTCATCCTCTGTCAGGGACTTTCAGAAGAGCGGGAAGTCTTTTTTTTTTCCCCAGAAGAATGAATAGACTCCTACAAAGTTGCCCTAAACTCCCTCCCCTTGGCCGAGTCTTGTTGACTTTTTGGGTTGAGTTCACTGGGAAACCTACAATGAGCGGATACATTGATTAGGGACACATTTACAGGGGGAAAGTCTCATTCGGAGGTCAGGGGGAAGGACAACACAGAGGCATGCCTACAAGGTCGCTTGAGTGTGTCCCGGTGGCGGTGGTGGAGGCAGGCCATGTCCTTAGCCTTCTCTTTGCCGGACCCGGTCGGCCAGCTGCAGTGTTTCTCATGCACTGGATTTCCACCGCCACATACAGATGCCCACAAACGCTGGCTTCCAGTAGCACCCCTTCCTTAGCAGTTCCAGGGGCCTGGGGGCTGGCATGATACGGCTGGGTTTGCTGCTCGGGGTCCTGCAGCAGAGGGGCTACACTGTCCTCTGGAACTCGGGGTCCTTTCCTGAACTCACATGGTGTGCGGGCCCTGATTTTTCACAGCTCTAAGTCCGAGGCCTCTTTGTTTCTTTGTTGCCTGTCTGGGGGGCTCTGATGGGCATCTAGATGCAGTCTGCATCCCTCTGTCTCCAGAGTGATCCATTATTGCCCTGTGCTTGGCCCACACATTTTGACATTGACTTTGTCTCCTTGTGACTCCCCAGGTCTTTTGGTAGCGTGTCCTGATCGGGAAGCTTATTCACAAGCCCTTCATGACTGTAACAAAACAAACAAGTATTCACTCAGGCCGGGACGTTGGGGACAGCTACAGACTGAAGGTCTGTGTCCACCTTGAAGCCACATGTTGACATCTAACCCTTTGAGAGGGGATACAGATTCAGAGCCCTCGGGAACTGATTACTGCCCTTATCTCAGGCACCCAGAATGCCCCTTGCCCCCTTCAGTGTGAGGTGACAGGGCGAAGACAGCTGGCTAGCACCCAGGAAGCAGCCCTTGCCAGACAGGGAGGCTGCCGCACCTTTGACCTGGGACTTCTTGGCTCCCAGCACTGCCAGGGGCAACGGGCAGAGACCCAGCTCCTTCTCCCTGCTTCGCCGTGTCCCTGTTGCTCTCCCTTTCAGAAGGCAAAGATCTCTTGCCCAGCAGCTGCCAAAGAATAGTGGCAATAGGGAAGACACTCAGTTCAATTTGGGTCCCCGGTGGTCTCCATGCCAGAGGAATGGGCCCTTCTGATTGGCTATCCTGGGTCATGTGGCCCTGTAACTGACAGCTGCACCAGCACTGATAGAATCACTGAGCAGGCTAAATTAATAAAATAAAATCCCACTGTAATTTCAGTATTTGCCAAATTTAAAGACATACGGATTGCCTGCAGGTGGGGTCCAGGAGATCTTTCAACCTCTGATGAGGAGATCCAGTTCCGAGCATCTGAGGAGAACTGCTCAGGTTCTACTGCGGCAGGAGCTTCGCAGGTGAGGCCAGTCAGGCCGGAAGCTGGGCCGTGCGAAGCAGATCTCTGGTCGGGCTGGAGAAGTCGCTCCTGTGGTCCAGCCCCAGATGGCAGGAAAGTCCACTCTGCTCGAGAATTTTTAGCAACATTTAAAACATGAAGCCATTTATACTTCTTTTGAGAAGGTGCATTTGGTTCATTTGCTCATTTTCTGATTAGATCATTTCTTTTTTCCTTTGAGATCTTTATATTTTTTAGATACTAGTTTCTGTCAGAAGAGCAGATGGCGACACATTTTCCCACTCTGTAGATTGTCTCTTTACTCTGTTGATTATTTTGCTGTACAGAAGCTTTTGCATTTGATGAAATCCAGTTGCTGATTCTTGGTGTTATTTTCTGTGGTGCATTGAGATATTTTTCAGCCACAAGAAATGGAATCAGGTTATTTGCTAGAAAATAGATGGATCTTGAGTGCAGAATGTTGAGTGAAATAAATCAGACATGGAAAGTTAAATATCTCACAGTTTCTGTTATATGAGAACCACAAAATATAAATTAATCAAAGAGTAAATCAAAGAAGAGGTGGTAGGAAAGAGGGAAGCCGACCTTCGGGAGGAGTGGAGAGAGATCAGAGCAAAGGGGAGGGGGGGTCATTAAAGGAATTGAAAACTATCTATCGTCTATCATCTATCTATGTTTTTCAAAAAATGAATGTAAATATTACATATTGAAAACATATATTAATAAAAAACAGGGTGCCAACCCCTCAGTCTCCTGGCTCCCAGGTCCGCACACTGTTGCTGGACCTCAAGTCTCTTCCGGGGCAGGTGAGACCAGCCGCCATTGCCCTCTAGCCGGGCGCCTGAGTGCCGTTTTCTGTGCCTGCAGGGAAACTGTGTCTGAATGTGTTGGTTCCTCTGTACCTGGGTCTTCATGTTTTACAGAGTGACAGGATGACAGCCGAGATCCAAACCTGTCCTGCAGGTCACCTGCCCTGGAGACCCAGTTGCTAGTGTTCTGAGGCTCAAGGGGATTCTTTCTTACTCACTTGGGCAGAGGCACATTCTGGAGATGCTGCTGGGCTGACAGCTACAGGGAACCCACTGTGTAGTGGGAGGAAGAGGGAGAAAGTGTCCCAAGAACAGCCTTAGTAGTAAAAGCTGAAGTTGATTAAACATAGACTCAGGCCAACACATAGCATATCGATAAAGACTTCGGGTGATTTCAATGATGTTGGCTTTGGGCCTCAGGTTCCCCAAATTTTGCTCTCAGTAAGGAAAAGTAGCAGGATGGGAAAGCAGGCGCCATGCTCTTATGAGCTGGGAAAGCCAGGGGGTCTCTGGTCCACATCTTCCCAAGACACTCAGAGAGGTCAGGTGAAGAGGCTGAGGAGAGACAGTGTCCATGCCAACCCAAGGAAGCAGCCATGGCTGAGCTCACCAGCTGGGACTGTGGGGGCTGGAGGGGGGCGGAAGGGTCCTCTGCCATCCAGCGACTCAGAGGTGAGATGTGGCCTTTCTCTCTTTCTTTCTTTCTTTCTTTCTTTCTTTCTTTCTTTCTTTCTTTCTTTCTTTCTTTCTCTTTCTCCCCCATCCCCTCTCTCTGGCTTCACTCTCTGTTTTTTCTTTCATTACTGAGGATTGAACCCATGGTCTTTGCACTGAACTACCTCCTCAGCCCTTTTCATTTTTTACTTTGAAGCAGGGCTTCCATTAAGTAACAAAATTGCCCAGGCCGGGCTTGAGCTTGTGATCCTCCTGCCTCAGCTTACAGGCATGAGACACGACATTCATGCCCTCTTCTTGACTTGAAGTGGGATCCTTGGCTGCGTGATTATGTCCTGGGGAGAGGAGAATGAGGAGGAGAAGGTGTAGAGTCCTCCTTCTCCAAATCTCCAAACTCTGCACAGCTCTTCTGGAGGAGTCTAGTAGCTTCCTCGGCAGGGTGTGTGTGAGAGCCCTTCATGCCCTCTGTCCTCTGCCTAGAGCACTTCCTGGCTGGCCCGATGACTGTCCCCTCACTTCAGGGCTCAGTATTCTGTTGGGCTAAGGCATGTCACTGTCTCCCTCGCGCGTCTCTCTGGAATTCCACTTGGAAACGGGCTTTCTGCAGCTGTTGTTAGTTACGATGAGGTCGAGGTCGTGCTGAAGTATAGTGAGCCGGCAGCCTGAGGACTGAGTCCCTAAGGAGGAGACCCAGAGCCACCAGGAAGGCCAGCTGGCAGCAGAGGCCGGTGGCAGTGCTGCAGCCACACGCGAGGAGGAGCTCTAGCAGCAGGCGGCGGGAGAGCAGCACAGGGGTCCTCCTGCTCTTTCAGAAAAGGTCAGCGCTCGGACACTTGTTTTGGACTTCTGGACTCCTGGTCTACTAAAGAATAAGTTTCTGCTGTTTTAGCTGCCCAGTTCATGGAACTTTTTACAGCAGACCTGAGAGCTAAGATAGACTAGGCAGCGTCAAACTTCCTCTTGTCTTGCAACAGCCCCGCTTTTCCCGGCATCGCTCCAGGCAGAGCCTCAGCTTTACTTCTCTGTCTCTTTTCTGGTCCGTCTCCCTCTGTAGTGCGAAAGCCCCACAAGGCAGGGATTTCTGTCTGCTTCCTTTACCTCTGTGTCTCCATCTCCTTGATGAATGTGTGGAAGGTAGAATGGGCCTTCATTTGTTCTTTCTATGGGCTTGTTGAAAGCAAAAGAAACAACCCTAATTTTCCCAAACAGGAGTAATTTAAACTTTAAAAAGGTGCTTTTCACCAGGGATCTGCCTCGCACCAGGAGAGTTCTCTCGTTGAATAGTGGCCAGTGCAGAGGCCAAGGTCTTACTGTTGTCACCGCTGTGCAGTGTATAATGGGGCCAACCTCAGCAGTGCAGCCGAGAGAGGAAACTCAGAGGCTCGCTCTTCAGGGCTGGGCCCGCGGGCTCTGGCTTGGAGCCCTCCCAGCTTCTTTTAGTGGCTCTGGGTCTGTGCAGAGCTGGAAGGTGGGACCTGAAAGTGGCCCCAGTTGCTGATTCACTGGAGAAATGCAGGACACAGGAGACACAGTTGCTTCACCTAGCACTAGCCACTGGGGACAGGACAGCCACATCAGCTCCCATCTGGGCTCTGGGGGCAGCAGGTGCCTGGACTGGCCACTGTCATGGATACAGTAGCCCATCTCACAGGCGGGCCTGGAGGCTGCAGAGCTGGGCAAGCGCCCAGGCGGCAGGGCCATCTGTCAGGGTCAGGAGAAAGGGCTGTGTACTTCAGGTCATCCTCAATACTTTCAGGCAAGCAGAGCAGACACAGAAAATGAGAGGAGAGGCCAGGAAAGAGAGGCTACGCTTCTGGATGTCCTGACGGCCAGCTGCATTCGCGTGAGCAAGCGGAGTTGGAGTTGAGGATAACAGAGATGTGTTTGTCACCCCTGGCGACGGCACCCTGCTGAGAGTCACTCTTCACCCTTAGCCTTGAGAGCTCTTTCCACGGCAGAGAACACTGATGTCAAAGGGGGTCCCTAGAATGGCCACAGTGATACAACTGGTCTGTGTTCAAACCTGGGCTGCTCCCCCGGGGCCACAGCAGTCACCTGGAAAGTCCCCTCGGGCTGGGACTTTGGAGCTAGGACTGTATGGGCTCCACTTGTGTCTCAGGGAAAGGACTTGCTGGGGGAGGGGGTACAGCGCTGGGACCATTACTGGCTCAAAGTCCAAGGCTGAAGACAGCTGGGGGAGATAGCGGTGTGGGGTCCTGTGAAGGTCATCTGTCCTAGGAACTTTAGTCACAGATGCCGCTTGTCTGCAAGTATCTTTCTCTGGAGAAAAGGATTTTTAATGAATTTTCAATTCTCCAAAGGACAAAGTGAGATATATATGAGATGTGAATATCCACATGGTTGTTTATCCCATAGATCTTTAACTGCATTTGGTTATTTTTGTTGTTACAATTAAGGTGTTCTTTTTGTTCCCCCCAAAACAGAACTACCCTGTAATGAGTTAAGCATATGACCACATTTTGCTTGAAAAATGTAATCATGCAAAATAAAAGTATTTTAACCAGCTATTATATCTTCTAAAAATCTAGTGAAAATGTAAGCCACTGAACAGTTTCAAAGCAAAAGTGACCTCAAAGGACTTGATACATTTTGGTGGACTTGGGAGTACCATTTTATAAAGATTAATGCAATGTATCCCTGAGAGATTGGTTTTGGACAATAAGCTACAATCAAACCAGAGCTGAATGATGGTCAGGTTTGAGCAGTATATTAATGATTCTCACACAAATCTAAGAACAAATTTACAAGTTGCCTAGTCAGCAGGCCCCTTTCACTAAGGGCCTTCTGCACCTGCTGCCGAGACGGACTAGGGCTCGTATGATGGGTTCATCTGGATTTTTATTCTCTAAGAAGCAGAAACAAAGACCAGCTAAGTTAAATGCAAGGCCATTTATTAAAGTCTAAAAATTCAACATTGCTAAGCTCACAGAGACCCTGGGAAGCCAACACCAGGTTGAAGACCGCACAGTTGAGGACCCCAGGCACCCACGGAGGAACATCTTGCAGGATGGGTCTGGAGAAGTTACCACTGCTAGGTGCACTCACCGGACTGACCACTGTGCCACCAGGGCCACAGGAGAACCACACACGAGCAGTGTTGGAACTCGGTGCCGCTCCTGCCCCTGCTACTGTCCTCCTCAAGGCTCTCAGTGAAGTCCCTGTTTCCTGTCATCAGTTTCTATCCAGGAAGCAACTCCGCCTCACGTGGTGAGGGATTTCTGCTCTTTCTCCCACACTTCTAACCCTCTGCAGGAGTCTGCTAGCTTTCCTGAGTGCAGATGTGAGATTTCACCACCTGATAATTCCTCCCGCTGTGTCCTGCAGAGTCCTAAACACGCACTGGCTGCCTGGTTTCCTGTGCCTCCTGGACGTGGACTCTTCAGTGCCAGGCCAGTCTCCTGGCCACCTGTATTGCAGGTTTTAGCCTAGTGCCCGCTGATCTCTGTTCAAGAAATGGCTGGGACCTAAATGCAGGAAACTGAGAAGGCGAGAGAATACAGGCTGTTTCCTGCTCTGTGCTCACAGGAAAACCCCCTCTGCCTGCTTGTTATGTTGTGTCTAGATGCCCCCTAAAGCCTTGTGCGGTCACAGGTGGGGCTCTCTCAGAGACAGCCGGATCTAGAGTGTGCGGCTTGGTGGCTGACTCATGGTGCAGGTCTAGGGCCAATGGCACTAGAATTAGGGGTGTGAGTGCTGAGGAAAACACGGCCTCCGACCATGGCAAGGCTTGTGTGTCACCCGCTCAGCTACCCAGAGGGAGCCCACGCTCTCTGCACCCTACCTCCCGTGGTTTCAGGAAAGGAGATCATGGCTAACCTGTCCGCCCTCTGATCCTGACCAGTTGTGCTGTTCGTGTTACAGACTGCAGTAAACATGTGAGCAGGAGATGAGGGAATCGGTGGTAAGCGTGTCCTCAGTTTTGGCAGACGCAGTGGGTGTGACCAGGAGGCAGGTGCTCAGGCTCCATCTCAGTCAGACTGTCCTGATGTGAGCTCAGAGCGTTTCATGTCCACACTGTCACCTCGGTGATCTGCAAGTTCTTGTCTTGTCTGTGGCCTCAACTAGGGAGCAGGTGCCACGAAGATTGGCATATGCAGCAGGTATCAGATGCTTGGGAGGCCTTGATGGGATGAATGACGAGCTTCATTCCCAGAGCCTCGTCTCACGCGTGGATCTCTCTCCAGGGAACTGGGGCACACTCCACACCTAGTGCCATGGGCTGCTTCCCTTTTAGCAAAGCCCTGAGCTCATTTTTATGGGGTTAGTGAAAGAAACGCAAGCCCTGTTCAGCAGAGGCTCCCCGAGCCTGCTGCCTGCTGGAGAGGTCACTAGGGCAGCTTCCCCAGCCCTCCTGCATTGGACACGGTCTGTGTGGTCTATGAAGTGCAAGCAGAAGCCATGCCTGGTTCCAGACAAGGCAGTAGGGGCAGGAGGGACTTCGATGGACTTTCGCCCTTCCAGACGACAGCAGGATCCGGCAGGAACTCCGAGACTAGGAGACACTAGGGCCACTAGGTGCATGAGACCAGGGCGCCAGATCTCTGTGGAGCAGACTCTTCATCACCTGTTTGGGCTGTGGCCCTGCCACGAGTTCTTAAGATTGTTGGTCACTGCACTGAGCCTGCCCTTTCCAAACACACTCTCCCACTGAGTCAGCCCGTGTCCCTCCCAGGAGCAGCCTGCTCGGAGTCTCTCCCGCCCTTGTGTATTTAGCTATTATTTACTGCCAGAGAAATGTACACAGCTCCTTTCTCTTGGCTTTTACTTCAACTCAAGAGCACTGGAGAGCTGGAGACATATTAGACCTGCACGAGTCTTGAACAAGGAAACATTAGCTTTTTGCTAATCTTCTCCCACGGGGCTCTGGTTGCTTTGTGAGTCTTTCTCATCTTGGTACCTTTGCTGCGCTGCTGCAGCCCAAAGCATGCGAGCTCCAGGCTAAACCTGCACTGATGAACAGAGGACGGAGCTGGGTCCTCCAAGCTCTGTCCCATGTGGCCTAAAACCCCAGTGCATCTGTAGTTCTCTGCTCTTACAGTCTGTGCTTTTGCTCGATCCCTGTGATATTCCCGGCAGATGGTCAAGCATCCGGTTTTCCTCTTTCCCTTCCTTCCTTCCTTCCTTCCTTCCTTCCTTCCTTCCTTCCTTCCTTCCTTCCTTCTTTCCTTCCTTCCTTCCTTCCTTCCTTCCTTCCTTCCTTCCTTCCTTCCTTCCATCCTTCCTTCCTTCTTCCCTTTTCCCTGCTTTGCCTTCCACTAACATATATTGGGTCCCTATTGAACCCTAAATTTTACGACAGGAAGAATTAAGGGTTTATCCACTGCTGGGTAGCAGTACCTGGCTTAGTACTTGGCTCACTCTAGACACCTAATAGATGTAGGTTGAATAGCCCCGAATTTGGGCCCAGGTGCAGAGGTGCAGAGGTTGTGTGCAAGGTACAAAAGAGGAAAAATGAGAGAAGACAAAATCTCTGCCCCTGGGCAGCTCATAGTCAAACCCTAAAGGTCCTTCTTCTGGAAGTGGTCGTCATAACAACCGGAGGTAATAGTCCCGAGGGGCTCACCGCGTGTCTGCCACGGTTTCGCCACTGACTGAGCTGGAGCTCTACAGGCGGGGTGGAAACACCTGGATGTGGGTTGTACTGCAGATGTGGCCTCTACAGAGGTTCAGAGACTTTGAGCAGATGCTGTGACTGTCAGGCCAGTTGGGGGGGGTGGGTTGGGAAGCTCACAGCACATCAGACAGTCCCTGGCCAGGTCACACCCCACACTGCACGGCCACAGGTGGTAAGAAGTCAGCAGGAGCCAGAGCTCCCGGCTTCTCGGGCCATAACCATGCCAGGAAGAGCCGGAGCCTAGAGCTGATCGGCCACCTCTGCAGACGGGTGGAAGGCTGGAGCGTCCACGGACATGCCCGAGACAACTGACGCTTTCTGCACAGCCTGAAAATAAACTTTTTAGTAATGTGTGTCAGGAGTCTCTCTCTGCTCGCTCCCAACCTGGAGGGAGACTGTGTTTGGTTGGGCAGGAGGAGGAATGTGTCCTTCAGACTCCTAGACACACGGTGGCCCACAGAGAGTGATGCTTGGGGCGCTGCACCTGCGCACAGGTGTTCTCGGGAAGCTGCGGTGTCTTCTCCATCCCGCAGCTTTGCCCGCGTTTTTCCCAGTGGGGCAGAGGAAGCTGTTTGCCCTCTAGTAGCCACTCTTTCCTGCTTCCACTGCTCTTTAATGTTTAGCTGGCTGCATAGCTGCTCAGAATAAAGATTACGTCTCCCGGCTTTCTCTGCAGCCGGGTGCAGCTGGGAGACTGAATTCTGACTGATGGAAGAAAGAAGAATTTACCTGTGCAACCTGAAGGCTGCACCCTCAAAAGGAGCCACTGCTCCATTCCTCCTTTTTCCCGCTCTTGTTAGTGGTGTGAGGAGGTCAGGTCCCTGGGGCTGGGCGAGCCGAGCCAGCTGGCAGCAGGTGATCACCCTCATCAGACGAGTTATACAAAACCAAGACAGACACAGCCACTTCTTTGGCTTTAGCCATTGTAACCTGGGGTTCCTGTCTGTCTCTCAGAGGCACTGACTGACACACCTGCCCTGGTGCTGGGAAAAGAGGGCTTGAGATGAAGTGCAAGGTGTGGCAGAGATGCTCAGACAGGGCCCGTCGCAAACTGGATTGGTGACAGAGCCATTTCCCCGCTTCCCGCATCCCAGGACAGCCTTCTCATGGTTTCTTCCTCTAGAGACAGCGGTGGGGTCAGCCCCAAGCCAGGCTCACAAAGGGCCCAGGAGGGAAAAGTCTCACCAGAAAGCTGGCCACGCACCCTCTGTGGTCAACCTCCTGCTGGGCTGGATGAAGACCGGAGGGAGTCAGGGTCACACGGCAGTCCGTGCTGTTGAAATCCCTCCCGCCCTTGCTGACGTGAGCTGTGCTTTTGTTTCTTACTGTACAAGAAATAATATTACAGATGCTTCAATAACCTTAGCACAAAAGCAGTGGTAATAATTGCTACAGTCTATCAAGGTGTATGATGCTAAGACCAACCTGTCAGATGTGTCTCTGATAAGTTAAAAACCTCTGCCCAGACCCCAACCCAGAACTGAATTCACGCAGTACAGATCTCTCTCTCTCTGCCTCTGCCTTTGTCTGTCTCTTGTCTCTGTGTCTCTTTTTGTCTCTGTCACACTCTGTGTCTGTCTTTTTCTGTCTGTCTTTCTCAGATGGAACCCTGGCCTCTCATATTGAACTACATTCTTAGCCTTTATTTTTAAATTTTGAGACAGGGTTTTGCTAAGTTGCTCAGGTGGGTTCAAATAAATATGTGATCTTCCTGCCTCAGCCTCCTAGGGTACTGAGATTAAAGCCATGTATCATCATGTCTGGCTCATCTGTGTCTTTAGAAAGCTCCCAGGTGATCCAAATAGGCACCTAGGATGGAAATTAACTTTTCATTCTTTGGGTTTCCTTTCAGAAAAAAAATGGAAAGTGAAAAGTTCATAGGCCGACATTTTCAGTACAGTGTGGTACTTCCTTAATGTTCCTGGCTCTTACAACTACCAGTAACACTGACACAGAAACCAGAAAGTACCTTATGAGTTCACAAATCATTATACTTCCGTGCACACAATGCCTAATGAGTTTCGAATAAACCTTATTTCCAGTAAACCGAGAGCCATGGTAAGTGTACCACCATCGTGTTTCTCCTTTTTTTCTTCTTTCTAGTGCTGGAATTCAGTTCCCCAAGGGCTTCGTCACTAAGCTACACCCTGGGCCCGGTATTTCCCACTCTTGGCTCTTGAGGATAAAGAAACAGTTAAATTTGCCAGATACCGATGTTGAAGAGATGACAGTGAGTCAGAGTCCATGCAGATCACTCCGAAGGTGACACGCAGAGTTCTGAGCAGAGTGAGGGCCTCCTCACCTCTGTGCTCCACTCACTCTTCCTCATTCTTTCTGTTCATAATCACAAGCCATGAGACATAAATGAAACCACAGGAGACTAAGAATGAAGCACTGCAGAGCTGGTGATGACAAAGCGCATGGTGGGTGGCAGTGTGTTAACTCATTCATGTGCACACTTGTCTGTGCTGCTTGTTCAATTGGTTTGCTTATGGAAACTCTCCAGTAATTTTTTTAAAAAAAAATTTTTATTTAAAGAGGGAAAAAAACATGTAAAGGGTAGAGATAATACAGAATTTAAAAAAAAAAAGATAAACAGTAAGAAATCACTAGTTGATAAATTACATACTGTCCTCTTAGAAATAGTTGTTCAAGTTACAAAATTAAAGCATACAAAGTAGATATTCAAACAGTGAGACTGTAAACAGCTATACATGCGTGAATCTCTACATGTATTTCTATCCTTTCTGTATTAGAGGGAAAAACAAAACCTAGCAAGATAAAACAAAACAAATTCCTATAAAAACATGAAACCAAAAAGTCGTATAAAACCACAGTACAAGGTGATCTACAATGATTACTGTGTTGTTTCTTATCTTCAATAGAATTGTCTTTATCATCAGGCACAAATGAATATAGCAGTATAACTGAATATAACAATATTAGTAAAAAAAAAACATTTTAGACATTATAAAACTTCAAAGGCAGGTAATACTCAAACCAGAGTGGATATTCTAGTGAATCTTGTCATCTTCAGTGCAGTTGCCTATACTCTTAGACTTGATACTATCAATCATAACAGCTTTGAATAAAATCTATCAACAAAAACCCTAACAAACTAGATTCAATTAAGATCAGTCATGGTAAAGCAGTGTAAGTTATACAGAGCTTCAGATTAAGTTAATAGGAAATTAAGGGTGATTACCATACTATATCCTGCTATTTTCAGGATAACTGTCTGTGCCCTCAAATCTAGTACAAGTAGACAGACAGGAACAGAATATAATCCATCTAAGCAGAGTGGTGTGAGTAATGTGGGTTTTAGGTCCTGGTACACTATTAACAATATAGTATATCAAGGCCACCTATGTTAGAGATTCTAGCCATCCTTCTCTGCCTCATTTCTGCTATGCTATTTTTCTGCCTTTGTTTGCTTATTTTTCTCCTTCATTCTACTGCCTGTCCCACTCAGTGAGGCCTTTCTGCCACTGTTCCTAAAATCCTGGTATGTTTTTTTTCTCTCTCTAGAATGTCCTTCAGTATTCTCTGTAGGGTTGGATTTCCCCCAGTTCTTTTGTGTCTTGGAAGCATCTTGTTTCTCCATTAATTTGTAGTGACAGCCTTGCAGGGTACATCAATCTGGGCTTGGAATACTTTGCTCCAAACTCTTCTTGATCTGATGGTCTGTGTCGAGAAGTCTGCCATGATATTGATGGGCTTACCTTTATAGGTAATCTGTTTCTTTTCTCTGATGGCTTTTGATATTCTGTTTTTCTATGGAATTTCTGGTATCTTGATTAATATATGTCTGGGTGTAGCTCTGTTTTGGTTGTAGGTGGCTGGAGTTCTGTATGCCTCACATAACCGAATGTCATTTTCTTTTCCCATGCTTGGGAAGTTTTCCTTCATTATTTCTGTGAATAGCCTTTGTAATTCACCTGTATGTATTCCTGCTTCTTCATTCACATTTCTTATACTTAAATTATAGATTCTCTTGTTGTCTTCTAGCCTTTGTATTATTACTGCCTGTTTCCTGGTTATTTTTAAGAGATCTTTCCTTTCATGATCACACATTGCAAATTTGTCTTCAAGTTTTGATAGTCTATCCTTAGTTTCTTTTAAGGAGTTTTGCCAGCTTTCAATGGAGTTTTAAATATCTTGGTAGTCTCTTTGAACCTGCTTCATGTATTCTATATTTTCTTTATATTCCTTATCGAATGTTTCTCTCCTTTTTTTGTGTTCCTCCCTTCTTCCATCTATGTCTTCCTGAGAGATGCTTAACATTTCTTTTATTACTCTACTCATATCCTGCTTTACCTGATTTAATTTTCAGTTCTGAGCTCATCTGCAAGATCCCAAAGATACCTCTTAATGTCTATTGAAGCCATGTCTGATGTTGCATGTTTGCCACCCTCAGTCTCTCTTGTTTTTCCCTCTTCTGGGTCAGTGCTCTCAGGGTTCTGGGCTGGGGACCTCCTCTTGCCTCTCTCGCCTGTCATAGTCCTGGGACTGTGTCTACTCAAGTCAGCGTTGGAGCTATCCGGGCCAGCCTGCCTGGAAAACACTTGCCCAGGGCTAGAATGGATTTTCTTAGAACTGCCTACTTTGTTCTCTGGTCCACTCACATGACCAGTGGCTGTGTGTGTGTGTGTGTGTGTCTGTCCACTTCTTCAGCATTGGAAAGTTTTTGGCTATTTCTTTAAGTGAGCTTTCTGTTCCTTCTCTTCCTCTCCTTTTGGAACTGTTCTTGTGCTTTTATGAGCTGGTTTGATGGTGGTCTACAGTCTCTTCTGCTTCCTTTACTCCCTCTTTACTCTTTTTTCTTTTTCTTTTTTGGACTAGGTAATTTTAAAAGACCTGTTTTTGACCTCGCTGATTATTTCTTCTGTTCTTTAAGTCTTCTGGTAAGCTGTTTTCAGTTTAGTTATTGTATTCTTCAGCTCTAGATTTTTTGTTTTTGTCTTTAGGTTCATCTTTTTGTTGATTTTCTTTTTTTTTCTCTCTCTCTCTCTGTCTCTCTCTCAGTTTGTCTATCTGTCTCTTTCCCTCTCTGCTTTCCTCCCTTCCTCCATTTAAACATTTTTATTTTTATGGTACTGGGCCTCAAATACACTAGGTTAATGCTCTACCACTGAGCTATGTCCCAGCCCAATATCTCATTTTGTTTGTGTTTTGCTCCCTATTTTACTTCGTTGCCTACATTCACCTGTAACTCACTGGGCTTTGTCAGGAAACTCTTCTGTCTCCATCCCTCTATCTTCAGTTGCTGGAAGTTTATTCTTTTCCTTTGAATGTGTTACATTTCCCTATTCTTTGTAGAGATCCTTCTTCCTTGTTGATATCTGTACATTTGAACACATGGTGAACCACCTCTCCCATTCTTTATGAACTTGGCTTTGATGTAGAGAGTCTGGGAGCCACTCAAGCCTTTCTGTGCTCATATTTTCTCTGGTCTTGTATGTGTTGATACTGAGGTAAGTGAATTTTCTGGTTTCTCTTTTGTTTCCCTTTGGCTTTTCCAGAGCCCACCTGCTGTCCGGTTGCTGCCATGGGCCTGGATCTTGAAGGCTTCCTCTGGCTCTGTGGCGAAACCTTGAGTTCTGCAGCTTCTCAATCTTGTAGAGCACTGCTGGGTACAACATCTTGTAGTTAAATTCAAGCAGTGGTCTAGTTTCCATCATTTTTCTTTTGTAGTTCCAGATATTTTATATAAAGAGATAAGGATTTTCTTGATGTCAAATTATTTTCCTTCAAATCTCATCTCTTACTGTTATAGCAAATAGAAACACCAAAATGACATCCAGGATTTGAAGATAGATTTATTTATGTTGATGGGCACTGATTGGGCTCATTCCCAAAATATCAAGCCCTGATCTCTGGTGGTCTAGGGCTTCTATGGAATAAACAAGAAGGAAGTGCAGAGGCAGAATGGCTTGTCCATCGGGGATTGGTTCTTACGATATGCATCATAATGACCAGCTATGCATCACAGGGACCAAAAAAAGTAACTGGGACTGCAACTGGAACTGATACCTAGGCAACTAACAACTGAAGTGTACTGGCCAGTGGGGGGCATCTGCCACTGCACCACCACCTTGAAATGTAAATGTCATCATTGGTCACCCTTCTCCCACACCCAGAAGACCTGGGTCAGTCAGGGACCCCTATTGCCACCTACAGTGGGAGCCTCAACAATCTCTCCTCTCACCCAGAGGACCTTGGTGGGTCAGTGACAGTGTGGTAAGTTTCTCCCTCAAGCAGAGGACCTAAGCAGGTCAAAAGGAACCTCAGTAAACCCTACCCCCACAACTTATCTATCAAGGAAAGCCCATTAGAATCACGCCCGACTTCACAACCCAAACTCTCAAGTCAAGATAAGCTTGGAGTGAAGTACTTCAAGCCCTGAAAGAAGACAACTTTCCACCCAGATTGATGTACCCTGCAAAATTTCTTTGAAAATTAATGGAGAAATAAGATACTTCCATGACAAAGAACAAGTGAAGAAATTCATGTCCACTAAACTAACTCTAGAAAGAATACTGAAAGACATACTAGACAGAGATAAAAATGACTACAATTTCCAGAACAACAACAGAAAGAAGCCACCAGACATGGTAAGCAATTAAACAAGGAGGAAAAGCAGGGAATCAATGGGAAAATGACATGACAAAGTTGAGCCTGTACACATCAGTTATGAGCAGCAATGTAATGACCTCAATTCACCAATTACAAGAAACAGATTAGAATGGAGCAATAAACAGGGTCCAACAATATGCTGTAATAAAAAAACATCCAACGCAAAAGGAAACTCATAGACTTAAAGTCAAAGGATGGAAAACAAAATGCCATGTGACAAGAATCCAGAAAAAAAGCAGGAGTAGCTATTCTGTTTAAGACAATAAACGTCAAACAAAAAGTGATCAAAAGAGATTTAAAAAGGTCATTACATACTTGTTAGGGGAAAATTTCAAGAGGAGGAGATAACAATCATAAATATATATGCACCAAATACAGGAGAACCCAACTATCTAAGACAAATACTAATACACATGAAAAATCAAATATGCAAAAACACAATTATAATGAGGGACCTTAATACCCCATTGTCACAAAGAGATAGATCAATTAGACAAAAAACCAGCAAAAAAAATAACAGAACTGAATCAAACCTGTGAACACGTGGACTTACCAGATGTTTGCAGAGTGTTCCACCCAACAGCATTTGGAAGAAAGATGCTCAAACTATGGCAGCCAGGAAGCAGAGAGAGAAGGCAGGCGCTGGGGACATTAGAACCCCCTTCCAGGTCATGCACCTGGTTATCCCTCAACCAGGCCCCTCCTCGTAACAGCTACTGCACTCATCAATGGGCAAATCCACTGCGAAACAGAGCACTGGCATGATCCAGTCATCCTCCCAACACATGAGACACTAGGGAAATATTTTAGATCTAAAGAATAGCATCTGAATTATGCACAGCTCAGTATCCTGTTACTATCACGGCTGTGCTGCAGTCATCTGCCAACATATTGCCTTTTATGGGAAACATTCATAAGCTTTTCAGCCACATATGATTTCTCTTTAGAAACTGGGTAATCAAACTGCCAGGCCTGATGTGTCCTGCGGGGAGGTGAGTTGGCCTCAGCTGGGTCAGATCCTTGCCAGTGTCTCCATTTCAGCATGAGCGTGAGTATCTGTGGGAGTCTCAGAAGGCCCATGTTTGGGATTTGAGAAACTTGAAACCTAGACAGATAATTACATTCTCTCCATTCCAGTCCTTGAAATTAACTTGTACCGATTGAGACCACTCAATCCATTTCAAAGCTTAAGAAAAACAATGAAATTGATTTTTTTTCTTAAAATCAAGATAAAATGTACTTTTAATAAAGAGTTAGAAAGAATACTGTTAAAAAGACCCCGGCCAGTCACCTAGTCTGTATTTTCCTACCCTTAAGTCATTGTTCTAACTGCACCGTGTTGTTGAACAGCCGCTCAACTCTTGTCTCTTTCCAATCTCTTTGTGAACTGTGTGTCTGTGTGTTGGTGAGTGTATGCATGTGCACACATGTACATGTCTTGTGCTTGTAAACACCTGAAATAAACATTTCAACATTGCAGGAAATCACCCGTGCTGCTTCCTAACTCACTTTCTTCTCAGGAGGTGACCACTGTCCGGGTCTCTATCATCTTACTTTTGTGCATCTTTGAACTTCGAATACGCAGAATCACAGTTTCCACACTTAATGTCTGGCTTGAATGTCTCGCCACAGGGATTGAGATTGCTGCTTATTGGCTTGTATTTCTGTATGGTATTCCATTTTTATTTCTGTAAATTGTGTAGACACTACCATGTAATCTTTTCATTACTGATGGATATTTAGTTGTTTCTAATTTTTCATGTTAAGAATATAACTGCTATGAACATTCTTGTATTATCAGTTGGCCCTAGAATTCATCTCAATCTGTTTGCTAAGCTACCCCAAGGAGTGTGTGCCAAAAGAAAAGATCTGAGAGAATTGGTGTCTGGGCTCTATGATTCTTATTTCTTTGCAGTACATAAAGAATTGGTATACATATATAGCAAAAATTTTAGGAAGCCTGGTTATTTCACCTGGAGAGGAGGAGGAGATGGGGGTACTGTGCTCTGGACAGTGGAACCCCCGCCAGATGTGCAGTGAATTTTTGCAGATGTGAAACGCTCCCCATGAAGCAGTCTATATGTGCATACTGATTACAAAACACATTCCTTATACAAAATAAGAAGTGTCTGTGGTGACCATTGTTCTGGTTTCTGTAATTCTTGTCCCCTGCTCACACTTGGCATTTACAGCCCCCTCCTACTGCCGATTCTCAATTCCCTTCGCTCTTCACAAACACTATTGCTGCTTGGGGCTCTTTACCGGGTAGGAGGGCTCACACCATTCCTGAGTGGTCTAGGCCATTAGTAATCCTGCTAACACTGGGTTGCTATAGTTTTCCATCGATTTTAATTGGGAGGTGTGGTAATCAGCATCAGTCAGCCTGGCCAGCATAGGAGCTTCTTTCTTTGCCCAATAATCCAGAAATAGTGGGAGCTAAAGCAGTCTGGGCAGCAGCTCTAACCTCCAGTTCGATAGACATTGTGTATGTGTATCTGCTAGTGGAAGCATTCTTTCCCTTGGACTTAAGATCTCTAGACCAGCAGAGCACAAGGCTGCAGGCTCAAGAGACAAACACTTTGCTAGTAGGCCACTAAAGGTAACATGCCACTTCTATTTCCAACTTTTGGCTCCTGGACCCCTTAATGCCAGTCACAGAAGAAACAGCACCATATACTGATGCCACTGTGATTCAAAGCATAAACAGCCCATTGGAGAAACTTGCCCCAGTTCTGTAAGATATTGTCACTTAGCTGACATTATGACTGTGTCTCAAAAAGCCATTTGACTGTCCTTTCAAAGTAGCTGTTTCAGGATGGTGGGGAATATGGTAAGACTAGTGGATTCTGTATACATGAGCCCTCTTTGGCATGAGGTGAGTTCCTTGATCAGAAGCAAGTTCTGTGTAGAATACCGGAGAGACGGCATTCTGTAAGTCCATGGTTGGTAGTTTCCATAGAAACACTGTGTTCAGAAAAGACAAGTCCATACCCAAAGGAAGTATCTATCCTAGTAAGGTTGAAACACCTTTCCATGCTGACAGCATCCCAGTATAATCAACCTGCCACCATGTAGCTGGTTGATCACCCCAGGAAACTTGTGCCATATCGGGGACTCAGTGATTGTCAGTGCTGCGGGCAGATTGGCTCTCAGCAGTGGTTGTAGGCAGGTGGCCTTGGGGCCTGGGGAGAGAGAGGGAGAGAGAGAGACTGATAAAAGGGTTGAGAATTATGCAGCATGAGGAAGTTGCCCTCAGGGAAGTGTCAGACTTCTCACAAGATTTCACTGATTTTGAAAAGTTTTTTGTTTTACAGAAAAGTTGCAGAGATAATAGAGTTCCCTTGTGTCCTTTATGTAGCTTCCCTTAATAGTAATATCTCACATGAGATTTTTGTCAAAATTAAGAAACTGACATTGGCATATTATTATTAATTAAACTCTGTTCTTTATTTGGATTTCACCAGTTTTCTATGAATATCTTTTATTTCTGGTCAACAAACCTACCCAGGATAGTAGATTGTATTATATGGAGCTGGATTTTGGTGGAAATTTAGCCAGTTGCCTAAGGTTACATATAAAGATATATTTGTGTTATCTATCTATCTATCTATCTATCTATCTATCTATCTATCTTCCAGCCTGTTTGACATGTTTTTTTTTTAATTTTATTTTGAAAGTAGTAAAAATACAACAGAATAAGACAAAACAAAGCCAACTGAGACAATTCAGTGAAATTGGTACAGAACTTCACAGCAGGTTACTGGGACAACAGTAATAGGTACCATAGTATATCTCATTATCTTCACAACAATTGTCCAGTCAATTAGGTATAGCAAAATCAAACCAAAAAAAGAACATTATAAAACCAATTGAAAGGGAATATTGAATAGAGCAAAACAATTAATCATAATAAAACAAAACAGTGAAAACAACGTATGCCTTCAAACAGAAGATAGAAGGAAATCCCCTATATTTGCTATATTGCATACGGTCACCCTCCCAAGAGATGCTCAGACCTCTGTCCCCACTTGCTAATGAGGGGAGAGGGTTGGGATGTTGGCACCGGTAGGCTCACGGAGCCACTGACTGGTTCTCCTCCGGGCTCGCGCTGGGACGCTTACCAAGAGGGCAGGTGAATTGCTTTCTTGGTCAGCCGCCTAGGTTCCACCACTGCCGGATCTCAGGAAATGCTGCCTGGTTCTCCTCCTGGCTCACACCAGAGGCACTTACCCCCTGTTTGCATGTTTTAAGACATAGTTTTTATCAAATAATTCCTGGAAAACTCTTAATAAAGAAATGGTATGAATGACTATTTGAACTCCAAGCTGCTGAAGAATTAACCATTACTCTTTCTTTTTCTCCTGAGGAGTTTAATAAATCACAACAAAGTGAGGAAAGATTTTTTTCTTTTTGAGACAAAGTTTCACTATGCAGTTGGGACTGGCCTTTAACTCACTTTGTAGCCCAGGCTGGCCTCAAACTTGCAGCAATTCTCCTGCCTCAGCCTCCTGAGTGCTGGGATTATAGGTGTGCACCACCACACCTGGCCGTGAGGGAAGATTAACGGGTAGGTGGGTAGGAAAAGAGAGAAGATGGGCTTCAGCACGGGTGGGCGAGTGTGGGTAACGCCTTCTGGGGTGCATCCGGCTTATGCACGTGGAGTGAAGCACTGACGGCTGAGGAGGCTCCAGCGAGGAAGCCGGGCGGAGCCTGAGCCGCTGCTCCGCGCAGCAGCACCCGGGCTGCCCGGAGCCTCCGCCCGCCAGGGTGCGGGAGAGTGCGCGACAGACGCTTGGGGGCCGCGCGTGGCCACTGCCAGGCGTGTAGGGAGGGCCCAGGCGAGCCACTCAGACGTGAGGCGCGCTGAGATGTTAACAGGACAGATGGAGGCGTCCAGGGGAGCAGGACACGGCGTGGGCAGTGCTGGGGGGTGGCGGGGACAGCGGGAGACGCGAGACTGGGGGTGAGCGTCTGCTTTTCCGTTCCATCACTTTCCATAGTCTGCACTGTATCCTCACTTTTTAAAAGAAAAAAAAAGTTTTTTTGTTTTTTTTTTTTTGCGGTTCCGGGGATGGAACCCACGACCATTTCATATTTACATGACTTATTATGGATTTTTAAAAGGAAAATGTGCTACTTAGATCAGTTAAAGGAATTTGGTAAACTCTTGCTGCTGTCTTATTATAATCCTTATAATTTTTTATTTTAAAGATAATAAAATCCAACAAAACAAAACAGAATAAACTGAATCAAAACAAAGCAGTGAAACTGGTACAGAACTTCAAAGTAGGATTACAGGAAAACAGCAATGGTGACCACAGTTCCCTTTACCGTAGCTGTCCACTCCATCAGCTACAGCAAAATCAAACCAAAACAGAATAAAACTAATCCAAAAAGAATACTGAATAAAGCAAAAACAATCAGAACAAAGAGTGAGAACAATATTGGATTGCAAAAACAAGATGGAAACTCCCCATAATTGCTATATTGCATGCTGTCATCCTCCCAAGAGATGCTCAGACCGGAGGCCCCAGGCCTGCAAAAATCAACCAGACTTTCCCTAAGACTGACAGCAAGACAAAACTGTCCTCCTTCGCCATTCCTGTTCCGCAGCCCATGGAACTCCTTCTACTGGGGTGTCGTGGTCAGTTCAGGAGTTCAGGCTGCCGGACTGGGTGGCTTAAACATTTTTCACTGTTCCGGAAGCCAGGAAGTCCAAGGTCTCGGTGCACAAGACTCGGATCCCACTGAGGGCTGCTTCCTGGTCACAGACGCTTGTCTTCCTACTGTGTCCATCTGGCTGTCCTTTCCTCGTGGCTCTGTATCTGTTCCGTTCTGACATCGCTCCTCAGCCCTCCCCAACTCCTGGCGTCCATCCACTTTCTCTGGGGGCTCATCACTGCCCGTATCTTCATTTCTTTTCTGAGTGCTGCCTTCACCTCCTTGCGCAAATGAAAACCTGCTTCAGCGCCGAGGTCGCTGTTTCTCCTTTTATTCACCCTAACATTTCTCTTACACTGGGCTGCAGAGGAGACTGCTGCCCTTCGCATGGATGCCCCTAAACCGTCCACTCCCTGTCCCTGAACTCCTCCAGTTTTGAACTGGTTGCCATCGGCTCACAACCCCCGCCAGCCTTCCACACAGTCCCCACTCACCTCCCCGTCCCTGCAGCACGCCCCTTGGCCCCTGGAGAGTCAGGGATAACTGACTCCACGCCTCTCTCCAGCCCACCTCTCAGCACGCCTGCTGGGGGCAGCACGAATTTGGTTGGCCCTGCAGCGTCTGAGCTTTCCAACCCCTCACTATTCTCTCTTCCAATATCTTGCCCAGGCCGCAGCACCCTGCTTCTCAAAGCCCTCCAGCATCTCCTAATGTCCCTAGAGTGAAACCTCGAACCTGCTCAAAGAGGGGCCCCTCTGGCCTGCGCTGCTCCCCGACTCCGTGCCACTCTTGCTCTTCCTGTCCACCCTGGACACACTCCCTTCCTTGATCTCCCTTGAACACACCAGGCGAGCTCCCACACCAAGGCCTTCGTGCCCGCTGGCTCCTCTTCCTGCAACATTTCTACGTCTAGTTCATAGACACCGGTATGTCTGGCTTCTCCCTGTCCCTTAGACCATTCAGATGTCACTTTTCCAGGCAGCCTTTCCTTAACCAGCTTGCCATGCATAGTAACCCTCTCTACCTTCCCGATAAATATTCCCTTTACCATGATTTTTCCGTAGCTCTTATCTCCATCCATCACAATACACGTTATTTCTCTCCCAACTGCGGTACAAGCTGCTCGAGGGCAGGGACTATGTTGAGTCCATGGGTGTCGCCTTAGAACTATTCCGTAGTCGTCTTTGCACAGATGAAAACTCTGGTTGCTGCTACTTTCTGAGGGAAGCCTGTGTTCCCGAGGTCCCGAGGCCGCGCTGTGCATTCCCTTTCCTCTGTGCCCCAGCCTGGGTCCCCAGAGCTGTGTAACTGAGCACTGGTCTGGTCCCTTCCCACTCCTCAGCCCCGCGCTGGTTTAACCCCTCCCGGGCACGGATTGCATTACCACAGTCTCATCTCCCAGGTGCACACCGTGGTACTTAGCACACAGAAAAGCTCTCTCATGGGACAGAAGGACACAATTTATGTGAAAGCACTTGGCAAGCATCCACCTGCATCATTTTTCATTTATCTTTTTAGTTGTAGTTGATTCGATAGACTTTTCTGAGACTATTACTTTTCTTTTTGTTTACTACCACGGTTTTATTCAAACTTAAGTGTACTTTTCTGTGCTCTACCGAAACAGAAACACAGCTTCCTCTGGTTGAGGCTGCTCCTCTGTGCAAAGTGGCAAAGTTCCTGGGCTCACAGCCTGGGTTCCCTGGACTCTGGGGGCTTTGGCAGCCAGCAGCTGGCCACACTGGCATCGGATGAGATTGAGTGGGGAGAAGCAAACAGCTCTCTGACAGCAGGAGAGAGGAGAGCCATTGTCACCTGCTGGTGTGAGGGGCAGTTGCTGAACCCGTTCTCTGAGTCCTCTGGGTCGCCTCACCTTGTTTGGGTCTCTGCCTCCAGGATCTACATCGCATGTTCACGACAAGGACCCCATAACATACTGTGTAAAACCCACTGGGATGTGGATGTGGATGTGGATGTGGATGAAATAAGCTTCCTTTAATTTTGGTTTCTCTGCTTGTCTCTGCAAAGAAAATGAAGTTAGTATCCCAAATAAGATGGATTTCTCCTTGCCCACAAAAAGCTTTTCTCATTATGAAAAAAGAATTACTGCCCAGGTGTGGTGGCACACACCTGTAGTCGAAGCACTCGGGAGGCTGAGGCAGGAGGATTGCTGTGGGATTGCTGTGGACTATGTGACTGAGTTCAAGGCCAGCCTGAACTGCATAGTGAAGCCCTGCCTCAAAATACTCCCTGCAGAAAAAGAATTGCCACCCATAGCAGAGGTTGACAACTGATTCTTTTCTTGAGCAGATTTATCATTTTAAGTACAATTAAAAAAAAAAAAGAAAAGAAAAGGGAGAGAGTGAGAGAGCTCTGCAGAAAGCTTTAGTTACTGGGAAGAAGCTCGTGATAGAATGATTCTCCTGTAAGAATCACCGAGTCACCATGTGCCCTCTCCCTGAGACAGCCAGGGCTGTCCTAGAAAGAATGAAGAACAGCTGGGAGCCGGGAGGGGTCAGTGCAGTGCACCGTCTGTCCCGGTTCTGAAGTCTCCCAGAGTGGACACAGGAAAGATAAGGGACAGAAGGAAGCTCGCCGCACCGGAAGACGGCTAAGAGTCAGGGCAGGGGAAATTCAGGGGACGTGTTTCAGGCCTCTCGCTCCCCGCGTGCTGTGTCGACGCTGTCTGGCTTAGCAGAAGGTAGCACGCATAGAGCCAAAGTTACAAGGAGAGACCAGAGCGGTCCTTGGGAAGGTGTAAGTTCAATACCATGCGGCTGACTGAAACTTGAATCCCGCCCCCGCCAGGATGACCCGAGTGCCCCTTCCCAGCCCTGCTCTGCACTTCACTGTGTGACCTTGGGGAAGACTCCTCACCCAGAGGGGTATCCTGACAATAAACGAGTTAATATCTGGGAAGCATTTGGAATAATACCTGGCTCAGAGCAAGAACTATGTGCATGTTAAATAAAGCATTGTGTGGGGGGCTTGTCTTATTTTCCTAATCCTTTTTTCAATAAACTTTAAAACAACAGATTGACACACGGTATTTGTACATAGACCTTGAGGTGTCATGTGATGCTCTGACTCATGTGTACATTGGGTGGTGACCAGCACAAGGTAATTAGATGACCCAGCACCTTAAACTTTGGCTAATTACTTCATGATAAATGTATTCGAACTCCTCTCATAACATTTGAGAGATATAATTCATTATTGTTATCTGTATTCTCCCTGCTGTGCCATAGAATAACAGAATTTATTCCTCCTGTACCCAAACCCTAAATTTAACTATATTTATTTTAAAAAAGAAACTGCTATGAAAGGAAAACCACTGCTGAAAACCAGTATTACTTGTTATAGAAAGAGGATAACTACTAATAAAGACATTAAGAACAAAATAATGTTATTGACTTTGTGGAATATTCTGTGGTGCATGTCAGGCTCAGAGCCTCTCTGCTAAGAAGTGAAATTAGAACATGGCACTTCCACGTGAATTTCCTCCGATGTCGTCATGGGGATCAAGGGACAAAAAGGGTGTACAATAAGTTTCCTATGACAAGATTCAGTAGAATTGAATGTCACCAAAAATAATCACAGAGTGACCAGTATCTGGTGGGCATGTGTCCATCTCAAGGGACACAGGGAAGCACATACAATGTGCACACACTCAGGCACACCCTGGGGATGGCACTCTCTCTCACCTCATGCCTGCCCTTCGGGACCACGTGCTCTCCTGCACCACTCCAACCCCACCAGGGGGTGCGCGATCCCGGACTCTTTCCCTCACGCGAAGGACACCACCTATCCAAGGGCACCAGCGAAGAGTCCAAGGTTCCCGGGGCTAGGCTGTGCTTCTCTTGGTCATGCCGTCCCTCTAGGCACCACATTCCCAGGAGACAGGGATGCATCCAACCCTGCAGAAAGAGTGGAGTACGTCAAAAGAATCACAACATAGCTTTAGATCACATAGCTTTAAAGCTATCTGAAAATCATACCTTTTTGTCCCAAGGTCCTGACAGAAAGCACCCACAAAATGTAATTTCTGGGTAAGCAATTCCTCAAAGCATCCCCTCTTCTTCCACCAACTTCTATTTCTTAACTTGGGTCCATGATTCTCAGATATTCTTTTTTATCACACTAACTAACCAACAACTGTCCAACTGTCCTACCAGTCAAGCAGCCAACCAGCCAGACAGCAACCAACCAACCAACAAATCAACCAGCTCGCCAACCAACCAGCCAACACACCAACCAGCTATCCAACAAATCAACCAGTCAACTAACCAGCCAACCAGTCAACCAACCAACCTACCTACCCACCTACCAACCACCTGATTGTCTAACAACCAAGCCTTCTTATTCTCATTGTATTTTAATTTCTTGCCCTTTCATGACCCTGAACTGGCCCCCACAGGATTGGTTTCCCACATGGGCCCTGTTTATGTCCTCTGCCCACAATGGCCATTTTTTCAAGTTTGGTTTATTCAACCAGGGTTAATGTCTTGAAGGGCTTTAGTAGGACAACCAGTAACGGAATTGGATTTCCAAGTTCCACAGAGACTATAACTCTGTTGTTTCAGTTCCCACTGGGGACTGAGATGAGGACGCTGACCCAAGGAGTGATGGCTCTGTCACTTCTGGCCACACCCTTCCAGGAAGCACTCATTGAAGAGCCGCAACCCAACCACAAAGGGACCAGCAACCGCTTCCTGTGTTTCTGGGAACAAGAGATGGAACAGCCAGCACTATCTCTGCTTCTTGGCTCTGACTAGTTTATAAACAGGATGATGGTTTTGTTCCCACCATTGAAACAGGAGCTGTGAACCGCTTGCCTGACACCCAGTGGTAAATTAATTATGATACCCTCCTGGGAGCTTTACCTAAGGCAGGTGACAAGAGCTAGGCTGGGTTTAGAATCTTCTCTGAGCCCTCACCTGATGTAGGGGAGCTGGGATGCCATGGAAGTTGGAATCATCGCACATCACCTGGTTCACTCCAAAATATCCAACAGTAAGCTAGATAAATAAATCAGGAGCTTTTAGATGGTGCTAAGTGTATAAAATAAACCAGATAGTTGTGCTAAACTACTTCACAAGGAAAGGGAGGAAAGGGCTTCCTTAAATAGGGTGATCAAAGAAGGCCAGTCCTAAAAATAATGTCTGTGAACAAGCAGAACATGGATTTAAGGCAGTGAAACTCACAGTGACAGACGCATGCTGTGCTTTTGTGCAAATCTATACGACATATGACAGCTGGAGTAAAATCAATGTAAACTATGGACTTGGGGTGACCATGACACATTAGTGTAGGTTCACGGATTGTTACAGATGTGCCCCTTGCAGGGGGGTATTAGTTATGGGGCAACCTGGGCATGTGTTGAGAACAGGGACCTAGGAAATCTCTTCACCTTCTGTTCAGTTTTGTTATAAACCTAAAACTGCTCTAAGAAATGCAGTCTACTGAAAAAATAAACAACAGAGGCAAATTAAAGCAAAGCAAAGACATGTGGGCTGAGTCGTGACTAATGCAGTGTGGGGAAGAGATTTCCAGGCAGAGGTGAGCAGGTCGGGGAGCAGAGCGGGAGCCCTCCAGGGCACAGGCAGCCCCGGGGTATGTCCCCTCCCGGGGCAGGTGATGGCTTCAGCTTGGGAGCTGCTTCGCAGGCAGGAGAGGGGTGCAGATGAGCAAGGGCAGGCAGAAGCAGCCTTCGGTACCCAGGCTTTAGTCAGTGGTCTCGGAATCAGCTGGGAGCAAGTTATGATTTCTAAGTGATTTCTGGCCTTGTGTGCACCATCAGTGATGGGTGTTTGCTGAATGAAGGAAGGGAACACCAGAGAGACCGAAACAGAGGGATGCTCTGTAACATAAGTATCTTGTCACCTTAAAAAAATATCAACAGCGTGGAAGTTGAGGAAAGAGTGGGGAACCACTGCTGGCTGGCAGAGGCATGGACCAAGCCCTCATCACTGGCTCCTTTCCCACAGGTCTTTTCTGTGTATCTCACTCACTCTTTTAAGCTGCACACCAATCCCACGAAGAAGGAAGCACTGATTTACAGGTGAGGAAGCCAAAGCTCAGAGAGGTTAGAGTAAATTCACGGGATCACACAGCTACCAGGTACCACAGCTGGCCATGTCCAGGTTCCAGAAGCTGGGGTCCAACCTCTTTGTTGCATTTCCTCATAGTAAGCAAAAACTAAGCTCAAAGTATTTTGACTCAGGGAAGCAAAGTAGACCGGGAGTGCTGCGGACTGAGAGGCTGGAGCAGGGAGCTCTGAGGAGCGGCCTGTCTCACTCCTGCACCAGCCCCAGGGGCCTCAGTGCTGGTCTGCGCATAGCTCAGGTCAATGTAATGAGATACACAGAGTCACACTGACAGAAGAGTTAGTGCTGCGCTGGGAAATTGTGAGGAGGCACTCAGGACAAACAGGAAGGCAGGAAGAGGAAGTCTTGACCTTCTGATGCCTGGTTAGGGGAACCCAGGGTCCCCCACACACAGCCCAGGCCACCTGCCACCTGAGTTTGCAGCCTGGGCTCTTGGGGCCAAGTAAACAGATAGCTTGCTCTGGAGCTACTCTGCAAAGAGCAGGTATTGTCCTGGGGTGAAGGCCACGCAGGACAGGGCCTTGTCCCAGAAAGTCGCAAACAACAAGGCACCAGGGGTAAGAGAGGAGAGGTGAGTCCAGAGGCAGCTGGACTCCAGCGCTGAGACCCATTGCCTCTCGCTGGGTCTCCCACCTGCTCCAGTTTTCAGTTCTGCTGGAAGAAAGTCACCTGTGTGTTGGATGCTCTGCTAATCTGCACATCTGGCTGGCCCTGAATTTGCAATCCTCAGGTCTGTGCCTCCTGAGTAGCTGGGATTATAAGCGTGCACCACCACGCTCAGCAAATTTGCACATCTGCGAAAGCCTAGTTTCTTTCTCATTTCTGTTTGGCAGTGGGGCGAAATCCGGATTTTTTTCTCTTTATGGTGTTTACACATCATGTTGCTCATGAGAAACCTGGATCCATTCTGATTTGACTCGCAAGATCTGAGTCTCTGCTTTAAATCTGGAAAGGGTTTGGAAGGTTCGGTCCTGGCAGTGGTCAGTAACTTTTCCTTCTGCGTGAAAGGTCACGGGTCTCAAGTTTGAAAATCTCTACTATTTCTTCATTCACCTTCATGTCTTCCTCTCTCCCATTTTCCTTGTATCAGCCTGACTGGCTTTTCTTTCTTAAAAACCCATAAGCCACGGCGATGGTTTTCACTGTGTAAGACAATATCTGCTTCTAGGAAGGTGGTGCTTTCGGCACCATCCCTGCGCTGAGGGCACCCACGGTCAGCCCTTCTCTCAGCCTCTCCCGGACTCCAGGTTCCTGGGTCAGGGCAGCAAATAAGCTCCTAACCTCGCTGTCTGACCTGTCTCCCGGCTCCTGCCCCATCTGGCCTTTCCCCTGACTGCGCACGGCGCTCTGCGCTCCGGGCCTGCCCCCTTCCTCCAGTCTGTGCCTCACCCAGCGCCTCACTTTCTCAGGCCTCTCGCAGGCAAGGCAGGGGCGCCACTGCGAAGGTCCTTCCCCGGGGTTACCCGCACAGCCCTTCCCCAGCCCTTCCCCGAAGTCCTGGCAGCCTCACCTGGAGTAGCTTAGTGACCTCTCACCCGGTCCCCTCTTTCTGCCTTTAACTGCTCCAGTTATCAAGCAGAAAGCTCTTTTCAAGATGTGAGTCCAGTTATACCACCCCTCTTTCCAACCCTCCCCCATCACTTTTCTCTTCCAGACACTGAGTTTCCTATCTGTAAATTGGGGCCAATTTAGTTCACCTCATGAGTGTGTAAGTGGAAGGAGATAATGCACAGAAAGTGCCAAACATACAGGTGACACATAGGTTCTGGGGCACTGACAGGCAAGCACCCTCACCTGCTTGTCTAAAGATTTTTTAAAGTCATATATTGAACTTCCAACTGTTTGGCAAATAGATCTTAATGCCTTGGCAAATTTGTCCTTGTAATGAAACAGCAAATATAGTCAGAGCAGTTGTTTTCCTAGAACTAGAAGTTGGCACACTGAAGGACCCCTGAATCTGGCAAAGGTTTCTGTGCCTGGGTCTTCGGCCCACAGCCAGTCCTGTTTGGGTGAGTAACCAGTGTAAGAATGCACAATGCACAGAAGGCTGTTTATTTACTCAGTAACTTTTGATTTCCTCATTCAGTTCCAGCAAAATCACTAAACAAAAAACAGAACTTTCACATAATTTGTGTTTTGTTGTCAAAAAGCAGGAGCAGGCAAAGGGCTTCTGTAAAGGGTCAGATAATAAATATTTTAGGCTTTAGGAACCATTTGTGTTTCTTGCAACTACTCAGCCCTGCTGTGGAAGCAGAAAATCTGCCAGAGACAAAACATAAAAGAACAGGCTGACTCTGTTCCAGGAAAATCTTATTTTCAAAAATGAGCAGCAGGCTGGATTGGTTGTGTGGGCCAAGTTTATGCATCCTTCATCTAAAGAATCAAAAAAATAGAATATGCTTGTACTCAAAATATATGCATTTGAGTGTATCAAATATAGTTTAATCAAAATATAGTTTAAGTGTAAAATAGAAAAAACCTATTTTTCATGCATCAATAGATCTTTACATAATATATTCAAAATTATTAAAAGAATGTAAGTATAATTAACAACAGCCCAACTTCTAACTAAAATTTAGATAAAACTGAGAAGTTTAAATTCAGTTTTTTAAAAAGTATGTGGTTATGTTTTATTAAGCATTTGTGGTTTTGAAAAGGAGACTTTCTAATCTTCAGTAAAAGGGATCAGGACAATGTGTCAGCTGTGTGGCATCCACATATCCATATGGCATGTAACAACGCAAAAATCTAATGTTCTGAGAAGTGGGATTTGACTATTTAATGAACTTTTCTCGTGCCTAATATTTTGCCAACCAAATCCTCCCGAAACCCCGAAGCAGAAGGTTCCTGTGAGGCTGGCAGTGGTCACACAGGAGACTGGAAAGCACTCAGCACCAGCTCAGTGCCCAAGAACCTCAGGCCAAGTCCAGCCTGGCCCTGGCTGCGATGCAGGACACTGAGCAAACAGCTGCCTGCCTGTGCAAGGTGCGTGCGGCAGACAGACGTGGGCAGGGCGTTCCCAGGAAAGGAGGGAATCCAAGTCTGCAGGGGACACAGGCTGGAGCGAACGATTCCTGAAACTTGCTTAGCTGTTTGGAGCAAGCATGACTATTTCACATCAACATGGTACTTGGAAGGTAGTGAGCTCCCGGCCACTGGAAGGATTCAGCAGAAGTTGGATGTCAAGTCAGGGAGGCCTCCATTGGTGCATGATGAGTCTTACAGCCTCTGAGATCTCCCAACTCTGAGATTCCAAGAGTGTTAGATAAAGTAACACAATGAACAACACACAAAGACCTCATATAAGACAAAGAACAGGTAAGCGAGAACCAAGTCACTGGTTTGCAAAAGTCAACTGTTAAGCATTTAGGAAATTTGTGAACAGATATTTAAACCATAGTGCGTTGGTTACTTTTCTCTCATTGCTGAGACAAAATACCTAATGCTCAAAATTAAGGAAAGAAAGGTTTATCTAGCTCACAGTTTGTAGATGTCAGTCCCTAATCAGAAGGCCCCAAGGCAGGGTGGCATGGTGGAGGGGTGACTGTTTCTGGCAACAGAAGACAGTAAAAGCAACAGGAGCAAAAGTAGGGGAGAGCAAGTCTCTTCTCCTCCCTTATACTGCATGCAGGCTGCCCTCCCTTGGGTGGGCATAGCATTCACACCACCTGTGTGCCCTCCTCTTACACAGGCTCAGGGTGTTTACAAAGTGAGGACCTTGGCTCCCTGCTGAGTTGAGCTGGAAATGCTGCAACTCTGTTTCCTGAGGTGAGGGCATGAAAACAAGAGGTCTTGGTTTAATAAACTGCCTTAAGAAAGCTCACCTTCCCACCTTGACAACATGAGGCTTTGGGGGGACATCTAGACCCAAACCATAACACATCAGTAGTTTAAAATCTGCCCTAGGGGAGATACTTATACCATGAAAATTGCCAAACACTACTACTCAGGGTTCTCTTTTATTTCTGTAGAGCTGATTTACCAAATATCACTGAATACATTGTTGGTACAGTTGTTGAATTTCATTTTAGTTGGGTTTAATAAAACTAACTTGACCACATTTCTTCTGGAAGAAAGCTACCAGGCTAATTAGGCTACTTGGCTGTGTGCACAGACAGACCAGCACTAACCAGTTATGTGACCCTGGAAAAAGCACTTGTCCTATCTAAGACTTGGTTTCCTCATCTATAAAATGGGGATAAGGATAGTACTTAATAGAGTTGATGTAATAATTACATATGATAATACACATACAATGATTATCATGGCTCTTGGCACATGATAATCTTTCAATAAATATATCTATTATGATTATTTTTCTAAGTTATCCATTGTTAAAAAGTGGCAATTTTATTTTTGCACAATAGCTCTATTTCATATTTACATGAAACAATGTTGAGTCTATTAAGAGGATATTGCATGGATAATAAGATTGGTGATGCAGAAGAACCAGGATCAGAAAATAGGCAGGATCCAAGAGAAACAAGTGGACCAGAATTCAGGCAGAACCACGCCTTATGCACAGGTAGGTGAGGTCATCCAGTGCTGCCCCGTGACACTGCCTTTCCTGCCACCCTAGGTAACTGGCCTTGCTGTTGGACTTGTGTCTATTACTAATGGATATTTCTTCTACCCCAGGATCAGCCCTAGGAATGGACTCTCTTACTCTCAGAAGAGGGATTTGCACGTTGCAAGCTTCAGATTCAAAGCCATCAGCACATATATTCAGGTGGCCAACTCTCCATGGTCAGGTGCCAGCACTTAATGTCCAAGAATGTGGGTAGAAACAAATATCTAGTGTTTTTAGAATGTGATCTAGAAGATGGATGCTGTTTCCCACCAAAACCTACATCACTGATAATTACCAAATAGAGGAAAAATCCATGTAAGTGACACAAGTCCCTTAGAAGCCATACATTCCTCCCCCCATGTTTAGTATTCAACAACAACTACAGCTATAAAAAGAATTCCCATCTGTTATGAAAGAACTATTTCTCAACATCTGAACATTCTTTAATTCATTCTCCAAATAGAGATCAACAAGTTCTATTATGTTAACATTCAATTCTAAGACTCGAAACTCTGGGCTCATTCTTCCTTTCATATTTAGGAATAAGAGCTGACATCCTGTACCCTGTGGACTACATCAGGGCTTAGCGAACATCTCTGTATATTTCAGACTTTGCAGCATATAGTGTTTGTCTAGACTATTCTAGTCTGCCTTTGTGGTATGAAAACAACTATAGACAATTTGTCAATGGACAAGTTTGGTTGCATTCCAACAAAACTTTATCCATAAGATCCCTTAGATGCTGTATTGGGCTGGAGTCTATAAGTCTGCCAATCCTATTCTAGACTATAGTTTGGTGCCAGCAGCACATCTCATGTATAGTATCAGGCAACACACAGGGAAGCAGGGAAGTTATCATGTACACACACACACACACACACACACACACACCATGTACTATAGAATGCAGAAAGGAGATACAGGTCTGTGGGGTCCACGGTGTCACATGTCCTAGCTGCTGCCGCTGCTCTCCTTAATGCCCCGTACCATATTCCCATTCCGTCAGTGACAGCTCAACTGGTTGTGGCTCAATATCTGATGGCGATGACCCCAACTTTCCTTGGCTTGAGACTTTGAGGGTGACATGGCCATTTAATGACATGATCTATGGGAGGCCCCAGCGGCTTCCCGGGAGTTCTAACCATGTCCTTCTTACTCTAAGGAGTAGCAACTACTCTAAGGAGTAGTTTTTTCTGATGCTCAGAGAATAGAGAGGAAGTTCAGACAATGAAGAGACAAGTCACAAAGGCCCACTCCCTGCGTCAGACGGCAGAGGGTAGGAGACGGCAGCATAGCAGGTGTGGGACGAAGATCGCTCTGTCTGTGCAGCACATTTGACCCACAGGATCTAAATGTTTTGTCTGTTTCCCCATTAAGCTTGAGCCTCCCGTGTGCTGAGAACAAGGCGTGTTAGTTTTTGCCATGACCAGACCAAACATGATGCCTGATAAATTGTTAGGTGTTCAAAAATACATGTCAAAGGGTATGCCATAAGAGAAGTAAAAATGTAAATATGAAAAATGCAAATGCAAATATGAAAATGTAAAATACGAAGTAATTCATGAAAAATGTAACTTGCATACTATGAAGGGATGACAGGTTCCCATGGGCAAATAATGTGTGCAGGAAACAGAAATTTGTGAATAGATCATGATTTAGGAAGTTTATTCCCCTCTGGGAATGGAAAGCCGGCATTCTTCTCTTTTCTTGCGAAGTCCTTGAGAAATACTCTCCAGTTAGAAGTGGTATTGATTTGCAGCCAGAGAAAATGTTTTGCTCTTGCTTTTTGGAGGAATGATTTATTTAAGAGCTTACAATTTTAAATCAATGGAACTTTGGAAAATCATTTGTTTCCTCCCTAGATGACACCTTTAGAGAGAAGCAGATGCTATCAGCACTAATAGACTTTTACTCTAGATGTGAAAGGTGAAAATATCACTCACGAGTTGGCTTCTCTTGGCAAGTTTAACTACGGATGGAAGGAAATAAGTTCAATTCAACACTTTTTTGGACATTGACAAAGTGTAAATTGTGGTATTAGGCAGTGTGGGGGACAAAGGAGCGATGAGGTTTAGCCCTTGCCCTCAAGTTTCTTACAGTCTAGTGGAGAGAGAGATTCGGGGAAGTCGGTTACAGGTGCCACAGGCAGAGGCTCCAGCAATCAGGCTTAAAGGAAGGCAGAGGAGGAGGGTTATCTGCCGCTCCCGGAACCAGGATCAGCCTCATGGAGAAAGAGTTATTTCAGGGACAGCTCTGACTCCGGCGGGAGAGCTGGGCAGGTGGGCTCTCGGTTGTGAGAAAATAGAGCGAAGGTTGTGGAATCCAGGGCCTACGGAATCAAACATGTCGCAGTCGTCAGGGAGGCCATCCGGGGGTCTCTGTTAGAGGGACCACTTCTGAGGTTCACTTGACTGTTAGATGCGCTAATTTTCAGAAGAAGCTAGAGACTTTTTTTAAACATTGTCAGTGGAGCAGATAAAACAAGCACCATGACAATGACATGACCCGACTACATCTGCAGACTCAGTTTAGTCACAGACAGTGACTTGTGTAAACGGGAGGCGGAGGCTTCAGGCCACCTCGGAGCTGGCCCTGCTGGATGCATGGACAAGAGTGGCCCATAAGACAGAGAGGGACGGAGCTGCAGCCTCCGAGACACCGAGCACACTCTGTGGAAGCTGGAACTTTACTCTGTGGGTACAAGGCCTGTGCCCATGGAGACCTTGGCGCCATCTGCTCTAGAAAGGCTTCTTCTGGCTGCTCATGGAGGGAGGAAGGACAAAGCGTCTTGAGTGATGGTCAGGAGATGAGTGAAGGGCAGCGGCAGCTCCGGGAAGTCTGGGCCCAGTGACAGTGGGCGGGAGAGGGCTACTGAAGTCAAGAATATTTATAAGCCACTGCAAACCAAGTTGAGGGACTAGAAATTGCTTTACATTTCTTCTGAGAGTGATTGAGAAAACCGAGATCTAGGCCTAAACAAGTGACCAGCTAGTTTTGTGACTTAAGACAAACATTTCTCTTAAACTTTTGCTTTTCTCGAGTCAGACTGTGACAATAAAACTGTCCCTGCCTAATTGGGGACGTTACAGCACTGGGAAGAGAACACTCTGAGGACTCTATCTACAGAAGTCATTTTGCTGGGTGTTAGTAGAGTCAGTGCTGTGTCGGTTAAGGGCTGACTTTGTGAACAGATGAGGGTCTGAAAATCATTATAAAAAGTGACAAAAGTAATTTCAAGTTTAGGTGAGATGAGCAGCCGCGCCTGCAGAGGGAACATTTACCACGCTGTTGTCAGCAGGGATGGTCCTGACGCTGCTGCGGCTTCTGCCCTTCCTAAGTGGACCCACCCAGTGCCCTGTTGAGGGCTCTGCCCCAGGCAGCCCCAAGAGATGCCTCGCACCACGTGGGACCCTGCGGCAGAAGGTGTATCTGCCTGGTACCCTCGGTCAGACAGACTCTCCCAAACAAATAACAAGAATGAACTGAACTGGAGCTATAACCCTGTAGGAAGGACAGCAAACAGTAACATGGGAGGAGGTGGTGCGTGGAAGGGAGTTGAGGTGATGGACCGCCAGGGAGAAGAGAGGACGCCAGATGGATGACGAGAGGGTGGACTGCAAGGGGAAAATCCAGGACACTTTGTGCCCAGTGGCACCAAAGTTGATTTAAGTTGAGAACAATCCTTGAGGGGCTGGGGATGCAGCTCGGGGTAGAGTGCTTGCCCAGCATGCACAAGGCCCTGAGTTCAATCCCCAGTACCACACACAAACTAAAAAGCAACAGTCCTTAGAGCCGGGGACGGATGTAGCTCCTGTAAGAGGCCCTCGGTCCAATCTCCAGTGCTGTTGTTACAGAAAAAGAACCATCTCATCTGCGAGGCACAGTCTCACGGCAATTTCTGCTTTTTTTAGTTAGCATAATTTCACTCTGTAGGAACCCTTAAAGCATCTAAACCCTTCACTTGAGTTAGCTTTTTTTTTTGCAACAAAAATACTGCCCCTATTCACTTGAAACAAAATAATTCCTTTTAAGTGCTTGAAATAAAAAGCAGAATCACAAGTTCTTAATGTCTTCTAATGAGGGGTAAAAAAAAGCTGGTTATATTAGATGGCATGCACCTGAATAGGCCAGGAGTCAGGGTAAACATTTAAGATTCTGCCTTTAAATTCCACAAAAAGGAGTTACTCCAAAGAGAAATATATTTTAAGAGTGGTCAAGGCAATGGCAGTCAGGAAGAGGCGAACTGATCTTGGGGTTGGAGGTGAGGGGGTAACCAGAGTCCTCCTTCTGGTACTCTTAACTTGACTTCCTGTTTCCAATGAACACAGAGGTCTCCAAGGTTTCCCAGCCTTGCTGAGCCCCGGGGCTGTGCCATGGAGAAACAGAGATGCATTCATGACGGTGAGGATGGAGCCCATGAGGCAGTGTGTGAAGTTCATCACCAACTGAGCGAGTTCATGTTGTTTGTTACAAGAAAACTAAGGTGTGGTGTTAGAAATGAAAAGGTTGTGGGCGGAAAACCTGGAAACCCCTAGCAACTCACATGGGAAAGAAAATTGACTTTCAGAAAAATTGCCAGCGAAGGCGCCATGTTGCTGTTCACCCCTCACAGCTGCGGTGGGGGGTAGGGCCCCTCCCCACACGCTCTGCGGGAATCTTTCACAGTACCGCATGCGCCCCTGTGGTCATGCATAGATCCGATGCTACTGGAACGTAAATCATCCCCAACCAGACTGTAAAATGTTAGTGCGCGCCAGGGAGAGACACAAACACTGTGGGAGGTGCATAGCCGCACCAGGTAGGCCCTCAGCCTCAGGGCACAGAGCCACCGAGTCAGCTCTCCCTGATCAGGCTGCTTCCTGGGAAAAAGACCTCCATTCCATGTGCCGCCTCTCCACATGACAGTCCTGCGGCAGTACTGCAAGACACCTTTGAGACTTAACCTTTTCCCTGGAAAGGAAATGACCGTGATAGTGATGCTAGTAACAGTCACCGAGCCAGCTCTTCTGAGCACCTGCGTGCGTGACCCAGCAAGGGTTGAGTCTCACAGCGGCCACCTCGGATTCTCCCCGTTATGCTCATTCTCGTCACTTATCCGTGAGGAAACCAAGGCCTTGATCACAGCCGAGCGGCCGGAGATGTGGACCCAGGCATCTGTCTCTCCCTGCGCTGTGTGTGCCATCTTCCTGTCGGCCTAGTTGGTTTACCCTAGGATGCTGAGAGGGAGCACCGCTCTGGCCCTCAGGGGACCCCAACCCCAGGCCTTTCTTTTTGAGAGAAGAAACAGGGCTGGAGAAGTGAGCGGGCTTGCTCAGAAGAGCACTTAGGCCCCCTCCCTCAGGGTAGTGGCCAGTCGTGGACACTGGACTTGGTCTCTGGTGTGTAGCTGTTTTCAGTTTCTATACTCTTCCACAAACGGGCTGTTGGTTTCACTTTAGAGAACAGCAGGGCCTGTTTACCCTTCTGAGGGACAGCTGGCGTGTGCGCTGGAGACTCTGCTAGCCAGGCGCACCCAAGTTTATGGTGGGCTCGCCCTGGCTTCTCTTGACAGAGAGCTGTTTGACATGGAGTGAGCAAATAAGGGCGTCCAGAGATCATTGGTCCACAGATTCTTGTTTCTTAGCAACTTCCAGCATGACTACTGCATGGTGCCCACCAAGGTGAGAGCCGCCGTGATGTATAGTCCCATGCTCACGGCAACTGGCCTTTGTGGAATGTCCGTCATACACCAGCATAAGGAGCACTAGACCCAGGTAACCCAGACATTCATCAGTGTTGAAAAGAATCCTGAAGTGCGGGAACCAGAGTTTAGCCTGCGAGCCCTGGTATACATGATGCCAGAGGCAACATCTGTAACCTTCACCTTGCACCTGCAGGAGTTGGGGTACCTGTGGGTCAAGGCAAGGTTTTTGCCCTTAGGGAGATTATAGTCTAACATGGGGCACATATACATGCAAGCATGATTTATTCTTAAACTCATAGTCCCAGAGCAAGTAGTGACTTTTTTTCCCACTAACAGACTTGTGAGAAGCATCTTTAATTTCTCAACAGGCCTATGCAGGGGATTTTTATCCCCATTTTACAGATGAAGAAACTGAGGTTCTGAGAAGCAAAGTAAATCATCAAACTTTCTGTAGTTAGTATTAAGTCTTAATTCAGGCCCTGGTGGTTTAATTCCAGAGTCCAGAGTTGTGCCCACTATGGCCAAGGTTAAAAAAGAAGACAGTCAAATACCATAGCAACGCAAGGGAGAAGACTTCCAGATTGAAATTTGATTGTACTAAATCCTTAGCACCGACTCCAGTAAGTTTCCCTGCCAACCAGTGACCTAGAGGAAACAGCAGCCTATGATTTGGGAGGAAGGAAAGGGTGTGGAGCCAGAACACAGGTTCGGGTCCTTTCCCTCCAGGCATGGTAACTGGAGAGGACTGTTGGTCCTTTCTTCTGTGTCCTGCTTCCTGTCACCAAGTGGGACCCACTACCTCATTCCATCTTTAAGAAATGCTTCCTGTTTAATTGCTTGTTTCTGGGCCACAATCCCTGCAGATGCTAATGAAACCCTTGGCACGTCTGGGAAAGTTACAAGAACTTTAGACAAATTGCAAAAGTTACTGCATTTCACCGACAACACATGAGGCTAGTTCAATTGTTCAGATAGCCTTTCGTGGGAAAACTTATGCAATTATTCATCAACATTTTTATGCTTGTGGAGGTCTGTTACCTTTATCTCCTATTTCCAAGAGCAGGAAAGAAAAGAGTCATTTAAGAGGTAGTCCGATGACTCTTGCGTCTCTCTACCTCTTCTTCTTTTCCATGTGTGGTAGAGCAAAAAGACCATTGGTCGGGCTTCTAGGCCACTGCTGTTTCTTTGTTGTGATTTGGGGAGCCCTCTTCCTTTTGGGGGCTATGTTCTTTCTTTCTAAGCCAGAGGTTGGATAAAACCTTTGGTTTCCACATTGAGCTCTGCACCTAGGGTTGGTGGTAAGGGTTATGGGTTGTGGTTATGGAATCTGGAATCCACACAAAAGACAAGTCTGAATGTTGATCAAAGTCATAATTATTTACATCTTGTGTACATCTTTGGAGACGCTGTCCTAGTAATAAGGTGCAATGTGAAATGCAAATAATTAAGATGCAATATGTGTATGTGCCAATTCTCCAAGATGAATCTAATTGTTATGTATCACAAACATACACCAATGAAAAGGTATTACTGGATTTTACTAGCTTTTGCCTTTATGTCTTTTCTAATTAAAAGGAAATTAAACACAGTACTAAATTTTTAGTTCTGATCATCATTCTTTCTCTCTCTCTCTCTCTCTCTCTCTCTCTCTCTCTCTCTCTCTCTCTCTCTCTTTTTCTGGTATTAGGAATTGAACTCTCGACCTCACACTTCCCAAGCAAGTGCTTGTGCTGCTGAGCTATATCCCAGGCTCAATCCTTATGACTTTCTTAGTTTAAATACATTGAATTTTTGCAATTATGATGTTCTTAATCAACATATACTAAACATACTTTAGAATGAGGGGAGTTCACCTACCTCTTTGATACTAAGAATGGCTCTGACCATGGCAAATCTTGAAGATACAGGTTCGGATGATTTATGGCAACAGCCTGAGACTAATATTTTGAGATTCTTACTAGCAGGGTCTAAACAGCAGCCGTTAGCCACACGTGCCATTTAAATTTACATTAAATTCTAAAAATGTATTCAGTTATACAAGCTAGATTTCAAGTTCTCAGATATTTTCATCATTGGAAAAAGTTATGCCAGACAACCCTGTTCTAGGAGAACTGCATGATTTTTTTAGCTGGTGTTTCCTTGTGATGAGATGGTTTTACCATGTAATTCTTCTTAGGAGATTGTTTACCCTTTGGCTCTTTCAGTGGAGAGGACACTCATGAACAGGCGTGGTTAGGAAGCCCGGCAGGTGGATTCATTCCTTGTGGGACCATTTGCTTTGGCACTTTTGGTTGCGCTGGGTAACATGATGCTTACAAACAGCCACACCCCCACATAGCCGCTCCCACCAGGTGCCCAGGACCTGGATAAAGTCAGACCCCGGATTTTGCTGGTACCTGCCCAGAGGAACCACTAAGAAGAGGAAGAATGGAGAAGCCGCCTAAAGCCAAGTAAGAGATTTCCCTCTCCTAAAGGAAGGCTTTCTGGTGGGATCAGACTCAAGGGGCTGGGAGCTGGGTGAGAGTTCCTTCAAAAACCTTCACAGGCTAACTAAGGCTGCAGGCTTACTAGGAAAAGCTCATGGGCCAGGAGGGATAATTGCACCTAAACAATGGCACTTAAAAGACACATTTTCCCCCTTATGATGCGAAAATAAATAATGTTCTTTGTAGAAAAATTGGAAAATGTAGAAGCTACAAGGATTCTAATATCACGTGTATAACAGCTGGAGGTAATCACCGTTAACATTTGTTAATATTTGAGAAATTCTTTTCATTCCTTCAACTGGACTCTCAAAAGTATTGAATGCTTTTGTTCAGAAACCAGGGCCTTCAGTCACATAACTGCAGGAAGTGGAAAAGTCCCCCTAAGCCTGTTTTTCCTCCCTCTGGTCATCTTTCAAGTTGTAAAGGACAGCTGGGAACTTCCGGGGCGCTTTGCAGGAATGATGACCATTTGCGGCAGGTTTGCTTAGGGGTGCTTTCCTGGGGCTGAAGCTTGGCATGCATGACCTTGAGGACTGGAGGAGTCAGCTATGGGGTGCGGAGAGGATCTTGGCTGTTTTTTGCTTTGGGGCTGGATGAAATGCGTCTAGATACATTTGTGGAGTTCAATCTGCAAAGTGATTTGGTAGAATCAGTTGGGTATATTGTAAATTTAAATCAGGGATAGGATTGGAGTTCTAGCACAAATTGTGCTGCTGAATCCATTTTAAAATTGAACCACTTATTAAATGTCTATTGCCTACCTGTTGTGAGCACAGTGCTGTACTAGGCCCTGGGTCCATCAAAATGGATGGAACCTGATTGCTGGCTCCAGACAGTTGCAGACTGGTGGTGCTGATCTACAAGAAAATAAGAGTGCAGCTGGTATGTTGCAGGTATTATGTGAGAGGCGTGCTCAGGAGACTCCTGGAGCCTGGAAAGTTCACTTTGGGGAATCAGAATTCTTAGAGAAAGTACTTGTAAGCTGAGATGCGAAGAAGGAGCAGGAAATAATGGTCTTGAACATGGGGTGGAAGCAGAGGTCAGACTGTTCCAGGGAAAAGACATGGAAGCATGAGGCAGAGGGAAGGGGAGAAGGTGTGACAAGTGTGGGGACAAGTTCAGTATAATGTACACCACACGTGTTCTGCAAATTCTGTTGCGAAATGTCTTGGACCATGTTAGCCTCACAGCCAGGCGGGGTGACCTCCAAGGGGACATGGCGTTTCCTTCCCAAGTATAAGTGCTCCCCGTCTCTAAAGAAGAGCCAGGTCAAGGTCGCCTTCTTCAGGTGGCCTTTCTAGACTCCCTCTGATGGAAACAAACCCTCCTGTGGATGCCAAGTTATTCCTGCTCCTCGGAACACTCCACTCTTTCCTGCCTTCCTCTGCCTTTCTGGCCTGTAAACACTGGGAGAGTCGGGGCAGCCCAGCTGCCTTCTGGGGAGAGCAGGACTTGCTGGGATCCTGATGGAAACTGGCCTGTGCTGCTGTCCCATGCCACTTTTGAGAATTCATTGCATTTCCTCCCCCATGTGCCTGCTCTGATCCCTTACCACAGTCAAGCTCAGGATAATTTTTAGAAGAGAATAATGCATTTGATTCCACTCATGCAGGTTAGATCCTTCAGGATGCAGGCTTCAGGGGCACTGTAAGGACTTGCTGAGTGAAAAGAGAGAGAACTTCCTACATGACTGGGAGATGTATGCACTCGAATGGCTCCATTTGTTGTTAATACCAGTAGGTGAATGGCTCCTGCCTGGGGTCCCCCGAGTATCTGACACCCAGTACCCGTTCGCACCCAGGAATTAATGCTTTAATGCCTGGCATAGCAGGAGTGACTTGTGGCATTTTGTAAGTCAATTCCTATGTCAGCAATGTTCTACTACCCCTGTTTATGAGGTGTGTGCTGGTCAGTGATACTGAGGTATTTCCTCCTGAAGAAACAGGTTTTAGATAGAAGAGCTGATTAGGAGGAGACCATCTGGGATAGTGATTTCAACCCACCCATTTATCTTCTGTTAATTATTTCCCCAAAGGCATATTGCCTCTTAGTTCTTCTGTCTGTGAAAGGGTTATACTAACTCGTTCATCCATCCACTTACCTACCCATATTTCCATCCAACGAACAGTGGTGCCAGCTGCAGAGATTCTGCAGATCAGAGGAGACAGTGGGAGTCAAAGCCTCTGAAACTGGGAAGGTGCTGACCCACGTGGGTGGTCATCACAGCTGCAGTACGTACTCAGAGGACAGCCAGGGGGTCCCTGTCAGTGGGCCACTCCCTTCAGCTCTTCACCGTTCATGATAGCTCCAAAAGGACTGTCCGTTTCCATTTCGCTAGTGCTGGATGGGAATCCCTTTGCTCCAGATATTACCTCTGCCCCCCAACATAAAGAGCTACAGGAGGTAAAAATAAGGCACCATCTTTATACAAATATAAAGCTATCTAGAAAATAAGCATAAGGACAGTAAGAAAATTAAATCCAAGCTTCATCTCCCAGAGACAAATGCTTTTGAGGAAAACTTCTTTCAGGCGTCTTTCCATGCACATGTGTGTATTTTACAGAAATTGCCTCATACATCGCAGGATTCACGCTGTTCTTTATCCAACTTTTCTTCTGAACGTTATCGGTACACACTGAAGGTTCTCTTCCTGGATGGGTGGTTGAAAAGAAGTGTTTAACATTAAAAGGGGCTGTGATCACTCCAGTTTCCTTCATCAGAGCATTCTGGGACATGCTGTGAGTGTTAAATCTTCTTCTATATTTTCTTCTGAGCTAATGAAGTTTGTGCGTAGGTCTTGATTTAAACTAACAAATACATACTTGCACTGTCGTGGCACATGTCTGCATGGCATCCCACTGTGTGTCTAAAATTAATTTATTTAGCTAGATCCCAGTCAATAAAAATTTATTTCCTTTGCAATGATTCTAGAATAAACATCTTTGTGTATTCCACTTTGCCTATGTGCAAAGTTGTATAATTCCAACCTTTGGAACCATTCCTAGAAACAAGACAGTTGTAGTCACAGGTTTTTAAATTTTAATTTGTGTTTGAGTAAGGAGCTACTAAGGAGCAAGGGAAACACAGGTTTTGAAACCCTGGGGATTAGCTGAGCTGAGAGGACTAAAATCCTACAGCATAACCAATGTTGCAGGAAATGTTTCGGGGCGAGTGAGGCGTAGGAGCTGTTAGGTGGAACGGGTCTCCAATGTGGGAAGCAGTTCCAGAAAACGTGGTTGAATTGACCTCCTTTGGAGACCTCATCAGAGAGAGCATCTCTAGAAGTGCCTGTGCCAGGGCAAAGAAGGGCAGAGTCTTCATTCCACAAGCACCTGGAGGGGGCGCCTTCTGCGGGAGGCTTGGGTAAGGAGCTCCTAACACCAGCCCTCAGCGTGGAAGGGCTCTGAGCCCAGTGCGGGACGCATGTTGGTCACAGAACTTGCAGTTGAGAGTGGACAGCCCTAGTGGGACCCTGGTCAAGGGCAGATAGTGCAGAGGACTCTGGGTGAGTAGGGAGGGGTAGGAAGGGCACCCCCCTTCTACTGGAGCTGGGACGATAAAGGGAGCGAACACCTCAGGCAGCTGAGGCAGGGTCCTGAGTCTGCATATGCAGAGACAGGAGGCTAAGACAGAGTGGGGACCCCCTGGTCCAGTCTGGCTGGAGCACAAAGCAGAGAAAGGGAGGCTGGTCCTTAGAGCCTCTTTTGCACACTGGGACCCCCTGCCTCTTCCCATACCCAAACTTCATTATTCCTTGCACAGACCCATACAGTAAAGTTCAGCTGGGGAAGGGCTCTCTTTCTCCTTGCAAAGCTTCCAGTCTACATCGCTGCTCATCTCTGTGTAAGTGTTTGTTCTCGAGGGTCCTGCTATGGACAGCACAGCGATAGCCAAGGCAGAACTGGCACACCAGGTCCTTGGCATGGACCTTTCTCATGGCCAACCTGAAATAAGCCAGTTCCTTGTGTACTCCTTGGCCTTTGTACCCAGCAATGCCAACGAGGTACAGTGGCTCCGTGGTGTCACCTGAGGGCGTGAGAAGCCTTGGCATCTTGGTTCTTGGGCTGATTGCCAGTTTAGAGCAGGAGCCGCTTGTTCTGTGTGACAGAAGGTGACACCTGTGTCTGGAGAGATAAGCAGGCCTCTGAGTCGCTGGGTGGCAGGTTGGCGTGAAGGAAGCAGGAAGGAGAGAGCAGCTGGGGTGGCGGCGTGCACCTGCGATCCCAGTATCCGGGAGGCTGCAAATTCAAGCAATTTAGCAAGATTCTGTCTCAAAGTTTAAAAGTATTTTCAAAGGTGATGGGTATAAAACTGGGTGCAAAGGCCCTGGGTTCAGTCCCTAGTATCTCAAAAGGTAAAAAATGAATGAAGCATGAAGGTCTGGCATTATGTAATACATCTTAAAACCAATGGCCTCACTGGACTAAGCGCCAGGCTATCCTAATTCTTGGCCCAAAGCTATGTCCCTGTCTCCTGGAAGGGACCGGTCCATTCCGTTCACCGGCCAGACTGCCTGGCCCCTGTGTGCGGGCTGAGTGTGGTAGCCGGAGCGGGCAGCCCTGGGCGCATCACGGGGTGGTTGGAATAGGCAGGAGGTGAATTCGGTTCTGGCTGGGGAGGGGGCGCTAGGCTCTAGTTCACAATGTGAGCGGAAATCCATCAGTCTCTGAAAAGTGTTCACACAAGCCCTTTTGTTTAGCCTCTGGTGCGGGACACTTACGATCCCTGGCCCAGTTAGTGCACTGTATATGTGTAGTACATTCTCAGACTCTCCACACTGGGTTTCGTAGCAGCACTGCTTGTCCCAATAGCGATCTTCCTGTGTTGCTTTTCTCAGAGGCTGACCTCAGTGAGTAGCAGGGGAGGATGTGTGTGTGTGTGTGTGTGTGTGTGTCTGATGTTACCTTGTTTATTTGTGCTACATTAGTCACGGTAGAACCCCAAACCCTGATGAAATAACAATAGGTTAGATGCAGTGTGCATGCCAGAAGCATAACTGACTTTACTTACAGAATCACTGGGAATGATTGTGTTAACAGGCTTATTAATTTGGTTCTTAAGGATTTCATTGATTTGTACATTTTAATGAAGTTTGGAAACAGTTTTCCTATCATGATTTTTCTGTAAAATCTTTGCGTACAAAAATAACATAGTTGAATGTTTCCATATGTCAGTTTTTGGGGAACAAAATGATAGATTAACTAATAATCTAATGATTAGCTAATAATCTTATGTCATGGTAGTGATTTATGAAGTTGTTTGTTGCTCATGGACTAGACCTTCATTTTTCTTCCCTGGCTGCTTCAACTTTCTTTCCAATTTGTAAATTTGCCCCAAGGTAAAAAGCTAGACTTTCTATCCCAGCTTCTCTTACTGCTGGGACCCAGGCAGGGCCCCGGGCTCCGCTGATCAGACACTCGCATCTGAGGTTTAGACTTGAAAGCTGGAGGCGTAAATAAGCAAGTGCAGCCCGGGAAGTCTGGTGACGGGAAGGACAGATGGGTCTGCTTTCTTAGAGAGCTTCCAGCGGTACCCTCTGGCATCCACGTGGTATTTAAGCTGTGTTTCTGTGTCCAGGGCCACTCAGGGGCCACCTGTTATGAGATAGGCACTATTCCTAGCTTTGTAATTTTTCAAGCTTTGTTCTCTGGGATTCTTCAAAAATCAACAAACTGTCACATATACTTTGACTCGCCCCTTTTCTATTCACTGTGACCAGAGAGAGCCTCTGTACTTTGCAACTAGGAAACCTACTGGTACCGTGGAATACGAGGGTATTGACAAGAATGGATTCACACATGTCTCCTCTCAGCTGTTGAAAGACAGCTGTAGAGTTTTTGCCAGGTTGCTCTTACACGATGACACGACACATAGTTTACTTACACTTCTTTGATTTGGGGGGAAACTTTTTTCTAGAAAGAGTGAGGCACAGCCAAGCAGGGTACTTGTGAGGAACACAGAGGTGAGTTAAAGCTGGTGCAATGAGCAGCTATCATCTGAATTCACCAGTGCTCTCTGGGGATAAAAGGTCCAGGACAGAGGTCCACGGGAATTCTCTGGGTTCTTGGCTTGAGAGAGATCGAGTGCCCGGTACTATGCAATGCACAAGCAGTGGCTTTCATTTGGCGCTCTGGGCCTTCAGGCTGTTTTCATGAACGTACAGGGAAAGGTCCGAAACAGCTTAGCTGTTTGTAGTTACTGAGGAGAGGTTGGGTGTTTGTAGCAGTGACGCCAACGGTGAGGGGCAAAGCTGAGCACTGACTCTGGGGACAGTACCAGAGTCCGGTATTGTTCCCAGGACACCAGGCCTTTTACCTGCCACAGCTCACGCCCACCCTGGGGGAAAGCTGACAAAATGTTACTATTTCTCCCTTTTATAGGAGGGAAAGAGCTTGGTAAGCACAGGGCTGCGGGTCTTCCCAGGACCCTTGATCCCACCGTGTGTGACTTGGTGAGAGGCAGCGTGGTGCTGAGTCTGCTTCTGATGGGTCACTTGGGAAGGAGACACCGATGCTACCTGGGTCATGTTTGTGTGAGGGTCAGAGAGCACGGAGGAGTCGCCTGTGAGAACTAGGGAGACAGTGAGCGGGGAAGCATGACCCCCTCAGCCATTTGTCACTTAGAGCTGCACCCTTAGAAATGACTTGGCTCCACCCTTACAGCTACTGCAGCCCAGCGGCAAGGTGAGTGTGCGCACAACCTCCTACCTGAGGGCCGCGGTCTTGCATGCTACATCTCCCTACCAGACGGCACAGTTTCTCTTTTAATTGAAAATTTTGTTGGGTACTTGTGAGAGTACCCAGGGCAGTTGTGAGAAATAATGCAGAGAACCTGAGGCCCCTTACCCAGTGCCTCTCAATGGTGGTGTCGGAAAAGGCCAGGAAACCAAGCTAGTGACACTGATACAACCCACTGATCTTCTTCAGGTTTTCCAAGCTTTACTCCTCCTCATTCAGTGTGTGCGTTACTTCTGTGCACTTTTATCACATGTGCTAATTTTGCAGACACACCAGTCTAGGCACGTTTCCGTCAGTGTAAGGCTCTTGCTTTTTGTACTTTTGTAATCACACCTCTCTCTCTCTCCCTGATTTTATCTTTCTTTGTACCATGTGTCCTTGGTACCTACAAGACACTTAATAAGATTGCGTTACATGAATAAGTGAACTAATAGTGCTATGAGAGGTTAGACACACACACGCATGCACATATATGTGCAAACACGTGCACGCACACACATCCACATGCTCCCTGCCCCCAGGCTTGGAGGGCAGAGGACAGATCCATGCATTTGAGCTGAGTCTTAAAGACAGAGAAGCCTCCGAGGAGAGGCAGAGCTTAGCAGGGAGCGGCAGCCACACCCCCCACTCGGCCTGGGGCACCGCGGTGGTCTCCTGTGCGCTGGGAGGGGCTGCCTGGGTTTTAATTCCCTTCCGGTCACTCTGTGTCTCTCAGAGTCCCAGGCAGGTGGAGAGGGAGCTTCACAGGCTTCCCAGGTTTCCTCGTCTTCACAGCAGGGGTGAACTCCCGCGCGCTCCTGGGGGTGCCGGGGATGAAGCAGGGTGGCCAGTGTGTAACCCTGGTAGTCCTGTCGTTCGCGAGACTGGCTGTCTTAGTCCCGGTTTGGTTGCCTGAGCAGGGCCTCCCAGGGACTTCACACTGCGTCCTAAATCCACCTTGGTGTGGCACCTTGGTGTGGCACGGTGAGAAGCGCGCTGACACCCTGCCCCACCTCCCGGTGGACCTGCCCTTGCCCGATCTTCTCCCACCGAGGCTCTGGAGATGCTCCCGACATTTCCCACACCTTTGATGGAATGTTATAGGAAAAATAGCTCAGCGGGCAGTTGTTAATCTGAGGATTAATACAGGTCCCAGGAAGTGCCCCTTCTGAATGACCCCTGGGTTTGTGTCCTAAAAGCCCCGGAAAGCCTGGCTGAACAGCGTTTGGCTCCAGCCTGAGCTCCTTGGGGTGAGGGAGGCTCCGGGAGCTGTCTATGGATCCGGAACCCGATCCTTTCCTTCTGCTTCCGCCTTGTGGGATGGAAGAGTTGACTCTGAGGCCGAACCTGGGGCCCCTGTTAGTTCCAGCAAAATTTCTTGCTGTACACACAGCTGTTGCAAGAAAAGATTTCTTGGGTCACAGAGACAAAGGCAGTTAGGAGAGCAGGATGCGGGTTAGGAAACCCGCCCAGGTGCCCTGGCCAGCTGCCAGGCCTCTCGCCCTGGCCACACAGGAAGCTGAGGTGCGGGACGAAGAGGTCTCTCTTCTTTTCAAGGGTGAGACGAAGGGAGCCTAGTGAATGAGTCCCAGCTAATTCATGATCATTCCAGGGGCCGGGAATGGTAGTTTACATTTTTTCCGTTATTGCCTGCATGTCAAAAAAGCAAACGTAGTATTTTTTCCTTTCTCAGTCTCCACTCTTTCCAGCACCAGTGCAGGTTTCCAGGCTACTTCTGCGATGTGCTGTAACCCATTCCTGTCATTATTTTCATATCAGGTTGCCCTCTATTCTGCTGGTGGGAACCTCTGCCGCTGGCTTGCTGCCTGTCTGACATTTCCCCATCATTTTTGAGCGCCTTCCTACTTTGTGGCACACTATACCATTCCGAGTTCATTCTGAGGGAGCAGCTGAACTCAAGTGTGTAATCTCTGCTGATGAAAATTTTAGAAAACAAAAACAAAACAAAAAGCTGCGCCCAAAGTTCGGTACTGGCAAACATCACCCTGAAGTTGGGCAAATATGGTGACTCGGGTGGCCTTGTTGACCACTGATGCCCCCAGAAGTGGGGCTGGGCTGGTTGCCAGGTCAGAGACTTGTAGATGCAACCCTCCTAGTGTTGGGGGACTCGGGGGCTCCTTTGGGGGCAGACTCATGAAAAGCTGCTCAGCTCAACCCCTCGTACAAATCCACGGTAACAGAAGACAGAAGCGTGCGTTTCTTAAGACCAGGCAGTGAGTGATTTTATCCAGTGGTTTGGAGTCTGCTTCTGGGATAACACAACAAAGGCAACAACTCATTATAAAAGCATCTGTGTGCACCAGTTTTAATTTCTTTGCCCTCTTGTTTTAGAGTTGAGGGTGCTTAGGAAAGAGGGCAAAGGAAGCGAAAACCGAAAAGGTAATGAAGTTAAAACTCCTCCAGACGGGCGTATGCCAAGGTCAGTAAACACATATCAGACACCGAAACGTTTTGGCCAAAGCAGAAACTCTCAGGTCAGGGACTTCTAGGTGGTTTGCTTTTCACGGGGCAGGAGTCCCCAGAGAGCTGCACCGTGTCAGGGGAGCACGTGGGAGGAAGTGAATAGCCACGCAGCAGGCCGGGGAGAGAGAGAACCCATGGGTGGCAGCGGCCATCAGCCAGGTCCCCAGGGCCCAGACCTACAGCAGGAGGGACGTCTGCAGGACAGTCTCACCTTCCTGGTCCACACGCTCTGATCTTGCCCTCGATCCTCCCAGAAGTCCAAGGCCCAGCCCCAGAAGGCAGCCTGCACCACGTGGGGCCACATTCAGAGTGAAGTTGGGTCCTGGGGAGGGAAGGAATGGCAGCTGCTTTTGCCCACCACCTGGCGCCCTGCTTTTCACCAGAGACCTTTCGAGTCCTTTAGCATTACCTACTGAGTTAAATAAGTCACTGTTCTCCGAGTTTAGAAAACGCACTGACACTTTTAGATAAAAGGTGATGGCAGCCTAATTTTTTTTAAAAGTCACTGAATTTTCCAGGGCTCTTGTGACATTTCATTCACTTGGATCCAGCCATCTGGCATTGCTAGTCTTCCAGTTGTCAAAAGAGGGTGACTATTAATAAAACAAGCAGATGTGCAGCATTCGAGCTATAAAAAGTCAGATTCCAAATACTTAACATCTCCAGCCATCAGGAAAATGGAAATCAGAACAACTTCCAGTCTCTGTCCCCCCAGTCAGACTGGCTGTCACTGTGACTGCAAAAATCAGTGAATGCTGGTGAGGATGCGGAGGGAAGAGAAAACGTCTGTGCTGCTTGTGGAGTGTAACTTACAGCAGCCACCACCATGGAAATCAGTACAGAGATTCTTCCAAAACTGAAAAGAGAAATTCCATTTGAACCATCAGTATCATTCCTCAGCAGTGTGTTTATGGCTGCATTATTCATGATAGCTGAGCCATGGAAATAGGCCGAATGCCTTTCAACTGACGAAGGAAGGAAGGAAATGTAACGCATGTTATTCAGCTGTGACTTGTTATAATTTGCAAGAAAATGAATGGAACTGGAGACCATCATGTTAGACAAAACAAATCAGACTTAGTTAAATATCGCATGTTTCTCTGACATGAGAACTCTAAAAGATGAAAAAAATACGGAGATGTGACAGGAAACTACAGGGCAGAATGTTAGAGGTAGAGAAAGGGATTAGGAAAGAGAGAAGGGGTAATGGGTGAAATAATCAAAATATGCCGTTTGCATGTACCAGGGTACTGAAATGAACCTACTGTTCTATTATTAATAATGGAAAGAAGGGCACACACATCCACTGCCCCGCTACTTTGCCCACATACCACTAGATAACCTCTCACAGATCCAAACCCTCTAACCAGCTCTCCAGGAGCCCCAACAACTGATAAATGTCTGTTTTCAGGTGCCCAGATCAGAGGTCAGAGCCAACCACTTCCTCCCTGTTCTGATCCCTGCCCACTGCTGTCCTGGATGCAAGGCCCTGTGCGGCTAGAGACTGTCCGGTCACGTTCACTCAGCCTAGTGCACTGAGCCGGGAAACAGACTAACGCACTCAACACTTTTAAATCAAACGGTTCTGGCCTAAAAGAATGACCTTGAAATAACATGGAAGCACAAGGTTGAGAGGCAGAGCTCTTGGATTTGATCCGAGTTTGACCCATATGACTTGGGGCTAACCTGGCCCCACCTATTCTGAAGTGACGGAGTAGGGTTGGACTCTAAGCTTTGTCCCAGGTGTGCACCTGATTGTTAAAGATGTTGGAACCCCTGCTGGGGAGGACCACCTGGAGGACTCTCTTTTTTGGTACTGGAAATCAAACTCATGGCCTTATGCTTGCCAGGCGGGTGCTTATGCTGCCGAGCTATATATACCCTTGGCCCCTTGGAGGGCTATCTTTGGCAGAGGAACAATTATCTCCATTTTGGCTAAACCTGGCCCACTTTCCATGTATTGATATGTACAGAGCTAGGACTTTTTCTTATCTCTCAGTTGGCTTTAAATAATGAAGATGGGTCTCGCCGAGGGGCTAATGTGTCATCTTTGAAGCAAGGCGACAGGGCAGTGATGCCCCACCAGAACGTGAACATGTGAGCCTGGTGGGAGGGAAGGCCATGCTCCGTGCTGCGCGCTGGGACTGAGTCTCGAGATAAGAGGCTGTGACTCCCCAGGGAGTAAAAGATTACACAGCAGAGCTGAAGCCCTGATCGCAAAATACTAGATGCTCCCTCCACTTGTGCACAGCAGATGACCCCTTCTGCACACCCTTCTCTCTGCGTATTGCAGAGGTGACTTCAGGCCTCCCACCTAGTCAGCCCAGCTCACAGTTCACACTGCTTCCTGCCATTCTCACAGTCACTCATCCCCAAGCCACTGCCCTGGACGAGAATTAATAAAACCCGGCTTCAGCCCTGAGCTGAGGCCTTTGTTCTAGTTAGCCATCATCCTGGCTGGACTTAGGACTCCCTTGCTCCCCACTACAAATATGCCTTAGTGTCTTTATTCTTGCCCTGGGTTGCCCTGAAAGTGGTAGATTGAATCAGCTCACGAGAATTCCAGTAACTTTTCCCGGGATTACAAATACAGACTTCCCAGACCACAGCAGGGACCGGGAAGGGCTCTCCATAACCTGCGCTGTAATATTTATTAGGAAAGGAAGCTGAAGGCAAGAGGAGTGGAAAGTATCTTGTTTCTCTTCTCCGGGGACTTCCAGTGTGCTCGGCAGGAATCAGGCTAGCTGACGGCGGTGGTTTCTGTGTACACTCTCAGGCGCTCAGAACGCCATGGTCACATGGGATCCAGACGCCCTCTCCTCACCACACAGCCATCACTGAGCGAGGGTGACCGCAAGGCACGACTTTGGAAAGAGACTGTGCCATTGCCAGCTTCCAGGGGTATTAGAGAAGGCTTTCCTAGTTGTGCGGTGTCAGTGTGATTTAAAATCTTTGAGACTGCAAGCAGCAACGTGACGCACAAGTGCCCCCCATCAGAGAAGTTTGTTCTACAGATGTTCTGTTGAGCGTGGTATAAGAAATGAAGTGGGGAGGTTAAGAGTGAACGATGGGGGGAGTCTTGGCTTCACCCCCTGCAGGCTGGTTGCTCCCGGGAAAATCACTCAGCCTCTCTGGGTACCTGCTTCTTCCTCCATAAAACAGGGATAATCATAGCTACCCTACAGAGCTGTTTTGAGGAGAAGTGAGGTTTCCACTGTGGAATCCTGACCAGGAGTCCAGGCCGAGCCACTGACTTTTGACATTTAGTGAAACTGTTTTTAATTCACCGAGTGGTGTCCATAGTGATAGGCCCAGTGTTAATATTTGTGGATAGTTTAGAGTTTAACACTTGCTTTTAAAGCTTATGCAGAACTGGGTGTCATGGCAGATACCTGTCATCCTAATACTCTGGGAGACTGAGGCAGGAGGATCAAAAGCTCGAGCCTGGCTTGAGCTACTTAGCAACATAGCGAGGCACTGTCTCCAAATATAAAATAATTTTAAAGGGCAGAGTTAGGCCTTATTCAGTCTTTCTGTATTTTGTAAATGACAACTAATTTAAATATTACAAATATCTCATTTTCTAAGTATAGGAAGAAAGCTTTCCTTTAGTGGATGACTAATTTTGTGTTCTTCAAGAAAGTCGCCTTGTACCTGGGTTGCTGGGTCACTGACTCTTCAGCCTGCTCTTCAGTATTTGTGTCATGCATCCGATTGAGCATAGCAGGGAGAGAGAACATCAAACCATCCGTTCCGAGCTAAACTTCAGCCACGCCAAGGAGAGGATGGCACATGGGTCTGTTGGGCAGTGGGACCTGGCAGCATTTCTCAAACTGGTCTGTGCAAAGCCAGTGTGCTCACACTCCTGTCTCCAATGAGGGCATGGAGTAAACATTTCTGCTGTTATATCAGCCCTTCTGGGGGACTTTTGTACTTTGATGGAGTCTTATTATATATTGGTGAGACTGAATCAACTCTAAGGAGCCTGTGAAACTGGGTTTATCCCAACAGTTTCCAAATGCATTTCCAAATGGGATCTCTTTCTTGGTGGAAGCTGTATGTGGATACAGTTCACACAGGTCCTCCAGAAAGCAGATACTGAGTCAGCATCAGTGTGCCAGAGGCTCACTGGGAAGCACCTGGGAAGGAAAGGACAGCAAAGGGCAGGGAGACTCTACAGCCTGGATGCAGGACTAAAGCCTGTGATGGGGAGGAGGCAGGGGGAGCAGCTGGCTAGGAAGGATCCGCTAGGCTGGCAGTGAAGCTTGGACGCTAAGTCACCCATTAAAGGAGCTCCGTGTCTTGCAGGAGGAGTCTGAGTTAGTTCCCTGGCTGTGCATCAGCCCTTAGTTGGGAGAAGCCCAGTGGACGCGTGGCCTCTGTGGGGCCCTGCCGTCAGTCAGTACTGGCCCTGCGGCTGGAGATGGGAGTGCACACCTTTGGGATCCTCACTATTCCAGTTGTGCTTTTGTTAGAGTCGCTCCTGGACCATGAATAGTTTAGTTACTCTGCCCTCTAGGGGACTTGTCCTTTCTGCCGCCTAGCTGCTGTGACACAGAGCCAGAAATGAAAGCTCTTTGTAATCCATAAAGCATTCCAGGAATGTGGGGGTTACACTGGGGACACAGTGTATCAGCTGCCGCAGTGGCACTGTGCCCCTGACCCTACGGCACCATCTCATGCTTTGTTCCAGAGTTCCAGGCCTAGCACGGTGCTGGGCATCGAGCAGGTGCTCAGCGAATGTTTGCTGAACGGTGCTAACAAATGCTGTGGTTCTGCGCGGAAACAGGCCATGATTAAGCTGTGTGTGAGCTCGTTACGCTACACGCACAAGTGTGGTCCCCCTGGTGGGCGGCACAGCACGGGGAGGGTGGGGTGCGGTGGCCAGTGAGATGGCCTGCACCAGCTGCTTGGCGGTGAGGGTCTTCTTCTTTCCAGAGCGGAGAGGGTTGCAGGATAGGTTTGCAGATTTACTTTGCTGTATGTTCTCTTTTGCGTTTAAAGCATAGCCCTGCAACAACTCGTACTGATAATTCTCACAGCATTACCCTCCGCAGTTCATCTGTTTATATTACTGACCGCTTTGACTGCCAGCTGGTCTTTTTTCTCCTTCAGGGCAGGTTCAGCCTGGCTAAAATGCTGCAGGGGCAAAGACAGGGAAAGAGCGAAGGCGAGGAAAGTGAAGTGATTTGTGACCCGGCAATTTGGTGCAGTGCAGCCTTTCTGTCTGGTTCTAATTTCCCAACAAATAATACCTTTGTCTATTCCTTTTTTGTGTATTCTTTATACCAGCTCAGCACTTTGTCCAATATAAATCTGTGTAATGGATGGAGGAGTGAGTAAATGTGTCTGCTGGGTGCTAGTAAGGAAAAGGTACCGACTCACGCCCTGATACAATTGTACACGAGTGATGATAAAAGAAAGTGCCCCGGACTCCGGAGAGCTTAGAGCCAGGGGCTGCTGAACCTGGCGGGAGAAGACCTACCTAACCCCGTGATGCTAAGTGAAAACACAGCCTGGGCCAGCGTTAAAGAGTGACTCCAGGAACAGAGACCTTAGGAAGGCATGGTCATGTCATCGCTGGAGGAAGGTCGTGTTGCCCAAAGGTGGCACAATTGTGGGAGGGGTGAGTATAGGGTTGCCCAAGATGCAACAGGAAACAAAGCTGTCTGCTCGGCGTTGCTGTGCGATGTGCCATCACACGCAGCTGTGACGGACCGTCTCCCACAGAGCCAGGTGGTCCCCGATGCCATAAGGTATGCTGGCCTCTGGCTCAGACACAGTGGCCTCACAGTGAGGGTGCCATTCTGCACAAAGGAGAAATGTATTCTAGCATGAGGATTTTTTTTTTCAGTCCTGCACATTGAATCCAGGGACCACTTATTTTAAGACAAGTGCTCAATAACTTACTAAATTGCCTTTGGACTTGTGATCCTCCTGCCTCAACCTCTCAGGGTGCTGAGGTTACAGGTGTGCACTACCACATCCGGTTTAGGAGGAGAAATGTAAGCTTCAAACGGGGACTGCTTCAGGGTGGGGGCTCCAACAAGGGATGCCGTAGGGCATTTTGTGAATTTAAGGGACAGACAGGACAAGGGGACGAGGCTTATTTCCCTTGAAAGGGCTCTCTGGGTTGGCGGGGGCCCAGCTCTAGCAGTGCCAGGGTAACAGGAAGTCCAGCTCACCTCACTTGTTAGTAATGCATGGCATTTGATGCAATTGTCTCTGACCTTCCGTGATCTTGGTTGGACATAAATCTACCAAGGCCCAAACAAACAGGAGGAGGCATATACTGGGCACTTTCTCTCTGTGTGTGAATCCCTGAGCCAAAGCCCTCTTCCCTTCAGCACCCCAGTAGAGCAGAAGGTGAGGACTCACTGGGACCATCCAATGAAGCTGCCCCAACAACTGCTCTGCCTGTTCCATCCTCACTTGGGGAGCCCCTCTCCTGACCTGGGCCTGCCTGCCATCTTCCTTGGGGCTCTGCTCATATAAGTGTTGGCCCCCAGCACTAGCCCTAGGTCCTTTTCAGTCCAGCACCATGCCTGATTCCAGCCTTGCTGGAGGGGACTGAGATCCCCTTCTTTCCTGGGGCACTGACCAGACATGGAGGAACAGATGAAGGTGGTATATTCACTTCCTGGACTGCTGTAGCAGATGCTCACAAATGAGGCTGCTCTCCTCACAACAGTTTGGAGGCCGGAAGTCTAGGATGAAGGCTAGGCAGATCCATGCGCCCTCTGAAGATGCTAGGGAAGAAGCTGTCCTTGCTTCCTCCAGCTCTGGTTGGCTCCAGCATTCCTTGGCTTGTGGCACCATCACTTCAATCTCTGCCTCTGTCTTCATCTCTGGGACTTCTGCTTTAATGACTCTTATGAAGAGACTTGCCATTGGATTTGGGGCCTGCTGGGTAATCCAGGATAATTTTCTCTTTAGATCCTTAACATAATTACATCAGCAAAGACTTTTGCAAAGAAGGGTGCACTCACAGGTTCTGGAAAGGTGTTCAGTCCACCCCGATGGGATTTCAGAGGCACTGGATCCTCCATGATGGTTCTTTTTATTTTACTCACTCTTCTCCCTGATAAACTGGAACCTTTTTAAGATGACATCAGAATAAAGAACCAGTGAGATGCCAGAGTGGGGCTGCAGGCTGTGGGGAGAGAGCCTTAGTCCAAGCCAGTGCTCACCAGCCTTGCTGGTGCTGTGCTGCCACCTGTAGCTGGAGCATCTGAGGGCACCATCTGTGAGCCTGCTGTGGAGCTTGCCTAGGTGCCATGGATGGTGGCAGCAACCTGGCTTGAAGCGCAGTGCTCAGTAAACTTCAACCTTCATTATTATTATTATGCACGAACAGTGAAAACATTAACAAATGTGTGGCAGGTGGTGAAAACTTTGGAAATCCCAGTGGCTGGACCAGGGCCTCTGGCCATCCAGAGCTGGGGCCTTTTGAGTCTTGACTGACCTGTCCCTTCCTGGCTTGGGTAGGACTGGTGACAGTGGCAGCTGCTCCTCTCAGGGCCTGATCTGAGCTTCTGTGTTTGCTGATCAGAGTCCTGGGCTCTGGCAGCTAAGCTGAGCAGAGGGCATTTGATATCGGAGTTAGGGCACAGCCAGGCACCTGCACACAGGAAGTAAACTTCCAGGGAGGCGACCTTCCCTGCAGGAGGCACAGAGCAGTGTCTGATCCCTGAGCCCGGGGACTCCTGGGTTCCCCAGGGAAGTTTCTCTTCTCCCCAGAGGAGCGCTGGATGCCACCCCTCCTGCCGGGCCGCTGGTGACGCTGGTGAGTGCGTGCATGTGAGCAAGTGCTTTGGGGCCAGGCTGGGAGCTTGTGGGCAAGGTGAGGTCCACTGCTCTTCCTCATTGCTGAGCTCTGCCCACGGCCTCTGCTGCAGCCTGGGCTGTGAGATGCCCTTGCAGGTGTCACCCCTCTGCTTGTCCTTAGAGAACCGGGCTGTCGGGTGAGGATGTAAACAGCACAGTGACTGAGAGTTAGGATGTCAGACAGCTTTGTGGCTGTCGAGAAGTTTGTCTACCTCTCGGAGCTGAGGTGCCCTGAGTCTGTAAATGAGGGCTCACTGACCCTCAGAGGTGTTTACAAATGATTCTTGGGAGGCAGCTGAGAGCAGAGCTCAACCGATGGGTCAGTGACAGCTCTGCTGCTTAGGACTGAAGGACCTTAGGTGCCTTCTGACCCTTTAGACCTCCATTTCCTTGACTCACAGAAAGACTGATGACCCCTGTGAGGGTTGTTGGGAGGATTAAGTGGAAAACAACATGACCATGGAAACTGCAGCCCAGTGAAGAGTAGTTAGACTACCCCAGGGTGTTTTGAGCAGTAGATGAATATATTACACAAAATGTGCACTGCACAGTAGGTAGTTTTAGATTGACTCAGCCTCAGCATGCCCAGCAGGAGAAGTATTCAGCCAGCAAGGTGAGCCAGTCTGTCCCCAGCTCTGCCAATATGTAGCTGGGCTACTTTGAGCTAATTGTCCAGCCTCTCTGAGCCTCCCTGTTCTCATTCTGAAGTAAAAACAGCAGCAGCTATTTCCTTTCATGTGCCAAGAACTGTTCTAAGTGCTTTATGTACAACAGTCGCTTAGTGGCCTGCACTCCAGAGGTCCATGCTGTTTGGTACTGTTTAGAGATGAAGCAGTGACGGTGGAGAGGAGATTCAGTCTGGTCCAGATCACACAGGGCATAAGTGGTGGGAGCTAAAGCTAGAGGTGAGCCCGTGTCTCCCCAAATGCTGTGAAAGTACTGCCCACCCCCGCCGCCCCGCTCCGCCTGGTTCTACGCGTGGTCACCTGCCCAGGGGCCGGAAAGCTTCTCGTGGCCAGGACCGCGGCTGCAGTTTCCCTTGCCTAGGCCCAGCCTCCACCCTTCCCCTTGTCTGCGTGTGTGGCACCAGCCACGCCACGGGCTGGAATTTGGTACAGGTCAGGCAGTACTGCCTTCAGTTTACGTGCAGCTCGGCATAGGATTCCTCCGCTGTGATTTTGCTCCCATTATTGACTGGGAACAGATCAACTTTCCTCGTGAGTTGCATGCTTTATGGGTTTCTTGTTATCAACAACAAGTCCTTCCTGATTCTCAGGCTCAAGGCCTGTGACCAGGTGTGACTTTAGACCCTGTCTTTCTGGACTTCCCCGGATGAGCCTGGGAGGCACAGGCCTGGGAAACTTGCGTGGTCGGGACTCAGTACCTTTGGGGCCTGAGCTGAGGCTGAAATTCCAAGGACAGTTACTGGTAAAGAAGTCAGCAGGGTGGTGACAGCTTCCTCCTCCTGGCTGAGGGGCTCCCACCCCAGTTTCTGAAAAAGTAACTTGAAAAGAAGTTAAGCACAGCCTTGAGAACGTGGGCTGAGGAGAGGAGAAAAGGTCTGACAGCCTCACTGCTTCTCAGCACAAGGGGTCTATAAAGCCTCCCTGTCCCAGATGTGTTTTGAAATTTTCTTTTAGTTTTTTTTGTTTGTTTGTTTTTAGTTTTTTTCTCCTCCTTCCTTTTTTCTCTTGAAATAAAATGGATTTGAGAAAGAAGAAAGAAAGAAAGAAAGAAAGAAAGAAAGAAAGAAAGAAAGAAAGAAAGAAAAGGAAAAGAAAAGAAAAGAAAAAAGAAAGAAGCCTCCATGAAAGGCCAGCAGAGGGCTGTGTAGTCATAGCTGAGTTTCGGCCTTATTTTCTTCTGCCAGGACTCAGTGAACACCAAGGCACCGCACCCCTGGGGGGACTTTATATTCTTTCTGAGGTGGTGTCTGGGGTACGGGCGGCTGGAAGCTGTTCATGAGTAGTGGCACTGAGTCCCCACAGGAGAGCGCAAGAACTCGCTGATGCAGAGTCTCACCCAGCTGTACTAAGCAAGGTTTTCACTCAAATCTGATCCGCTTAGTGAAGGAGCCTTTCCCTCTTCCTGGTTGCAGAAGACATTGGAGGACTCAAACGTGTTGAGCAGGGAGGCGCCTTTGCAGGTTCTGTTTGAGAAGCCATAGCTGGTCACGCCAACATCGGGCTCCTTTCGATCTGAACACGTCAGTGCATTTCCTTTATTTTCCTTCTTTTAAGCACACTGAGAAAAGTACTTAGGCTGAGATGTTTAACCCGCCGGGAATCTTGTGTGAGGCACGGAGTCCTGCAGTGATGCTCTGTTGAAGCAGCCGTTTTCCTGTGAATGGGAACTGGCTGCATCTGGCAGTCGGTCCCTCCCAGGATTGGGCGGGAGCTGTTTGCTGCAGTCCTGGCATCCGTCAGGGGAGCGCAAGACAGGTGGATGCCCAGAAATCCTAGCTCTGTGAGTAAGGTGATTCGCGACCTATTTTCTCTGAGCCTCAGTTTTATCACATGTTGAAAGACTAGATGGAGCAGGCTGGGGATTTAGCTCAGTGGAGTAATCGCCTGCCTGGCAAGCATGAGGTTGTGTGTTGAATACGCGGTACCAAAAAAAAAAAAAAGACTAGATGGGTCTTCATTGATTTTTTTTTAATACAAAAATGTATTTATTCAAATAGTGCTCAAATTTCTCAATGTATATAAAACAGATGAAAATGAACCCTCTCAGGTTGAAGGTTGATGGCCGGACCAGGCCACCTGCTTGGTCTTCCTCTCCCTGCTACTTCTGAGCAGTTGAGCAGACATCTGGGCTGGAGATCTACAGGCAGTCTGCCCCAGCCAAATATCTGGAATGATTCTTTCAGCTTGTTTAGCTAAAATTCTTTTCTGTAATCATCCTGCCCAAAGATAGCTGTAGACTTCACTATTTCATCTCTTCCTGACCAAAGTGTCCCGGTCATGTTAAAATTACTCTGGCCTATTTCATGTTGGTAGAACTAATTAAGAAGCCCTGTTTCCCCCTTGTTGCGTGTTTTGGGGGGATGTGGCCCCAGATCATCATGCTGTAGGGGGGTGAGCACTTCATCATTAGCAGCTGTGGAACAGGGACTGGGTGTCAGTTGACAGAATTTTATTCATTTGATTAAAAAAATTCTCTTCCATGCTTACCCTGTTTTCTGTTTCCATAATAAAATACTCCAGGCCAGGTAAGTTTTAAAGAATAAATGCTTATTTGGCTCGTACCTGCGGAGGATGGAGAATCCAAGAGAACAGTGTGTGCATCTATTTGCCATCTGAGGACTTTCTTGCTGCATCAGAACACAGCAAAGGGCATCGCATGGTGGGATTGAACCAGGGTGCTAGCTCCAACCTCTTCTTCTTCTAAAGCCACTAATGCCATGATGGGGGTCCCACCCTCACGGTGGCATCTAATCTTGTTTATCTCCAGAGACCCCCACCTTCAAATACCATTGGCTCATGAGATTGGGGACTAAGTTTCCAAATCTTCAACTTTTGAGGACACATTGAAGCCATGGCAAATACCTGCTATGTGCCAAGTTCTAAAGTAACTCGTACACCTTGCTAATGGGCACTAGAGACACCTCCGTAAGCATAATGTAAGCAGCTGACCTGCTTAGGGTACAAATCAGTGACATTGTCTTTTACTACTCAAAGTAATTGCTTAAGCCACTAGAAGAATAATGTTCAGCTTGTCTCTGTGAATGTTTACCTTCCTATTTTTAAATTTCCCTAGAAGTATGTGGAGAATTTTTGCTTTAAAACACTAGACAGAGACAAGACCAGCCCAACAGCACACACAGATTGAGCTTCTGTCTCTCTGTTAAAAGGGGGTAAAGGGTGACCCTAGACTTCTTCAGCCTCTAGCACCCTGGTGTGTGCTGGGATGTGCAGCTATCACAGAACACAGGCAGCTGAGCCAGGAGGGAATTCTAGTCTCAGCCCAGCCTGCCCAACCTTCCTCATGGCCGTCTTAGTCTTGGTGTTGGGCCCTAGACACCAATCCTGAGGCATTTGTCTTGATAATCCCTTCCTCTTCCCCACTGCCAGGGATTCTTTGTTTTCTCTCCAGCCGGTGAACATCAGTTGGGGACAAAAACATAATCCTACAGAAATATTTCCAGCACTGGGCCTCAAAGAGCCCTGTCTCTGTCTCTGTCTCTCTGCCTCTCTCTGTCTCTCTCTCTCCCTTCTCTGTGTCTTTCTTGCAGGGGACCTTGCCTCCTTCTCCTTGCCTCTTTCTTACTAGCCAGCCTCTGAGATCTGAGATCATGTGCCCATGGGCAGATGGAAGCGGAATCTAGGTCAACACACAGAAACAGCCCCTTTCCTGAGATCCACTCACCGTGGTGCTACGGTGCTAACAGGAGCTACTCAAGTGGCCCATCCTGGAAGAGGACCTGGCAGCCACCCTGCTTAGGTAGAGAGGCACCTGACACCTTATGGTTCCTGAGGGTGTGAATGTGGTGGCTGCTGAGTGGGAGCAAAACCAAATGGTGAAGCAGGGGCCCAGGGTAACACCCCAGGGAAAGCCTTGAGTGGCTCCCTGTTGTGCTTAGGATGAATCCAGGTCCCTCCCCTGGCTTCTTGCTGCATGTTTGCTCCTTGGCTGCCTCTTTGGGCTCAGATCTCTCTTGTCCTTCCCTCTGTTCTTTACTCCAGGCAGCAAAGAGGAAGGATTGCTTTAGTCTGCTTTGCTTTTGTCTCCAGATGCACATACTTGCTGCTCCCTCTTGCTGGAGCTCAGAGAGAGGCTCCTTTACTGCTGTCTCAGGGTTGACCACCATACAGTGCTGGCCAGGCCTGCGGAGAGCGCAGGCTGGCTGAAGGCCAGTGTGGACCTCCTGCCCAAGCATGGTGCTGAAACCTTCCAGTTCAGGGCTGGGAGCCACCAGAATTCACCAGCTCTGGGGTTCACTGAGCCCTCTCAGGCCTGCTGGCTGTGCCTCTCTCCCCACGGTCAGCCTCGTGCAGAAGGAACTGCCCCGATTTATCATCTTACTTTGGGTAGCTGCTAGAACATTCGAGCATCCCACCAAAATTACATTTGAACCTCTGTATACTCTAGAAAAAACGATGATTAAAATAGTCAGGCAGTTAGGAAGGTAGTGATTTCCACATCTCAAGAGATATTTAAGAAATATAGCAGATTGAAGTTAATGGGGATGCATGTAAAGGAATTATTAAGAACCTTTCCAGCTCCATGGGGAAAGCTGGATGCCAGCCCCTTCTAGCATGTGGGCTCTGAAACAAGAAGAGCCAACACCCCTTACCCCCCACTGTAAGTGACCAGCTGATCCAGAAAAACACAGGCTGTGATGATAGCTAGTGAGGTAAAATATAATTTAATGCTTGTAGTGTTTAGTGTTTCACTGACTTTGCAGGTCTAAAGCTGGTAGTCTAATCATCTATACAGAGGATAACCGTACACAGTGAGGCATCTAGGGGGAATCTCTTTCTGAAGGTGGCAGCCATTGCTAATTTCCTATTGTCTTGTTTTGAAGTCCTGTATCATTCTCATTGTTTTGTTGGGTTGGGTTTTCTTCTGTTTTGTTTTGTTTGATTTTGTTATATCTGATGGGATGGGTACCTATTTCAAACATAACAAGCTATATTATGGTAGTCATTTTGGATTTCCGATTATCTTGTTTTGAAGTCCTTTATTGTATTCATTGTTTTGTTTTTATTGGTTCTATTCTGTTCTGTTGTGTTTGATTTTTACTATGTCTGAAGGAATGGGCAGCTATTTTGAAGACAAGAGGCATTATGGTAACCATTGTTGATTTCCTATTGTTTTGAAGTCCTGTGTCACTTGCACTGGTTTGTTTTGATTGGATTTATTCTGTTTGGTTTTGCTTGGTTTTATTCTCTTTAAAATAAAGAGAATAAAGTTCCAGCTCTGGGATGCTGCAACTTTCCAAAGTGCACTACCTTTACATGCAGTTATCGTCTTTCTTGGAACTGTAGAGACATCAGGTATGGGCCCCCAGGGTGCGTGCTGCCGCCAGCAGGGCTGTGTTCTCTGACCTGGCCTTGCATCTCTCTGCAGGGGGTTTATGGGGATATTTCAGTTCTGGAAAAGTTCCTAAGGATGTCCTACATTACAAATGTAGAGAGGAGGGCTTGGGATGCTGGTTTGTAAATGGCTAATAAAATGGAAGGCTTTTGGATGACGTCTGTTTAAGGACTAGAGATTGTGGAAGGCAGGCATGAGACACTGGTCAGAGGAGCCCATGCAGCGCTGGGCTCAGAGCTCGCTGGAGTAAGGGTCTTCCCGCCCACTGCTCCTCCTGCGGCACAGAGGGAGGTCTGTGCAACATCTCTGACTGGCTTCATCTGCAGTTTGCCTGCATCTGCTGTTTACCATGACTTTGAGCAGTGACCTAACCTCTTCCAATGAGTCTCTCCTCTTAAAACTGAAGCTAATATTACCTCCTTTCAAGGTTGCTGCGGTCACTAAATGAATGATAGCAGGTGAAGGAATCTTGACACTCAGTAGGTCTCAACACGTGTGCACCCCCTTCCACCATCTCGCCTCCGCTTCCTGTGTATTACTCTCTTCTGACCCAGCCATGCAGTCGCCTTCTCCGAACACTTGCACCGATCCTTCCAGGCCCATGTAAGTCATTCTTCCTTTGTTCTCCAAAAGCACTTCGGTACTTACCAAGAGTAGGAATATTCTTGGTAGCATTTCTCGTAACATGCTCATAGCCACACGGATGTCTGCATTCCCAACCTCACTGCAAGTGTCTCTGATCTAAGGAGCCTGCTGAATTATATTTGCACACCAGGTTCTAGCGCAGTGCTTGGAACACAAAAAGGCCTCTGTACTTTTACTGAGTGGCCATAAGAACTGATGGTACAAAAATAACCAACCAATAAAAAATATTTAGACGTGATGAAGAGAAAGAAAAAGAAAGATACACAAGAAAAGGGTGCTTAAGAAATGGATGGAGGCTGAGCTGCCTGCCAGGGAGAGCTGAGGCACCATTACCTAGGTATAAATGGTTTGCCAGGCCCCGAGTGAATAATTTTCTTTTTCTTGTGGCTCCAAGGTAAGTATTTGGGGCAAGACCCAGCCACCAGAAGTTCGGTCCTGGATCATTTCCCACGACAAAGGCAGGCAGCTGGTGCTTGTGGGCTAGCACTTTTATGTGATGTATATTCAGGAGTAACAAAGGCACGACAGAACAGTCTGGCAGTTCTCTGATTAGCTAGCAGGGTGAGATCATTGGTTACACGGCTAGATTAATGATCCCCAGTTATGACTAGATTAATGGCAGAGAGTGTGAATCAATCAGACATCCTGCATGTGCATATGCTCTTGTGGTTTCAGAGATCAAGAAAGTAATCATGGAGCCATGAAGCAGTTACAAAACTAGGCGGCCTCAAAAAAAACAAGGTTTTTAAAAGAACAATTTTTCTTGCACAGTTTTTCCCTTTTAATAGGATACATTAAGAGAGAGAAAACAAACTTCCAGTGAATTCATGGGGAGCTTTCCGTCTGTGTGTTCCATTTGACCTTCCGTCTAGCCTCAATTTCATGCGCCCTACTATGTGCCAGGCATCATGCTGCATACTGAGGTGCAGACAGAAACTAGGCAGGATTACTGCCTTCCAAAGCTCAGCATCTAATAATGGAGAGTGATGCTTTTGCCTTCAATGTGAGCACCAAAGCACCAAAAGTGAGCTCCAGAAGGAAGTTCATAGATTCCCCTCTTTACCTGATGAAGCTGAATGATTTTCACTGCTAACAAAACCTAAGTCAGGTATCAGTTTCTCAATATTGTAAATGTACCTATTTCACCCATATGTCCCAAACCCAGTGAGGAATGAACCTAGGCGTCAAATAGAAATGGATGTCTGACCTCCACTGCTGATGGAATGAGGAAGCCCCGGACTGGAGTCCAGGCAGCTTCGTGCACTGCCCTTAGAGTCAGGTGGACTCAGCAGCAAAATCTCAGTGGGAGGAGCATAGAGTAGGACACACTGGACCAAAATGGGAAAGGCCACATGGGGAGAAGAACGCCAGGCCTGAACACTTCCAGGAAGAGGAATGTGTGCGACAGAGTCTCTGTGCTTCATTCACTGAGACGATGTAAAGGGACATATGGGAAGATGACATTTAGGGGTCAGGAAAAGCACAAATCTACAAGGGTGGGAGTTGCAGTGTGTGTGCTGGAACAGAGACAGCTGTGTCAGGGGTTGGGAGGCTACCTGAGGTCTATTTTTGGCTTCGAGGTTGGTTCCTTGGTGTTGGGGAGCAGGAGGCAGGGATCGGATGAGCCTGGAAGTAAAGAGAGGGGAGAATATGAAAGAGAGACCACTTACATTTCAGGGGCCCAGCAAAGGGAAGCTCCGGGCTGGGGAGGATTCCTGTCACTGGCATCACATGCCAAGATCAATTTCTCTGTTTCCTTTGTACTTTACCAGCCTGGTCACGTATGTGTGCATGTGGGTACGCGTGCACCCACACACGTGTAAGTGCTGATGCTTAGCAGACGGGAAGAGGAGGCCATGCTGCAGGCTGAGAAAGGACCCCAGCCCTCGGGGATGGCCTCAGTGGTGAGCACTGCTGTCTTCTTGTGCACCGGGTGGACCTTGTGACACCTTCCGCCACTTTGCCCTTGAGTGTCTGGCAAATATCTCTGCCAGCCTATGGGAGGCTGGCTTCACCTGGCTGGGCTTTCCACAGTGTGGCTCCAAATCACCTCTGCTTTGTCTTTGGTTCAGAGATTACAGGAGGTGAAATTAATTGGCATCCTTGGAGGTGCCTTTGCCAGACTCAGCTGACTCTTGTAGGTGAAGTATCAGGGTTCTTAGTGACTGTCAACATGTGGCATTTGGACCTCATAATGAGGGCCAGTGGGGCTGGAGTGTAAAAATCAGGGCCTCACAGAGAAATTCACTTCCCCTGACAGTGAGGTGGGAGATTCCAAATTGTCACAGGCAACAGCAAATTGGTTCCACTGGCCTGGAAGGGAGCTCAGTCCATTCTGGCCATGCGTGGGCAGGCTCCTTTCTGATGCCTTAGAGGACTGATCATTTCCTCCTGACCCGGAGGGTCCTATTCCTCCCAGGCGGGGCTGATTCCGGGGCTGATTCCATGCCTGCGCAGAAGGCAGCCACTTCTGTGGGCTGATTGTCAAGATGAGTGAGGGGATGAGGTGTGGGAGTTGGGTTATAAAATGCAGCCCACTCAGGACACCCTCCGGGGATTCAGAGTGTCAGCAATTTCATTGTTTTTTCTTTTTTATTTACCAAATTGTGTTTTATTATTTATTTATTTATTGTTCGTTTGTCAGTCTTTCTGAGACAGGGTGTTGCTATGCTGTTCAGGCTGGCCTTGACCTCACTTTGTAGCCCATGCTGGTGTCAAACTCGCAACGATCCTCCTGCCTCAGTTGAAATTGTATTTTAAACTTTTCTTTATAAATATGTATTTTCTTTGAGAGAGCAGCTCCTTGGCACTGATTATTTAGCCACAGGGCAACTCATGAGTCAGCTTGGGAGGGTCATGAATTCTTGCATCTTAGCCCCATCACTGACCAGTAGTTCCAGGCTGTCTAGAATAGATATGGCCAGAGTGTGGGGACAGTTTTAAGAATCTCTCTGTGTATAAATTTGATATGTGGCCCAAGTAAATTAACATTGCTTTAAAGAAATAGGACACTGAACAGGTAAGTTGCACTAGAAAGATTACAGAAGACAGAGACACAGAGAGACAAAGAGAGGGACACAAAGACAAAGGCAGAAACAGAGAGAGAGAGAGAGAGAGAGAGAGAGAGAGAGAGAGAGAGAGAGAGAGAGAGAATCACAGACGAGGCAGGACATCACAGGGATTTCTGTTTTACCAATAATCTTGTACAGAACTAACATTACAGCTGTTTCTATATTTAGTGGTTTGTCTTTAATAGACACATCTCAGCCTTAAAAGTGAGATGAATAAATAACAGGACATACCTAAGGAAGTACTTTCTAGCAAGCAACTGGGAACTTACCAAGGACTGTGTGGATAACCGTAGAATGGCAGAAGTATTTGATTTGTTTTGTTTTTACAATAGTCCTGATTACCACAAATTCATTCTTTTGACAGAAGAGTTTTATTAAATATAAAATTATAGCTTAGTTTAAAAAAAATTTGTCAGCATTTCCAGGTAGACAACTCAGCTGCAGCTCTGGTTTTAATTCATTGGTTTCCCCCTCTTTTTTCCTGTGGTGAGTGCTGTGGCTCCGGGCTAGGAAGGGGCAGGGCATGGGTGACCTGGGCAGGAGGCAGGAGGGTACTGGTCACACCGCTGACACTTTAACTCAGAGCCTCAGCTGCTTGTCTTCTGCCCCAAAGGTAGAAAACATAATTCCAGAAAAGGAGTCTGGTGCCCAAACTGGAAAGCATGGGACAGTTCTAACTTTCCGCGCTCTCCTAGTCCTGGCTCCAGAGAGCGGGACGGGGCGATGTTGCTTTAGCTGTCTGTAGGGCTTTCCGGCCAGCTGGGCGTGAGGCTCAGTGAGCCCATCCGTACAACATCCCAGCAAGGAAAGGCAGTCAGCTTAGCCGCTTCCCGAAGCCAAAGAACAGAAGGGTCTGGTGCTCAGGGACGGATCACGGCCCAGCCCCATTCAGAGAGCAGCCTGAGACCCACACAGCCGTGGGCCAGCCCCTCTTCCCAGGTGCTAAGCTGGCTCACCCCGGGCAGTGCAGGCCCTGCGTTTCAGCGGCACTGAGTCCTTTAGCAAATGGGCTGCAGCGAATCTAACCGTGTCTTATTCAATGCTCTTGTTTGGATGCAGATATCGGAGTCATGGTAGCTTTCACCCTGAGGAGACCAGGTTGGTATGGGTGTGCCCGTGGGTCTCTTGACTTACCTTGGGGTGGCATTGGGGAGGACAGAAAGTCACATCCATTGTGGGTTCCCATATGAGAATTGTCAGCAGACTGGAGAGGGCAGGTGTGATGGCACTGCTGGAGACCTACCAGGTAAGTCTTCCTCATTTGGGGGTCAATCCCAATATGTGAGCTAGAAACTCCCAGCACCCTCTCCTACATAAGAAAGGTCAGTAATAGTGTCTACTTCATGGTATGTTGTGGGATCTGGGAGATCAGGTGTGTAAATGATGTTCCTGGCACATAATTCAAAGCAATTTAAACTTGCATTTCTTTGGCCTCCATATTGAGATCATTTGTAGCATGCTTTATACTTTACAAACATTGCTTCCAATTTGAAGTCACACTGTGAATTGGATAAGAAAGATCCTTGAATCACATGGGGAGACCACAGGCTCCTCTGCAGAAGTACTTAGCGTCGAATTCTAGAGCTGGACCTACACAGGGCCCCGAACTGAGTCCCATGTCACTGATTTACCTTGCACCATGCTGGTTGCTGGTGGCAGCGGCGCTGTCACTGGAGGTTGGTGAGCTGAGGGTCTGCTTGGCTGCTAGGTGTCTCAGGCCTGTGAAGGAGACATCAGTTTTCGTCAGAAAGCATCTCATGCTGGGCGCGCCCTGGCAGCCTGACTCACATCCATGCACCCGAGGGGGCTGGTTGGCTTGGGCAATTACACATTTCAGAGGTGGTTCAAGACACCAGTGTTGAAAAAATGTAAAAACCAAAATCAAAACCCAAAACAAAAACCCCACCTTCCTTAGGGGAGTCTAGAGGGCAATAGAGTCAAAAGCCATATGTTTCACAGAGGGGACAGTGCCTGTCTCTGCGAGGAGGGGCTCTCTCCCTCTCCCTACTGGTGACAGCGTCCTCGGCCAGGGCCAAGGGCCTTGGACACTGACGTCTCTGGGAGAGCCCGGAGTGCCCAGGCTGTCCCGGGGGGCTGGTCAGCCCTCACAGCGGCACGGCATCCCCTCTGGATGTTGTCATTTACTAGCAGCAGTTTCCTATTTGTAGGTGGAAGTAGTTCAGCCTTGTCAGTCTGCAGAGCCCATTGGCCAGAACCTGGGAAGGTCAGGCTGTGTCTGCATGAGCTGAACAGGGCAGGGAGCCCTGGGGGGCCATGAGTGGCGGCTGGCTCGGGGTGTGAAAAGTTCCAGCCTTTGACTCCCCTGTGAGGAACACTCTTTGAAAACAGGGCAGCAGGAATGACTGTTAGAAGTTTTCTCTTAAAAATATCGGAAAGGAAGAGTCCCCCTCGCCTATGCTCTCCAGAGATTCCTGAGAGACTAGGATGACGGCAAATCAGAGAGGACTGCCCCTCCTCAAGGCACTTGTTTTGTCCTTTCTGTGCACCAGGCATTGTGCCAGGTGCTTTGATCCCTTTACCTCATTTTGTTCCCAGAACCGTAAAGTAGATTCTTTGTTCCTCGCTCCATGATATTCATGAGCAGTGAGAGAAACTGTGACGGCCTATGTCTGGCTGCTTCTGGAGAGCTTGCTTTTCATCCTACTGCACAGCAGGATCTCAAGGGACCCGAGGAACCCCCAATCTGTGCCCCCTCTTGATGCCTGTCTCTTTGACAACACCCTTAGGCGGTGATCTTCAGCCGTCTGCTTGCATACCTCCAGGGACAGGGGACTCCCTCTCCAGTGTGGTCCAGTCCCGTGTTCAGGCACTGGACAGCCCCTTAGGTCCTCATCTGGGTCACAGTAGGATGTAAACAGAATAAATAAATAGGCACATAAATAAACAAACAGGTGACTGAAGTGGGCACCTGTCCCCTCCTGCATTCCATTTTTGGTTTTATCTTAGCCTTTGGAAGAACAGTTGCTGAGCAGCAGGTGTGAGCCAACGCAGTGCTAACTTCTTTCCATTTGTGACCTCTAACGTCAGGCGGGCTCAGGCTCAGCAAGAGTTCTGATGCTCAGGAGCTGTGTGAGCTCAGGATCAGCCTCTGGGCTCCCTGGGCTCCGGGGTCCCTTCGTACAATGGGCAGGAGAGGGTTGCTGTGAGGCTCAGGAGGCATCTTCCTGAGGGCCTCGCAGTGCCTGGCGGGGGGAGCCAGCAGCGATGGAGAGACAGCAGCTGCTAGAATCCTTGACTGAGGGAGGCTTTGTCTGTTTCTGCAGCAGTCCTGCCCCATGACCACTCCTGGATGGCTGAGGAGGCCACTCGGCCGGGAGCTGGCTTCCCTCTGGCGTGTCCGAGCAACTCCGTTTCCATTGTTGTGTTGCCTAATTTGGTTTATCTTTGTCTTCTCTTCAGAAAGGGGATGTTTGGACTGAAGCTGAAGAAGAAGAAAAAGAATAAACCAGAGAAGGGGCTGATTGTAGCCAACAAGGCTGCACAAGGTGAGGCACAGTGGGAAGGTGGCCGATGCTCTGGGCCTCACGGGGGACACCACCCATCCCAGGGTGAGGAAAAGTGTCACAAGACCCAGATCATCACCAAGTAGGGCTGGGATGGCCATGGAAGAGGCCCGTGGAGAGGCAGTGACAGGGTTCAAAATGTACTGTTTTAATTTGCCCTGAGACCTTGGGTGACTCTCACCTCACTTTCTCCCTCTATCAAACGAGCACGATGTGGGTTTCTGGGATCGTACAGCTGGGGAAGATCAGTGAGATATTGAAAATAAGACTGAGGACTGTCACTACCATGAGTCACCGTGTGGGAGACCCTACGTGGTCTTAGCCTCCGTCTTAGCAGTTGGCCTTGTCACCCTGCTTTTACAAACCAGTTCAGGGAGAAGCAGAGAGTGAGTAAGCAGAGTAAGAGGGCAGAGAAGCCTGGCTGCAGGATGGGTGAGGCCCAGGGCAGAGAGAAAATGCAAAGCCGTCGCTAAGAAATTGTTAAGAATTTCAAGATGGCGACAACAGAGCTTAAACCAAACCTAACAGGGTTCTCTGAGTGTGAGGCCTCGTCTGCAGGCTGCTCGCTCCAGGGGCCAGGCCAAGGACAGGAGCCAGAGAGGCGGGAGCAGCTCACGGGGCTACAAACCCAGGTGGCCGGATGTTCTGCCCTTAGTAGGGCTACTTCCCTCGTGGACAGCGCAAAGCTTTGAAGGACAGTGTGAGTGAGGCCAGGGGGCGGGCTGGGCCCCCGTGTCAACACAGTCACACTGGATCCATGGTGGGCAGGTCTGTGTGGGCCTGGAGACTTCTGCTGGGCGGCCCAGGTCAAAGCTGGCTCTGGACCATTCCTAGACCAAGATGGTGCCATGGGTCTGGTAAAGCTCTACCCACCTCAGCTTCTCCCATCAGCTGCAGCAGTTCGGTGCCCTTCTGCCCTGCCTGCTGCACGCCGGCGCCCCCTGAGATGCTGCCTCTGATGGCTAAGAATCACCCTTGGATGGGAAGGGGGAGCACTGCGTTTTAGTGGGGATTAGGCCTGAAGCTTAATGTAAAAACTTACTTAGTCAATTAAATCAATGACATCAGGGAGAGGGAGGGTGGAAAAGGTTTTGAGGGCTTTGCTGTCAGCCTTGAAAGAGGCACAGTTACTTCCTCAGAGAGTATGAAACACAGTAACTGTGGGACACATTTAATAAGTTACTTGACATACACCACTCAGGGCCCTGAGCAGTAGTTTCCACGCCCCTACTCTATGATCGTGATCCAGATAGGACAAGTGTCCCACAGCTGGTAAGTGTAGAAGCCGGGTCATGACCCCAGAGCCTGCACCTTCCTGCCCCCCACGGGTGGCATCCAGCCAGGAACCCTTCCTGGCAAGCTGGGGTGGGGGGAGCTTTGCCGCAGACAACCACAGGCATTTCAGAGGAACTGGCCTGTGGCTCGTTCCCACTACACTCTCAGCCCAGAAAGCAAACAGGGCAGAGAGCGCTCGGCTCCTCCTAGAAAATAAATGAACTCCACCCTGCTGGGCGGGGCCAGCCCCGTAGGAGACTAAGGCATGTGATTGAAGGAAGCCTGGTCTTTCCTTCTTGGCTCAGCCAGGAGAGTTAGGGCTTCTGGGTAAAATCTTTGGAGACTCAGTGTCTCTGGCTCTTTTATCTGAGTATACGCCTCACACCCTTAAGATTCCCATTACCCTAACCCTCCAGTAACTAGGTAGTTACGCAACAAGCAGACACCTTCTCTGATCGTCCATACATTTGCTTGTTCGAGGAAAGTTCATGGGTTGTCTGCCAGGTGTGGGCCCTGGTTCAGGTTCTGGGTGGACACTGGATAGTCTGGAGGGAGGACAGCCCTGTGCAGGGCTCTTGTCTTTGCCTGCCTGGCCAATCTCTATTCTTCTCTACCTGTTCTGTGTCCTGGGAGGCTGATCTATGGAGGCAGGACCCAGGGGCCAGAGCCTCTGGCTTCAGGCTGGGGCAGGCCAGCAGGGTCCTATAGGAGATCACAGGAGAGGGGAGAGGGAACATGGGGTCCCGATGCCTGTGTCCCTCAACTGGAGGAAAGGGACTGCGCCTGGTCGGGAGGCTGACTCAAGCTAACCTCCACTCCACTCCTTCTAGGCTCTGGTTGTCATCTGTCTGTGTCTGTGTCTGTGTCTGTGTCTGTGTCTGTGTCTGTGTCTGTGTCTGTGTCTGTGTCTCTGTCTCTGTCTCTGTCTTTCTCTCTCTCCCTCATTCGCCAGGCTGTGAGCTGGGTCAGTTTGGCTGTTTGGGCTGCTAGTAGCCCAAATAACTGCATGAGTTTTTGTGGTTTTCCTTTACTCATAGCTTTGTCAAAAGCCCTCAAACCATCTTACTCTGGCCATGCAAAACGCTCTAAGAAACACAGTGGGCTGAAGTAGAGCTTGTGGGGGTGTCTCTCGGCGTTCTCAGGTCCTTGAGGTAGAGAGTCAGAGGGGTCAGGGAGGAAGTAACACTCAAAGGGAAACTTTGAGGTGAGAAGTAGCCCCTGGGCACAGCAGCTCGGGTGGGGGTGCTGGCAAGACAAACTGCAAGCAAGAGCGAGCAGGTCTGGTTGGAAGGGTTGTGGGGCTGGGAGTGCAGCGGGGAGAGGGGCACGGAGACAGTGGTAGTGGGGTGAAGCCGGATGGAGAAGGGTGTTAGTGACCAGTGGACTGTAGATTGTTTGTTAAGTGCGATAGAAAGCCACAAGGGTTTAGGGAAGAGAGTGACATGACCCCCCTGTGTTCTGGTGGTGAGTCTATTGGAGAGAGCTAGTAATTCAGTGTCATCTGACAGCTTTTCTACCTCAAGGTCTCTCACCCTCCAGAATGTGAACCCCGGGCCTATCTTGAACACCTAACCCAGCACAGGTCCCAGCATACATCAAGCGTCTAAGCGTCTTCTCTGGCAGCTTGAGTCTGTGACAGTAGCTCCCCATCCGTAGGGCTTGTACTCAGGTAGGAGAGGAAGTATTTATTTGTTGTGCCGCTTCCAGGGGCTCAGCCAGACACTAGATTCCTTCTGGCCTCCTGGGAGTGCTGGGCTGGGCTTTAGTCTCCTGGCCAAGAGAGCGGGGAAAGCAGCCCTTAGCTGGCTCCTCTGTGGCTACCGAGCGTCCACAGAGGCCACGCCTGTGTGGGAGTTCTCTGGCCCATCTGTCTTCTGATTAGAGCTGCCTGGAGTGGCTGGCTGATTAAAGCTGAAATCAAAACATGCTGGAACAGGACAGCATCTTAGAGATGGCTAATGTGCGTATAGCTGAGTCCCAGGAGTCCAGGATTTTGAGAAGAGGTTTCAGGGGTGTCTGGAGAGACTGGTGGGGGGCTGTGGGAGGGTTTCTGCCTCCACTCCACATCGTGGCATTTAGAACAGCTTGGCAAAAATATTGAGGTTCAATATAAAACGACACTTATAAAAGGACTGTGTGGCTTTATAAAGTTCAAAACCACTTTTTTCACCTCATGCTTTCACTTTATAGGGAAGGAAAAATAGCGTCAAGCAATTCTGTGTGACATGCTCAAGACGCTCCGCTTAGAATCCACAATCTTCAGCGCCCGTTGTATTGGGCAGGCGCTGTGAATTTTCTGGAGAACTCGTGGTGTAGATGGAATTAACTGCCTTAGTCTACACATAAGAAAAGTAGAACTGAGAGAAGTAAATCATAAAACTAGAAAGGGAAAGGGCTGAGATTCACGCCCAGATCTTCTGGGTTGAGCTCTTTGGACTGTACCAGGCAGAGTCCCTTGGTGTGCTAGGGAGGCCCAGCCACTCTTGTTTCTGCCAAAACCCGAATGAGAAGTGGTTCTCAAACTTTGCTGCACATCAGTGTCACCTGGGAAACTCAAACAATCTTGACATCCAGGCGGCCTTCCAGATGGGGTCCCTGGGAACACAGGGGTCACGGAAAGGATCCAAAGAACGTGATTGCCAGCCCATGGGTTAAGATGGCTAAGTGTTTGCCTATTGGTTTCCTAAAGCTTCCCATGAAACCTACCCTTCCTAGGATAGATAACTTGAATTATTGAAACTTGAGCACTTAAGCTACCAGATTTGCTTTTTCACAGCTATGAAGTTCAGATGCCTGAAATCAGCATCTAGGGCTCAAAATCAAGAGCTCCTTTCCCTCCAGATGTTTTTTGTCCCTCACGTTTCTGATGTGTGTTGGCTTTCTATCCCAGTGACAAACACCTCAGATCAACAGCTCTGAGGAAGAGAGACTGATTATGGCTCATGGTTTAGCAGGTGTCAGTCCATGGTGGCTTGTTCTGTTGTTTGGGGCTTGTGGTGAAGCAGAACATGGCAGGGACCACTTGGCAAAGCAAACCCACTTGCCTGTGGCGGCCAGAAAGCAAAGACAAAAAGAAGCAGGGGCTGGGGTGCCAACATCCCCTCCCAGGTCTCCCTCACCTCCATAACCTGATGTCCTTCACCAAGCCCCACCTTCTCTACATTGCACTGCAGGCTGGCTACCAAGCCCCAGCGTGCAGCCTCTGAGGGCCAGCCAAGACCCAAACTGTAAGGTGGGCTGTGGTATTCCTTGGTTTGTCCCCTTGGTCATGTCACTACTGTTTGCTTTGTGTAAACTCTCCCTGTGCCTCCGTCTCGTAAGGACAGACGCAGCCGCAATTCCAGCCTGCCTGATAATTCAAGAAAACTGCCTCATCCCAAAGGCCCCAGCTTTACCACATCTGCAGAGGCCTGGTACTCCACATAAACCAATGTTTCTAGGCCCCAGGTCAGGCCCTGTCACCTTTTCAGAGGGTGGAACTTCGCTGCTCAGAACTGGCCACACATGCAGGACTGACTTTGCCTGGAGCTTTGCTGTTAGAGATGCTGATTCCCCCCACCCCGCCCCCTGAATCAGAGCCCGCACACTTTAAATGCTCCCCGTGCATTTCTGTGCACACTGAGCTGTGCTGATAAAGCTCAGGCATTTGTCTCAGTCTCCATCGTGCGTGGTCCTGGCTTAAGAGTCTAAGTTTCATCATGCAGTTTTCTTTTCCTACCAGCATCCATATAGATTTACGTGTTTTTTGAAACAGAACATGTATTTTGAGAAAAATTGCAAAGTGTGCTGGCTTTTTTGCCAATAGGATGTGAAGTTTCATGGAGGCAGAGAGTGTTTGCTAATCCGCTTGTGGCCCTCTGTTGCCTGGTGTGGTGCTGGACACAGTTGAGATTGATCGCTTCAGTATCACTACTTAACAGGATTTTCTTCCCTTGTCTGTCCCTCTAGATGGTCAAAGTGACACAGAAGCATCCCAGGAGAGACCTTTGCAGCAGGAGGGAACAGAAGGAGGTCTGATACACGAGGATGTGTCCGTCACTCCTGCCTTGTCAGCGCCTCGGAAGAGGAGGTACGGTGTTGAGGTGTGGCCGTGCGTTTACTGAGCACCTCCTGTGAGTCAGGGACTCCTGAAGACCCCGTCCGCAGTTCTAAGGCAGCGAGGCAGACTGCTGTGTCCACTCGGCCTTCTCTCCGAGCGCTGGGCCCCTAAGAGGGGTCTGGCCAGCTTTCAGCAGGCGGATTCCTGACTCTACAGGCTGCAGGTCTTAAATCTACCCCTGAGGAAGGTGCTTATGTCCCTCCTGGTGCCAGAAGGGCAGGAAGGGCAGAAAACAGACTCAGGAGCTGTTGCTTCCCGCCCCTTTAATTCATCAGAATATTGGTTTTCTTGGCTTCATGTTTGTCCCAAATGAGAAAGTGTTTTTTACACTACCAACAACAATTCAAAGCAAACTTGCTTTCTGCATGCTTTATCAGTTAACTATTGATGTGTGAAAAATAACTCCTTGATCAGTGGCTTAACATACTGGGCATTTGTATTATTCTTTTTTTTTTTTTTCAATTTAAAGAGAAAAAAAAGCACGTAAAGGGTAGAGATAATACAGAATTTCAGAAAAAAGATAAACAATAAGAAATCACTAGTTGATAAATTACATACTGTCCTCTTAGAAACAGTTGTTCAAGTTACAAAATTAAAGCATACAAAGTAGATATTCAAACAGTGAGACTGTAAACAGTTACGCATACATGAGTCTCTACATGTATTTCTATTCTTTCTGTATTAGAGGGAAAAACAAAACTTAGTGAGACAAAACAGAACAAATTCCTATAAAAACATGAAACCAAAAGTTGTATAAAACCACAGTACAAGGTGATCTACAATGATTACTGTGTTGTTTCTTATTATCTTCAATAGAATTGTCTATATCAACAGGCATAAATGAATATAGCAGTACATAACAATATTAGTAAAAATAAAACATTGTAGACAGTATAAAACTTCAAAGGCAGGTAATAATCAAACCAGAGTGGATATTCTAGTAGACTCTTGTCATCTTAAGTGCAGTTGCCTATACTCTTAGACTTGATACTATCAATCATAACAGCTTTGAATAAAATCTATCAATACAAAACAGCGATCCAACAAACCAGATTTGATTACGATCAGTCATGGTAAAACAGTTTAGGTTTTACAGAGCTTTAGATTAAGTTAATGGGAAATTAAGGATGATCACTATACTATATCCTGTTATTTTCAGGATTGCTGTCTGTGCCCTCAAATCTAGTACAGGTAGAATGACTGGAACAGAATATAATACATCTAAGCAGAGTAGTGTGAGTAATGTGGGTTTTAAATCCTGGTGCACTATTTACAATATAGCGTATCAAAGCCATCTATGTTAGAGTTTCTAGTTATCCTTCTCTGCCTCATCTCTGCTATGCTATTTTTTCTGCCTTTGTTTGTCTAGTTTTCTCCTTCATTCTACTGCCTGCCCCACTCATTGAGGCCTTTCTGCCACTATTCCTAAAATCCTGGTATTTTTTTTTTCTCTCTCTAGAATGTCCTTCAGTATTCTCAGTAGGGTTGGATTGGTGGTCACAAACTCGCCCAGTTCCTCTTTGTCATGGAAGCATCTTGTTTCTCCATTAATTTCTAGGGACAGTTTTTCAGGGTATATCAATCTGGGCTGGAGGTTATTTTCTTTCAGGGCTTGGAATATTTTGCTCCAAGCTCTTCTTGATCTGATGGTCAGCCGTGATTCTGATGGGCTTACCTTTACAGGTAATCTGTTTCTTTTCTCTGATGGCTTTTAATATTCTGTTTTTATATGGAATTTCTGGTATCTTGATTATTATATGTCTGGGTGTAGATCTGTTTTGGTTGTAGGTGGCTGGGGTTCTGTATGCCTCACATAACCAAATGTCATTTTCTTTTCCCATGCTTGGAAAATTTGCCTTAATTATTTCTGTGAATAGCCTTTGTAATTCACCTGTATGTATTCTTGCTTCTTCGTTCACATTTCTTATTCTTAAATTGTAGATTCTCTTGTCATCTTCTAGCCTTTTATTGTTACTGCCTGTTTCCTTGTTATTTTTAAGAGACCTTTCCTTTCATGATCACACATTGCAAACTTGTCTTCAAGTTTTGATAGTCTATCCTTAGTTTCTTTTAAGGTGTTTTGCCAGCTTTCAATAGAGTTTTTAATTTCCTGGTAATCTCTCTGAATCTGCTTCATGTATTCTATATTTTCTTTATATTCTTTATCAAATGTTTCTCTCCCTTTTTTGTGTTCTTCCCTTCTTCCATCTGTATCTTCCTGAGAGATGCTCCCTGAGAGCATTTCTTTTATTACTCTACTCATATCTTGCTTTACCTGATTTAATATTTCAGTTTTGAGCTCATCTACAAGGTCCCAAAGATATCTCTTAATGTCCATTGAAGCCATGACTGCTGTTGTGTGTTTGCTGCCCTCAGTCGCCCTTGTTTTTCCCTCTCCTGGATCAGGGCTCTCAGGGTTTTGGGCTGGGGGCCTCTTCCTGCCTCTCTCTTCTGTCATGGCCCTGGCTTCCTCCACACAGGTTACAGTGCAGGTCCCAGCCCCCTTCCCTGTTGGCCACGTTTCCTCCGAAGCATGCTGGCGAGGGAACTCCACCCTCTCCTGACTGCTCTTATCACTGAGGTGCAAGCAGCTGCTGCCTATGCCTGCCCCTCCCCACTGGGCCAACCAAACTGCAGAGGCCTTCCCCCAGTTAGTGCTTGCTAGGCTTGGAATCGATTTGGGATGGCTCATTGGGTCCTGGCCAGGGGGGCAGCCCAGTCCAAGCAAATCCCAAGAATCTGCTTTGGGGAGAGAGGAACCAACTGAAGTCACTGTCTCTCCCAGTTCAGGCTCCTCCTGCCAGATTCCAACATGTAGCCCATTTGATTGCACCCTTCCCGTGGAGGGGTGGGTTGTCCCAATCCCAGCACTGACCGTGGATCAATGAAAGTCCCTTTGCCAGCTCCACTCTCCATTGGGCTCACCAACCCCTGACGTCAGTGCTGCTGTGCTTCCAGTGAGTGGCAGTGGGAACGAGTTTGGGCGGCTCTGCCGGCCATGGTGGATTCAGGCTGGTGCAAATTCAGGCCGGTGCAAACTTGGCGGTCACAGCAAAAACACTGTGTCCCATAATTTTTAGCTGTTCCACTTGTAGTCCCAACATATTTGACAAGCTTTTTTATATTTTAATTTCTTCCTGTGTCAAGAGGATCCATCTCCCTTTGTCTGGGTCTCTCCAGGGTGTTTTATTCTGGCGGATGAGTTGTTTCTCCCAGGAGGCTCTGTATTTTTTTGCTCACTGATCGGCCATCTTGTCTTCTTCCTGTATTATTCTTGAGCCTTTGGGTTGAGTGGGTTGTTTTACCAGTCTGCGATAGTTGTCAGATGCACTGCTCAGGTGTCTGTGGTCATTTGGTGGCTCCGCTAATTTTAGCTTTGGGGTCGGCTAGCAATGGGTCAGTCTAGTATTCCTTCAGGTGGACCACATGTTCTCCATCACACAGCATCAGGCTGTCCAAGAAGACAATTCAGATTTGATCCAATGGTGGCGACAGCAGCATTCAGAGAAGGAACACACACAAGATCTGTTGAGGAGTCAGATTGGAACTGGGAGGAGTCACTTGTGCAGTACTGGCCAAATGCAAGTTACAAGGCAGGCTGTGTCCAGGGGGAGAACCTTGCAAGGCACAGGGCAAACAGGCTTGCATAGAAAGAAGCCAGTAACTGGATCTATCAGGCTCTTACTCGCTGTATCTGTTGATGCCAGTCTCTCCCTTCTGACTCTTCACCGTGCCTTTACTTCTTTTCCCCTTGGAGGTGTTGCTATCAGTAAAGATGGTCAGCACCACACGACATTTGTGTGCACATACGAACTACGAACCCCTACACTGCACCCTAACAGCCACACCCTTTGCCTCAGCCTCTGACTAGCAATGTCAGTCATTCTTCAGTATCTCTCCATATGTTCCTTTGTCATTTATCTTACCAGGATGACAGGACTGATGGAGGAAGGCAGGGGAAAGGGAAATAAGGATTCGTAATAGTCTATTCTATTGGTTGGAAAGGTCTCCAGCAATGGAAATTCCACCTACCCACCAACGCCCAGCTAAGATCTAGCCTCTGCCGTGAAGTCTCTGTTATTTGTGGAACCCTTAGGAATTTCTTCTCTTCATTTCTTCTGTCACCTATTTCTTCCCCTCACTGGCACATTTTATACTAGTTTTTCCCTACATGTCTTTGTTCTCTCTACCCTGGAGAAATTGTTAGTTATGAAAGGGCCAAATGATGATTTATTCATCTTTACTTTTCTCTAAGTCTAGCACTAGGATCCACATCATGAACAATCAGTGTGAATTTGCCATTTTATTAATGAACACACTAAATGGTAACTATCTTTTCTTATATACATTATCTCCTTTGGACCTCAGGGAAATCATATGAGATATAAATTATTATGTCTACTTTTGTGTAAAGAAATTAAAGCTAAAGTCCAAAACTGGGAGAACAAATATTCTAGCTCAGAACAGTCTGACTCCAAAATCTTGAGATTTTTACTGGCATACTCTGTTCCCTGCTGGACTCCATTATTACATTTAGCAGAAATGGAATAAGCAAAATGCAAGATGGCATTGTTAGAAGCCAAAAGAACAAAATTTAATAGGAACTCAAGCTCGGCTCATTTCCCACCCGCTGCTCCTGGGATGACAGGGACCCTTCATGCCTTTCCACTGCTATCCAGTCACTAAGGGCCCGGTGTTTCACGTCTCTTTTCAATTACCTGGGACAGTTCAGATAAATGAAATGCCCCGGAACATGTAGTCTCTGTGAGATGACAGCTTCATCATTCCTTCCAATTTTCTCCTTTTTCAATCCTTTCAAACACAATCACAAAACTCAAAATTATTGTATCTACTAGAAATGAGGAACCAATTTTATGTCTAGGCTCAGGCAGAAGACTTGGAAATCCTTGTTTTAACCCAGTTTTGCCATTAACTTTCTGAGGTATCTCGGATTCTGGTTCTATAAAATCACATAGTATGGACAGTCTTGTCCTAAAAAACTGCTAATATTTATTCTTGCCAGGCATTGGGGAAATTTATATGCATTGCATCATTTAATTCTAGCAGTCACCTCCCGTGGTCAGTTCTCTTTTCAGCTGCATTTTTAGGATAGGGAAACAGTTATAGAGAAGTTATTTGTCCAGACCTTCCACTTCCAGATCAGTAGAGAGAATATGCGATACAATACAATGAAATCACTTAGATTTGGGAGACATTATTGCAGCTTGTGAATCTGAAGCATGTTCTTACTCCAGGAAACAAATATATTAACCTTTTTCCGGTAGATCAAAACTGCTGACTAAGATCCACGATGGGGAGGCCAAGTCCCAAAACTATCAGGTAGGTGATCAGCTCATCCTGCCCAGCCTCAGTCCCCCACGTGAGTGGACAGCCAACTCAGAGTGGCTCGCTTGGTCCTTCGCGTTGCAGATTTCCATAACCATCATCGAGGCCCGCCAGCTGGTGGGCGAGAACATCGACCCGGTTGTGACCATCGAGATCGGGGATGAGAAGAAGCAAAGCACGGTGAAGGAGGGGACCAACAGCCCGTTTTATAACGAAGTAAGTCGTGGAGCGGACACTCTGTCCCCTCTGCACCCGCCCTCCCCCCGCTTCCTGTGGGAGTCTTCTGGGGTCAGGAGAGCTGTGGCCCCCAGTACCCCGCCCAGTCCTCCCCCAGGCCCATGCAGATCCTCTGAGTCCCCTACAAACACAGCCCCAAACAGTTCTCAGCAAGAAAATAATGGAAAGGAGAGGCCAAGAAGCCTTCCCAGTTCTAAGGTCACTGGTACAGTAACAGACTATTTATGTCTTCTTATAAGCTCCTGGTCACCCACCACACATTCTGGGTGTGTAGTCAGCACTCCCAGACCGTCGTTCAGCAGGGAGCTACAGGTTCTTTTCCACGCCAGAGATGCTGGAAACTTAATCATTCATTGCCGTGAGGTGTACTGTGTTGGAAGGTAAAATGGTTATTTTCTTAAGCTGAGTAGAAACTGTGAAGGAAAAGCTTAAAGAGAGACATTTCTAATGTTAAAGGTACTAATTCTCTTTTTAAAATTAGAATGTTATATGAAAAAATGACAGAGTAGAAAATGACAGTGAAAATTTTTGTTTCCCTCCGGCTTTGGTCCCTAATCCCCAAGACCTTGCCCTGGAGGTGACTATTCCCCCAGGCCTCTGGCCCTTTCCCGGAGAGCTTCCGAGCATGTCCAGGAATAAAGTATGTATTGTACCCAAATAGCAGCGTTCTGCATACACTGTGCTGGGCCACGTTCTTTTCCATAAGACAGTACCTTGGAGTTGAGTCCATAGCAGGCGCGCACTTCAATCTCGTGTTCTCCTCACGGCCAAAGCATTTTCCACTGCTTTGATGTATCATACTGTACTAAGTCTCTCATATTATTTTTCCACTATTTTCTACTCCTTATAATAATATTAAGCATATTAATATGCTTATTAACATATTAATATGCATATTAACAGCATAAATGGGGCACAGTGTATGCACAGTACATTTACATTTTTGATATCATCAAATTGCTTTCTAAAGAGGTAAGAATTTATACTCTAATTAACAGTGCACAAGAGTTCCTGTTTTCCTGTAGGTGGCTTGACACTACAAGTGACAGAAAATGCAGCAAATTCTTAATTATTATCCTAATGGGAGTGCTAGTTAACAAGGAAGGCAGGGAGAATATGAATAATGACATTGACAGAAAATACCCAAATCCCATTTGAGCTGTTAATTCCTTTTTATGGTTTCTGCTCCTGAGTCTTGAAAATGTCAATAGTTTTTTCCTTTGTGCTCCACTCCCTGCCTGAAAAGCATTATTTTTTATTATGAGTGTGATATGAGATAGTGTGTCTGAAAATGCTTTAAAGCTGCAAAGCCCTAGGGGTTGTTATTTATTATTATAATTATGCATACAAGTCCTGGATCCAAATGACATTAAATTGGACTCAAGTGTAATCAGGAGGCAATCAAGTAAAAATATAGGTGAACTTAGTATATTTGTCACACTTTGACCTAACTTTCAAGCCCAAGTATTGCCAGGTGCTGAAGGAACTAGTTAGCAGGGTCTGGGGAATATTGGTTCAGAGTCTCAAGAACCTGCCTGAGAGGGTTGGACTTGAAACACCCGAAGCCAAGCAGAAGCAGCCACCCGAGGGAAGTGTCCGCCCGAGGGAAGCTACCACATGGCGTGTGCTCAGCCCTATCAGAGAATGATGGGTTTTCCACAAAGGCTAATTTTCCACATAAATTTAAACACCAAGACTCTTAAAAAGTTTAAACTCCTACTATATATGAAAATTTTCTAAAATGTCATATGTATTTTCTTATTAATCAGAAGACAATGCACATAATGTTACTTTTCATTAATATCTAAGGGCCACCATTCCAAAAAGCTTATTATAGTACCTGCTGCCATATTTGGCTTTTCCATTTTGCCTTTGGAAATAAAGCTGCTAGTGGTCAGGATTCCTTTCTTACTGCTGTGTCCACCTCTAATTTGCCATTCCTCAACCCTGAGGCCCAAAGAAGGAAAGAACTTGAGGGACGATAGCCTCCCAGTCCTGTCTCCCCAAACCCTTTTGATCCCCAAAACACACGACCAACCGCACGCAGACAGCACCTTGGTTTTCTGCATCTGAGAGCTGTACAACCTCACGTTTGAGAAGAATTTGTCTCAAAGGTCAGATGAAACATCTAGCACCTGCGTAGCCTCTTTTATAACTAGGAGAAATACATTTTGGCTTCAGGTCCAAAAATAACTAGCAATGTAAACTAAGCAACATCTTTTAAGTTCTTTAGTCTTCAGTTTTCTTATCTCCAACTTTGAAATTCAGTCATTTTCCTAAGATTAAAAATCTCCTTGTCTATAACTTCTTTGTATTATTTCTCCTTGGTCGATCTCCTGGGTAATTTCACGGAGCTGTCTGAAACTGAAGAAGTTTAAAAAGCTAGATTTTGATCAATTTCTTTCCTATATAATATCATACATACTGAGATATCATTTTCACCTATTATTAGAAGAAATAAAGAAAATTACCAGTGATGTGGAGGATTGGTAAGGCTGTGGAGAGACAGCTACTTTTATAGGCTACTGGTGGGACTGGGAAATGGCTTAACCACTTTGGACAGATACTTTAATGTTAAAGATTTATATTCACACAATCTATACTCAACAATTCCACTTCTCTTGCCCATTTTAGAGGAACGCTCGCATATGTCCTATGTGAGAATGTGGATGGTGGCATTCTGTTTTGTGTTAAAGAATTGAAAACCACATAAGTGACCTGCAGTGGAGCCTGGTCAGTTGATCAGCTGACGACATGCTCATACCGAGGACTGTACAGTGGTGGCTTAGAATGGTGCTGAGTTCTGAGTTCACTCTCAGATAGGGTTCTCAGGGCAAAGCTGGAGCTGATGGCCTGCACGAACTTTGTGTTTTACAGTACTTTGTCTTTGATTTCATTGGGCCCCAAGTGCATCTTTTTGACAAGATCATCAAAATCTCAGTAAGTACACCTAGATGGTGGTTTGTGGTCATGGGGAGACCATGGTGGGAGGGATTCTAGGTGCTGGAGAGTCTCCAGGGAAGCTCAGCATTCTTAGGGATGAATACATTCAGGAAAGTGTAACTGGGTTGGTGAGTTTGAAGCCAGCTGACTGGATCTTGGAATCACCAGTAGAGAGGAGTTTGGAAGGAAAACTATCCCAAGAAGATCTATACTTATTGGAAGCAGGCGTGAGCTATAGTAAGGTTGTTACTAACCAAATGTGTGTATGTGAAACATATGCTTCAAGACATCTTACTAGATTGCCATTTGTAATCGATTTTTTAAAGTCAGGCAGATGTTAGTGCTTCTCTCTGTAGATGGTAACCACACCGATGGTCATTAATCACAACCCTTTCCCTTCCTGTGGACGGCAGAGAGAGAAACAGAACAGACATAGGAAACAACCAAATATGTCAGTCTCATCATTAGTAATGCTGGTCCAGGGAATGTAACCTGGAGCAAGTCCTGGCCACTGAAATGTTTAAAGTTGCTTCTGAGTGTGGACTTTAAGACCTGCCCAAGGAGGATTTGGTCTGCTGTGTAGACACTTCTGAAGTCCTGTGAGGTGAACTGCTGGTCCCACAGATCAGTGCAGACAGCTGCTGACTCAGCACCATGCCTCCCCCAGCTTTGCCCCCTGGAGGCCAGGACTCGGAAGGAAGTGCCTGAGTCGAAGCTGTCCTTCGGGTCTCAGTGACAGAGATGGGAGGTGTAGTGGGCTTATCACACTATTCAGCAAAGGGACAGAGACCAAAGGACAACAGGCGGCATCTATCCTGCCAGGGTGAGGCGTGGCTGGTTCTCCCGTGGGGAGGTGCAGGGTAAGTGTGTGAGCAGCATGGGGTGGGCTGAGCAGTGACTGCTGTCTTCCCAAGGGCTCCAGGGGACCGAGCCCTGCTCTATGCATGGGTGTAAGAGCGCAGAGAGCAGGAAAGTCTCCCCAACAGTCACACCATCTTTCACGGGGATTGTACAGATGAGAAGCCTTGACTTGGCAATTTATGTCTCCCTTGCCTGTCTTTATCATCCACTCAATGTAACAGAGTGACACACACGTATAATATATCCCACTGTGGAACATTAACAAAGCCCTGCACTGAGGCCCAGGTCCTAGAGGAGTTATATTATCCTTCCCAGGAGTGCTTGAAAAATGTGACTCTTGAGGAATGAAAAGCCATCAAGAGTCAAACGTTCTTAGTGTTTGAATTTCAGGCATGGTGACAAGTTATTTTGGGATCTGGAATATTGCCCAGGACTTTGTGCCTTCACTCAGGGGACTATTTATGAGAGTGGCTCTGCAGGTTTTTATTGTTGTTATTTAGGACAGATTTCACTGGCCTCAAACTCACTGTGTGGCCCAGGGTGGCCTTGAACTTGTGATCCTCCAGGGTGCTGGGATCCAGATCTGTACCACCACACCCTGTCATTGCTAGGTTCTTATGCTGGATTGTAGACAAGGTCATGACTGTTTGTGGAACACGTGGATTTTAGGTAGTGGGTCAGAGCTGGTATAGCCTGTCTCTGTTCCTGTAACTTGGAAGAACATGATGCTTTGGTGTCCCTAAGTGACTCATAGAGAGAAATTTCCTTTTGGAGTGAAATGTATAACATGACTTTTCTGCTAGTTCGTGAACTAACATTCAGCAGGCCCAGAACAAATTCAAGGCGGGAGAAGAAGGGGGAAAGAGCTGAAAGCAGATGCTGTTGGCACAATTAGGCTGTGATAATGGTGCAAAGACCGACTTCCTTCAGCAGCGATCCAAGGCACATGGGACCCAGGCCTCTGTGTGTGACACGCCCCCCAGGCCATGCCACTCTTATGATTGACGCGCCAGGGTTGCCTGGCATTCACACATTAGCTGGATGACTTGAGGAGGTCCCTGTGTTATTTGAAGACCTACTCCATCTTGTCCACAGGGACCCTTTCCCGTGAAGTGAGCTGATCATTCTTGGTCCTCTGAGAGGCCACATTAGCCACTGCAAGCATGGCAAGACACACGCCGAGCTTTCCCTGTGTGGCCTTAAATAGCTCCTCTAGTCAGCCAGGCTGTCCTTACTTCCCCTCAGTTCTCTGGCACTGCTGGAAACTTGAGGCCACAGAGAGAGTGGAAAGAGAAATGGGCAGAGCTGTCGTTTTTTGAGGTCAGTTGAATATATTGTTTTTTCTGCCTCTGCCAAAAGGAGATATTTAGAAGCTATAAAATTCTCCCATTCGTCACCATTCAATCATCCATTAATTCACAGAATGTTTCTTGACCATTGTGAACAAGGCCACGTAGTATGGGGAGAAGGTGGGAGAAAACTGCCCTGTGTTGAAGGAACTCTGATGGTCTATGGTTAGAAAAAGTTCAGAGGCCACGTAGTCTAACTCCCACCGGGTGCAGGATCATGTTCCCTCTCTCCAGGGCAGGGGGTTCTTGGATGGAATGAGTATTTCCAGTGATGAGGTGGTCACTGCCTCCAGAAATCTCATTCTTTTGCTGAGAAGCTCTGACTGATATTAAAACTGTCCCTATCTTGAGCTGAGATCTTTCATGCGGTACTTGAGAGCCATACAGGACCTGTCCCATTCTGGAGAGCAGAACTTCCACAATTTCAGGACACTTGCATCTCCATTGTCCTTTCTCTACATCCCTCACTCTAGTTTTCTCTCTTCTGGGTTAAAAGGAAATGACTCTTGGTTCTTTACCAGTTTCTCCTATAATGTGGCATCTGGATGGGCACCAGTTCTGCCATCTTCCTTTAGAACTTTCTGATAGTGGCAAGATTCACCTTAGAATGTACTGCTGTAATCGAGCTTGGCACTCTGCTCACTTCTGAACACACCAAGTGTTGAGTGACTGCCCATCTTCTTCTGTCCCTTATTAGCAAGTGTTTCATGGCCCTTGAAGGTGGGTTCTCGGAGAATGCTGGGAGCAAAGAGTTTGGGGAGTTAGGGAGAAAGGAGAGTTGCAGCTGGGGCGTCAGGGAAGGTTGTTTGAAGGATGAGGAGAGTTTCAGCAGGTGGAAGTGGGTATGGAAGGGCAGACTGTTCTAGTGTTCATTCTGGTTAAAGAAAACTCTTAGGTGACCTTCACAGCTGAAAGCTTTCTGGAGAGATGAGGTACCAGTGAGAAGCTTCTGGAAGTTCTTCGTGGCCCTATGGTTTGATGACCAAACTCCACTGTGTTCTATGTGCTCCAGATGAGGGTCAAAGCCAGGCAAAGAGCAAGGCCAAGAAGCCTCTCAGATGAACCCATTTGGCAGACTTTTCACAGGGATAACCATGTTGGACTTGCCCTCCGTCTCTCGTCAGGTCTTCCACCACAAGCTGATAGGAAGCGTTCTGGTCGGCTCTTTCAAGGTTGACCTAGGAACTGTGTATAACCAGCCTGGTAAGGAAGCACCTCTCCACCTTCACTCCTCTTTGGTTTACAGCACTTCGAGTTCATCTGACTTATCCACTCATCCATTCAGCCATTCATTCGGTGACACTGAGGGCTGATTATACCAAATAGAGCACGACATGGATCTTGTCCTCAAATGTTTTCTAATTTCCTGATAGAATTATATGTTAAACAAATTGGGTCTAATTTAGTGTGGTGAAACTTGACCAGAAGTAATAGAAGTAATAGAAGTTAAGAATACACCCAGGCATGGTGACAGACGCCTGAAATGACGGAACTCTGGGCAGCTGAGCCCGATTTGGTAATTTAATGAAACCCCATCTAAGAGTAAAATAAAAAATAAATAAATAAAAAGTAAACGAGCTAGGAATGTAGCTCAGCATGAAGGCCTTGAGTTCAGCCTCCAGCACTGGGGAAAAAATATAGGCTCTGGGATCAGAATCCTTGAATTCAAATTCCACTCTGCCGCTTCCCAGCTGTGCAGCTTTAGATGGTGGATTTGACTTCTCTGTCCCTGTTTCCTTATGAGGATAAGTTAATACCACTGCCAGAGTTTTTGAAACATTAAACTCACACATGTACATAAAGTGCTTAGTAGAGAGCCTAACACATAATAATAACTATGGCATTCTATATCATGGCTTCTATAATAATTATTATTACCCCCAATTTGCGGGAAGGTGAAATTCTGCCAACAGGCAATTTGTCCAAGGATAAGCACTGATTAGTAATAGAGCCAGCAGCGAACAGAACTTGTCGTGAATGTCCCTTTCTCTCCTACAGTGATTCCGAGTCTCCACCTTCGGGAGGAAGGAGGGAGGGCGAATCAGGGAGCGAGAGGTCACGGTCCTTAGGAAAGAGCAGAGGCCACCCAGTTCCTTTAGCCTTCGCTGTCATGTGGAAATGGGACCTCACTGTCACCCGATCTGACCATTTTTTTTTTGTTTGAATATAAGGTTGAAGTCTAGATTTCGTAGGTGATTTTGAAGTTTTACTCACAGCACAGGACAAACAGAAAGGTCCATAAGCCACCACACTGGTGACTTCTGTGCTCCATTACTGTCCTCCTCACTGGTCACCGCAGGGATTCTGTCTAGGTGATTCACCAGGTGGAAGGTTTCCCAAACACCTGTTGGCTGGGTGGGGCGTAGCAGGGTGAGGGGCAGCACAGGGCTGGGGAATAACCAAGAAGGGCTGCTGCTCTGAGCAACAGGGGAAGAGGGCTGGGAGGCCTTGGGGGAGGGACAGGATGAGACCAGCCACCTGCGGAGCACATGAGCTGTCAAAGTGATTTTACAGGCCATCAGTTCTGTGACAAGTGGGCACTGCTCACAGACCCCGGCGACATCAGGACTGGCACCAAAGGCTACCTGAAGTGTGACATCAATGTGACCGGCAAAGGCGATGCCCTGAAGAGCAACCCCAAAACCTCTGATGCCGAGGAGCAGATAGAAAAGTGAGACAGGTCTATCGGGGCTGTCTGGGAGAAACGCTGTGTGGCACTATGTGTCTCTTTCCCCTCCGCCCACCCCTTTCCTCATAGGCGGCTAAGAGTGGCCCCCTCCACAGCCTGGCCCCTCCACAGCCTGGCCCCTCCACAGCCTGACCCCTGGGCTCTGCTCTATCGTAGGCAGCAGGGCATGTCCTGGCCTTTGGAAATTCAGCTTTCAAGTCCATAATGCCCATTGTAGATTAGCTATTCCTGAGCTTATGTAATTTATCTGAATATGGTTGAGTTTTCTTTGAATGAGTTACAGTTTCCACTACTGGTGTGTGAAGTGGAAAGTCGTAAATGCATCTCTTTAAAGTGGAGAGTGAGAGACGGGATCCTCGCGAATTCTAGAGCTGAGGGGTTTGAGCTCCTGGTTTATGCCCTGCGCTCACTGACACTAGGAAGAAAATGCATTGTGGTGGTGAATCTCCGTCTCCTTCCATTTCAGATCTTTCTTTCTACTTCCAAAGTGCTTTTACATTTTCACTTCACAGTCTTCCAAGTGAGAGAGCTTTTGATTTTTCAAATTTTCTGCTGTCCAAGGAACCTTCTGATCCCGCAAGGTTTTCCATCTGAGAGACCCTGGGCCAGATTCTATGTGAGACTCTACAGAGCAGAAGGATTGCCCAAAATGAACTCCAGCATCATGGCGAATGTCACCAAAGCATTTGTGGGTGACAGCAAGGACCTGGTGGATCCCTTTGTGGAGGTCTCCTTTGCTGGGCAGACGGTAAGGGGCCATTGTCACTCATGCTGGCCAGCCTGAGTTAGACCCCTGCTCTACATCCAGGGCATTTTTAGTCAAATGAAATAAAGTTTAAATAAAGACTAGAAAGTGCCTTGAAAGAGGAAGCTTGTCCCAAGAAGGCCAAGTGTCGGGCAGTAGGGAGGTGGGGGAGTTACCATAGGCGATGACCCAAAGGTCACAGGCAGGCAGACACCCATCCTTGCCTCTCACTACTTCCCCAAGCCATTCCCCAGTCCCCAGGCATAAGCACTGTCTCCCAGTCTGTTCTACAGTGTCCATGAGCCCTTGTCCTGCATTTGCCTGGACAAGAGGCATTGCAAATATCAGAACTGGGTTTGTGTTTAGACCTTGACCATGGTCGGCACATGCCTCTACCTTCAAAATATGGTCCTACTTGAGTCCCTCTTTTCGGCTGGGGTGATTGCTGGTGTGTTTTTGGCTTGCGTCAAGCTTGGATGTCATGCAGAACATCATCTCCATTTTATGTTGAGAAACTTAAGGGCCAGGCTGCTGTTGTGACTCACCCAAGGTCATAGTCGTCAAGAGGAGAGCTCAGGGTCTGTGTCCACTGCACTCCTGGACATGCCTGGAGCAGTTCCTGTTCATAGCACAAGTGTTAGTTTCACTCTGATGTGCTGATGAGAACCTGCCTATGGCAATGACTCACTTTGCCCCAGGTTCCTGGGGTCAACACCCAGCACAAAATTGGCCCTCAGGAAAGTTCATGGGGTGCATAGATTGAACAGGTGTTGGGGAAGCAGGTTCATTATTTTTAGCAACTCACTTTATATCTGCAGCTGGATTGAAGAGTTTTCTTAGACAGTCACTTCCTTCTATGGTTCACATCCTCCTGCCTGTGTTTTTAGGGTCGAACCACGGTGCAAAAGAACTGTGCTGATCCAATATGGCACGAACAGGTAGTCTTCAAGGAAATGTTCCCTCCCTTGTGTCGGAGGGTGAAAATCCAGGTGTGGGATGAAGGCAGCATGAATGACGTGGTGCTGGCAACCCATTTTATCGACCTGAAGACAATCTCCAATGAGCAGGATGGAGATAAAGGTAAACTCCCGCACCTCTGACTTGGAGACAGGTCTCAAAGTGGTCCCATGATAGCCCTCGAATTTACCCAAAGAGGATCAGTGCAGGCGCATTTGGCACCTCTGCAGCCTGCAGTGTGTGGAGCCAGCTCTGTGAAATCATGTAGATTTCCCAGACTCACTCACCTATCTATATGATTTCTAAATGGTGTGGTCCTGGCCCCAGGTCTTCCATGAATGTTACTGTGTGTCCTTGAGGAAGTCACCATTCTCTCCCTGAGGAGTAAGTTGAGATCAGATCAGAGATTGGTAAACTGAGGTCCATGGGCTAACTCTGCTGGCTGCATTATTGTTGTGTGACTTGCAGGTCATGAGAGACTTTTACATGTTTAAAAGTGTGTCCACTTTTATGTCCCTAATCATAGATGAAACACGGAAGCAAGGAAATGGCAAGGAAGTGTAGCTGGCCATGCACTCAGCCAACCAGGGAGGGAAGGAAGAGCCCCAGCTATGTACCAGGCAAGAGAGGAGGCCAGGGAAAGAGCTGCCACTCTCTATTTGAGGCTCTTTATTTGCAAAACCCAACTTAGTTAGCATCATCTCCAAATGGCTCAACAAATACTCCTTCTTCCATAGGCAATCTTTCTCTGCACTAGAAATTAATGCTTGTCAACACACACACACCTCACATGTATACCTATGTGCAAACTCAAACACACCAATACATCCAATATGTGCAATGGGTTGCAAACATACAATCACACATATGTGAAATTAGTATACTACTCTTTCCTCTATTGCACTAAAGGCTTAGCATTAGCAAAGAACAAGATTTATACATTTTTATGCCCCCTCCATTGGTGACATCATAAAAAGGCCTCAATACATATTTATTTCCCATTTCTTCATACATGGAAGTATTTACCACTCCATGCAAAACTCACTTACCTATCTATATGATTTCCTAACCAGATCTGAACATGTTTTATTTACAACTTTCTAGAAACATCTTTTTATTTTTTCATTAGTATATGTTTTAGTTAGTACATAATGTGTGCATTTGTCTTAGTAGGTAAGATGTACTTAGCCTATTAAAATTGGTATATGTGCTTAACATTTCTTAAATCTTTTTATTCTTCTTCCCTTCCCCTCCCTTCCCCACCCCTCTGGATCACCTTCCTGTTTGCGAAAGCCCTCCCTCTCTCTCAGAAGCTCTTGATGGTGTTCAGGAAGGTGTGTTTGAATGTTTAAAGAACAGACATCAGGGACCATGGAATCTCTCCATCCCTGTTCACACTGTTGTCCTGCTTCTTTAAGTCCACTCAAAGACGAGACAGAATCCAGAATGTAGCCATGGAGCTGGAAGTAAGGGAACAGTACCGCGCGAAACTGTTCTCAGCAGTAAGATGTACGGAAATACGCGATTGTCAACAGTGGGATAATTGTTAAGGAAACGATGATGCATTTATTCATACTCAGTAGCTGATACCACTGAGTACTTACTGGATGTTAACTCTTTTAATCTTGAGAGATGAAACAGGTGCTATTGCATTTCCCCCAGATGAGGAAACTGAGGTGTAGGAAGTTAAAAACTTGCCCAAGGCCACACTGCTCAGCAGTGCCAGCAATGAGGTTTGAGCCTGAGCAGTTGCCTGCAGACCCACAGGGTGTCCTGCCCATCAGAAGGGAACATCACAGTGCCAAACAGGTGTTCCCAGAGACCCCATGCCTTCCTCAGAGACTGTGTATTTAGCAGGGAAAATGCTTATGCCAAGAGTAAGTTAAAAGCCACCAGGCTTTCAGTAGTGTGCTTCGAGCTGACCTCGAACATTCCTTCTCTCGGTCTGTAACTGGGCCATGCTGCAGTGCCTTCCATCATGGAGATGAAGTCGTCCCCAGTTTGCCCACCTGCGTTCTTATAATCCTTCCCACTACAGCCAGAGAAGTCTGAAGAGATACCACTGTATCTTTGCTTAAATCCCTTAAAGTATTGCCACAGGTTTTAGGATAAAGACCGAAGTCCTTTCCAAGAACCCTAAATCCTCCCCCAGTCTTCTTACTCAGCTCAGTCTCCAGCTCTGTGCTCCTTTCCAATGGGCACCTGCCATTTCCTCTGCCCAAACACACACTCTCTCTCTCTCTGCCCCCCGACTCCTCTTTATTCTACATCAGTCTGTTGTTTCTTCTTGTAGCACAGAATATAGCTCCTTTGTAGTGTCTATAATGTAAATATTTATAGTGTCTGTTTCTGCCTATCCGCTCCTGGACGCTGTGGTTATTGTCTAGCATGGCTCTTGGCACATGTTAGGAGGCAATTGACACTTGTTGAATTAAGGAAGCCTTTGCATGTGTGCTGGTCTAACTCCATTACAGATGTGAAGAGGTATAAGCATTCATGGGAAAAGGACTAGAAGGAAATGTACTGAAACGTCTTTTGGTGACAGGCTACCCTGTAAATATTTTCTTTGGTCTTTCTGTACAATCTACATTTTTAAGTGCTTGTGAGCAACTTGCATAAAGCAAACATAGGATAAGCTCAAGGGCACAAGCTGGTGAGTAAAGCTGGGGTCTTCCTAGGCTTCCTCCCGACCTTCGGACCCGCCTGGATCAACCTGTACGGCTCCCCCAGGAACCACAGCCTGATGGACGACTACCAGGAGCTGAATGAAGGCTTTGGGGAAGGAGTGTCGTTCAGGGGCAGGATCCTAGTAGAAATTGCTGTGGAAATCCTCTCCGGAGGGGTCCAGGAGTCTAAATTCTCCAAGGCTCTGAAGGACCTCAAGTTGACGTCCAAGGACAAAAGCTCCAGATCATCCAAAGGCTTGAGTAAGGACAAGGCTGACAAAGCTGATGATGGAAAAGCCCAGCAGGCTTCGGACAAAACTAACTCCACCGAGGTGGAGGTGGAGCCCTTCGAGGTGCCCCCCGAGGTAGGTTTACCCGAGGGAGCCCGGAGCAGAGACGTACCTGGCAGGCTCCGGAAGGCGTCTGCTCACGTCTTGAAACTGCAGTGCCCTGACCCTGCTGCCCCTGCACACACCCAGCCATGTGCTCACGGCGCCTTCCTGTTCCTTCACTGCCCCCACCCCAAGCACGGATCCCACGGGAACCCAAGGAAAGTGACGGAAAGGTGCTCTGGGGGCGCTGGTGAGAGTCAGTTAGGGCCACTGACCAAGCTGTGTCTGTGGCCCAATTTTGTTTGGCTTCATTAGGTTACAGTGTTCTCTGGGTGTGAGATCCTGTGGGAGGCGTGGAGAGGAGGAAGGAGGAGACAGACAGATGTAAGAACGCAAGGACCCTGCTCCCCGGCCCCAGACCTGTGAAGGAGTTACAACTCCAGTTAGCGTGTGTACCCCATTATTACTCCCCATGAAGCATACCAGCAGTTTTCCAGCCCGCACCTGTGTTGGGGGCAAGCAATCTGGGGCGCTGAAATGAGTGCCACTGTGAATGCTGTTTCGGAGTTTAGCTTAGCCGGGAGTTTGTAGTAGGCCAGGGAAGGAATTGTCGGTGGCAGAAGTAGGTAGATTCCAGCTCTCAGCTTGGCTCAGTCTGCTTCTAGGAGCATCTCCCGGGTCCCGGGTTGGGAGTGATGCATGTTCTTCCAGAGCTGTCATTTCTAGGGAGGAGCGGGAGGGTCACCTTAGCTGTAGAAGTGCCACTTACTTTTACTGCTGGGATCTAATACATCTTAAGAAACTGTGAGGGAGAAATTAGGGCCCGAGACTGGAGAGTTTGGGGTTAGTTCTACTTGTGGGTCTGCTGTTAGCACTGCTTTGTTCACATCTTCTCATCTTCAGAATTAGGCAGGAACAGTGGCTCCACCCGGGAGCGATTCTGGAGGCTAAGGAGAGAGCCCACGTGAAGTGGTCTGCCGAGTTTGCAATGCACGTGTTGATATCACAGGCCTGTGGTTTGCATCATCGCCTGGGCAGCTACTGAGAGCCTTCTGCACTTGTGTGTGACTTCAGGATTTTAGCAACCTACCCCAGCGCCTCCCTCTGAACTCACATGCTGGAAAGATCCTCGGGAAATGTGTGCTGTCACTGTATTGTGCTTACTGTCAGCATTGTTTTTATGAATGTGTGTGTGTTTGTGTGTGTGTGCGTGTGTGTATGTGTGTTCAAAACATATCGATATTGGAAACTTGACTTTGGGCTTTACCAGGCATTGCAGGTAGCTTAATGGCTACCTAAGCTTTATCCCTACATCTGTCCCTTTGGTAGTCAGGGGAATATGGTTCCGAGTTTGTCTCCTCCTCTTCCTCCTCCGCATCCCTCCTACATGATCTCACACCCAGAGAACACTGTAACCTAGTGCTGTGCGTTGAGGTTGGACACTCTTTTTTTAAACAGAGTTTGCTTTTCTAAGCATAAAGAAGCTAGGAAAAGACTTTTATAATCCAGGTCAATACTGTAAAGTATTTTGAGAAGGACACTTGGGTAAGTAAACTCTAGCAGAAAGCCAGGGCAGGTGGGAACTTATGTAAGATGGAGATTGTACATCTGTCGGCAGGCTGAGGGCCATTTTGCTGTTGTGTAGAAGGTGGCAGAGAAGGGGAAACTCAAACACCATTCAAATTCTCATTTTTCTTCCCTCCTCTGTCTGTCTTGGCTTATTTGTGGCCAGTTTCTTATTGGGTTTACTGATTGCTGATTACTGCATAATTTACCCCAGAGCTTAACAATTTAAAACATCAATGCTTACGTTTTTTGTGGGTGAGAAATTTGGGAATAACTTAGCTCACTGTTAGTCAAGACCTTGGCAGGGAATAATTATATCAAAAATGTTCAACATCCTTAGCCAGCAGGGAAGTGTGGCTCAAAACTGGATTTCACCTCAACCCAGTTAGAACCATTACCTTTAAGAATATAAGAAATCAGAAATGTTGACAAGGATGCATGGAACAAAGACGTGTATAAGAGCATCTTGTAATGTAATTAGTAAAACCATCATAGAAATCAGTATGAAATTTCTTTTTTAAAAAACCCTAAACATAAAGACAGCATTTGATCTATCAGTACTGTTCCTTGGTATATGCCTGAAAGGAGCTAAAGTCAGTATACTATGGAGCTATGTGCATATCCATGATTACTGTGGCACAGTTCACAAAAGCCGAGTTATCCAGTCAGCCTCAGTGCCTGTCAACTAACTAGTGGATAAAGGAAACAGCACATGTAACAGCAGAGTGTGACTCAGCCCTGCAGAAGAATGAAGTCATATCATTTACAGAAAAATGGATGGAACTAGAAATTATCATTTTAAAGGAAATATATCAGACTCAGAAAGAGAAAAATGTTTTCCTTCATATGTGAGATCTAGAAAAAGAAAGATGACATGAAAGTGAAAGTTAGACCATTAGACAAGAGAAAGGGGGTTGGGGGAAAGGTTAGGATGGGGTAAGGGGACAAGGAATCCAATCAAAGAATGTTATATACATGTAAGAAAGTGCCACCATGAAACACAATATTCTGTATAATTAATATATGCTAACAAAGTTTCCATCAGAAAAACGATCTGAGAGGGGCTGCATCTCCTGTAGCTTCACGGGCTCTGGTGAATCCCCTTCCAAGATGGCGCCTCACCTTGTGACCCTTCTGCAGGCTGTTGAGTGTCCTCATGTGGTGTACCTGGCTTCCCCTAGAGTGCGTACTCCAAGAGGGACCAAGGCCAAAGCCATCTGTCATGACCTGGCCTGGGGTCACACACCAACAGTTCTGTCATATTCTATTGTCTATTCGTATTATTAGAAATGAATGATTCAGTCCAGCCCAGTACTTGGACTTTGCTTTTGTAAAGGGGAGCACTGGCTAAGGATTGGTGGCATCTTTCAAACCACCATGCTGGACCTCCTCTTTCCCCTCAGCCTGAGCAGCCACATTGTCCCTCTTTTGGCTGCCATGGTCTTCAAGCTTCAGGGTCACCGGCTTGGATAATCGAGATACCCACAGCACTGGTGTTTCCAGCTCACTCTCATCACCACCATCGAAATTTTTCTCCATGTACCAACTCAGAGCAGAGCCAACCTAGAATAAGATGTGTTCATTTTAAAATTCTGCCAACGTTAATTCTTCTTTAAATATCAGCCCCAACACTGGGAAGAAAAAAATGCAGCCCAATTCCCTGGAGCTTCTGGCGTTGAAGGGGAGGCAGGCCTAGGAAATAAATAGGACAGGAAGTAGAAAGTGACCAGTGCATTAGGAGGTGTAGATAAAATGCTGCTATTTCCTGGGGCGAGTGAAGTGCGGTGATTAAATGTCGGGTCCCCAAGTAGGACGGCTGGGTTTACACTGCGGCAGTGTGGTGCAGTGGTCACTGCCGACCCTCTAGAGGACTGTTACCCCTGCTTGAATCTTGGAGAATATGACACCCTGTCCTTTTGTTTGTTTGTTTGTTTGTTTTGGTATCTGGGATTGAACTTGCGACCTCGCACTTACCAGGCAGGTGCTTATGCCACTGAGCTAAATCCCCGGCCCCTGTTCTTATGTCCTTGTGCTTATTTCCTTTTTGTTTTTTCAGGATTTGACTATGTTTTAAATTTAAGTTTATTGGTACAGTGTAGGTATACACAACGACCACATTCATTGGAGGGAATTTGTATCTGTACATGATAAATCCGGATTCCTCAGTTACTCTCCCATTCCCATCTCCTCTTTTCAAACCCCCTTCCCCTCCCTGTTCACAAAGCTCAGTTTTCATTTTACCCCTGTTCTTATGTTTTTGAAGAGAAATAAAAAATGCTTATTTCTATGGTAACTGCTACTTCAGAGCCTCTTACTGAGGATGTGATGAACTGTATATGTAAAATGCTCGGTACAGAACCTGGCATGCAATAAATATTAGTTTTGTTTAGTAACTGCCTTGTCACTTCTCATTGCTGGCACAAAATAGCTGACACCCACAGCTTAAAGGAGGAAAGGTTCATTTTGGCTTGCTGTTTCTGAAGTTTCAGTCCATGGTCAGCGGGCTCAAATGCAATATAGTGGAAGGGCCTGGGCAGAGGAAACCTGCTTCTATCATGCCACACAAAGCAGAGAGAAGGGAGGAGCCTGGGAGAGTGATATCGCCTTCCAGGTCACACCCCTGGTGACTCCACCTCCTCAAGGTGAGTCAGCTTTGAGCTCATCAGTGGAGCCATGACCCAATCACCTTCCAACACATGAGGCTTTGAAGACCCCCAGATCTAAACCAAAGCAGTTACTGTGGACAGCTCTCTTATGTCTCACTGAACTGAGCTGTCTGTCCTCCTCTCTAAGTGATGTAAAAATCCTTCTCTTCTGTGTCATTGCCCGAATTAGACGACAAGGTAGGTAAAGTTGTTAGGACCATATTTGGCACATTATAAGAATTCAGTGAGCATTATGCTTTACTATCTTCTTAGCTTAGCAAATTAAGGTAAGCTTCCAGAAAGGAAAGGCATTCGAGTTAGACTTTGAAGGATGTGAAGAAACAAGATATTGATTCAAACTTGATGAGATCGTCATCATAGTCACCATTTATGATACCATATCTGCCCCCCCTCCCTGTAGGTCCTATAACAAGGCCATGTCACAGACAAGGAAAGTGACAGCCAGATGATGGACATGACCCACCACTAGGAGGTAGCAGAACTGGGATTCGAAGGCTCATGTGGCAGTGTCACTTGCCACACTTATCTCTTCTAGGCCGCAAGAACCACTTTCCTCTGGGTGTCTTAGTGGCTTTAATCTCCTCCTGGAGAGAAAACTGAGCCCACAAGGGCAAGCTGAGGGGCTGGCTTGTAGCCAAGGGGTAGAGTGTGGCTAAAATCCAGCCCGAACCGCTAGCCTGCTTCACGGTTTCTGGGCAATGGGAACATTTCCTGGCTGTGCCGGTACCACTGGAGGCTCCTGTGGACAGGAGCTCACTCTGAACCTAATCAGCTGGGTCATTTTCACTCTGAGGGACCCGGGTCAAGTGCTTGTCCAAATGGGACTTTTGATCCCACAACTGCTTGTTTCATTAGATTTACCTCACGGCCTTTTTCTGCAGAGTTTAATAAAGCCAACCACCAGGGCAGGAAGCACAGAGTACGTGGCTTCAGCTCCCTCAGGCTCTTTACTCAGCAATGTGTTGTGGGGTCGCTGTGCCCAGGTGACGTCTGCTCTCTGAGGCATCAGTCTGTTCTAGGTCAGTGAAAGCCATGTGTAGATAATTAGTTGTTACCTTTGCTGGCTCCCGTCTTGTGACCTGTGGCGGTGAGGTCTTCCAGGCTGGAGCACCTTGACAAGGCAGATTGGGTGGTGAGCAGCAATCACCTGACTTGAGCTTACTGTGTGAACTTTAGTTTGCTCAGGTAAGAGGCAGAGCTTGGAGCAGCTGAACTATAAGGCACTCAGGATTCTGGGACCAGGGGTCCCCCACAGTGGCAGCCGTAGTGTTTGCAGCCCAGCCCTGGTGTACTTGAGTGGCTGACGCTGATGTATGCAACTAATCCTTGTCCTTTCATCTTGGTTTGCTTATTCTCTGAAATAAAGTTTGACTTTGGATTGACACCAAGGCGCTGGGGTTAACACATGTTAGAACTGCAAGGTTGGGGGGGTCTGTGGTCAGAGAAAATTTACCCTCAGCCTGACCGGTGGAAGGTTGTCCCAAGCCTGTGTTTCACCAACAGCATTTAAGAAAGATCCAGACATCAATTGCACCCTTTGACCCGAAAGTATGTTTTCCTTATTTTAAGAGAGCAGTTCTGAAGGTCACGCTTGCCTCATTCTAGACAGATGGCTGAATTTGAATTCAGAGTTTGCTGGCTGTGATTCTTGCTTGTCTCATTAGTGGGGGAGGGGTGGAATTTCAGGGTAGAACAGATTCAAGGGCTTATAAATGATGATGGATAAGTCAGCATCATGCATTTAGTTTCCTGGTTAGAAAAGAAAGCTAATTCTGAACAGTAACTTTTTTTCTTCTTAGATTATACCAGAAAAGTATGAGGAATTTTTACTCTTTGGAGCATTTTTTGAAGCTACCATGATTGACCGAAAGATTGGAGATAAACCCATCAGCTTTGAAGTTTCTATTGGTAAGTGCAGACCAGTACAGGCTTAATGCCTGTCTCTTGACTAAACTAATTAGTGCCCTGAGATGGGAACATTAATTAATGGCTTTTATTTTCATCTCAGAGAGAAATAAATAATTCCTTCCTACCCTAATATCATTATATAAGGAATAGATTTATTTTCATTCTTTAAAAAAGATGAAGAATATAGATTTGGATTCAGACATAATTAAATTACTACTCCTGGCTCCATCACCCTGGGCTCACTTAAGTTCCTGGGTCTTAGTTTTTCGTCTATTGAAAAAGAATAATAATAACTCTTCACACATTTGTAGGTTTTAATAAGTTAAAATATGCAAAATACCACATCCAATAGATGCTATTATTATAATTTCTAGCTACTTCCTGGCCTATCTTGCTGCTGGGAAAACTACTCTGAGGAAGAGCGCTCCATAGAGAAGGTCTGGATCCCATTTAGGTAGCTTTTCTGTAACAGGGCAAAAGAATGCAGAGACGAGATTCAGTCTTTTGAGCTGTGTGGCTGGAGACCTCACACAGAAGCCCAGCCTGCATGTCCACAGGTGCAGGGCTTGGGGGAGCACTGTATGGTAGGAAGGCAGAGGGACTGAAGTCTTAGCTCTGGGAAGAGATGCTTGGGGTGCAGACTGGGAGAGGTCTTGAGAGCTGGCTTCAGGCATCTGAGGGATGGACTAGAGGAAAGAACTTCCCATTGTAGGGCTCCAGGAAGAACCTGGCAGTAGACGGGAAGGTCTGTTTCTGGCCTGGGTTATGCAAGGAGGCAGAGATCCACATGCAGGGGCGTCCCTTCTCTGAATTCTCGTTCCCTAATACCCCCGAGGCTAACCTCCCTGTCTTCCATCACGGTGTCTCCCCTTCCGATATGGAGACATCCAGCCAGCTACTCTTCTGCATCTTGCCTCTCGCCTCCATCTCTGTCTCAGCAGAATTTGTAGCTCATCCCTTCAGCCACTCTCTTCCCAGCTGTCTCAGGTTTCATCCTTGTTATTCTATTAAAACTCCAAATCTTTCCCCTCCCTACCTGTCCTCCTCCTCTACACTTGTAGGGTGGCTTCATGATTGATTTCCCATAAATTCATGGTTTCAGCAGCATCTGAGAATGATCCAGAGAGGATGCCCTGAGAGGCGGGATAAGCATCTCGTTTACACAGCTGGAGAGCGCTATAAAGACTAGAATGAGTCTCCTCCTCTTTGTAGAATGCCACCATGCCTCCCTCGGTTCTGCTAAAGTGAAAATAGTAGAGGAGGGGAGAAAGAATTAGTGTGAGACTAGGGAGGATCATTGCTGTGGACATAGTAACACATTAGGTTACTGATTCACCAATTACGATCAAGACCTTTTGTGTCATGGCCAGTGGTGGGCTGTAGGGACATGAAAATCCAAAAGTGACCACTCCGATCCTCCAGAAGTATACAGACACTTGGGTAAATTATCTAAAACATCTCAGAGGGATGACAGCATATGCAGGTGATGTCAGGGCTCGCTTAGGTGAGGTTCCCAGAAACATCTGACCTGGGCCGACTCTGGCATGTGTCAAGCTTTGGTGGCATGTTCTCAGGAGAAGTGTGTGGGAAGGGGGCAGAGGGCAGGTCCCCTAGGGCAGGGAGAGTAGCCATTGTCTGATGCTGTGGGCATCTCAGGAGCATGAAGGGCCCTGCAGACTTGGCTTCATCGTGAAGCAAGGGGGCTGGTCTTTTTTTTATTCTTAGAGAATGGCTTCAGGCTCAGACAGCGAGCCATAAAATCTCCCAGGGACAGGCAGTGTCCATCAGCAGAAGCAAGCTCTCCAGGAGAGGTGGCTGTCGCATGAGCAGCCCGCAGGCCTCTCAGTAGCTGGGCAACTGTGTATCCCTTCTCAGTAAAGGGTTCTCCGTGGGGCGTCAAGAGCCTCTACCACAGAAGCACAGAATCGAGAGGCTGAGGTGAGGAGGGGGCCTGGGAGAGGCGATCAGGTGAGGAGAGATGAACAAGTGAAGAGCCTCAGTGCTCACGAGCGTCACTGGAATACCAGCAGCCAACTCTGTCATCTGGCTAAGGACACTAAGACGTTAAACACATTTATAGCCGGATTTTATCACTTCTAGTGACTCTTCCTTCTACTTGACAGTGTTTTCTAATTTTAATTCGTGTAGGTTTCACAGAACAGAGAGCAAGGGAAGGGCGGGCTGGCTCGGCTCCTTGTCTGTGCCACCCCTTTCACTTCACTATTTGTCCTCTCACCTCTCTCACCCCCAAACTCCCTTGAGCAGGGAGGACGCCGCATCGGATCCTTGTGCCAAGCTGACTGTCCTACTTGTTGATGCCAAGCCCCTCTCTCCTTGCTGCTGCTCTGCAGGTAATTTTGGGAACCTGATCGATGGAGGATCTCATAATGGGAAGAAGAAGAAATCAGCGGAAGCAGCTGAGGAAGACGCCCTTCCATTGCTGCACGAAGGGGAAGCAGACGCCGCTCATGATGTTGCTGTCTCTCTGTCCACTACTCACCCCGAGAAGCCTCTGGTGACAGAGGGGAACAGGTAGGACACAGGTGGAAACACCTAGCATTTCTGGGGGAGGGTTTGTTCCAATTCCAGGGACTATTGAACTCAGTTCTTCCCTCAAATCAGAAACATAAATTTCTATCTCAGTTATGGGGGCAAACTGCAAACAGGGGCAGCACAGTACGCACCACTCTACCGAATCCTTAGCAGGGTCACAGCTCTGCAGAGGGCACGTGCGGTAAGTCATTCAAGGGGAAAACATGGATAACCATTGTTATCGCATCCGAAGCCCGTTTTATTCTGTGTCTCTGGCACCGAGCAAAGTAGAAAGGGAAGAATTCAAAATTTCAGCCCCAGCCCCATTAACAGTTACTATAGTCACCAAAGTTCTGTCTCCTCCTTAAAGATTTGGTGAGATTATTGATGCATGTTGTTTAATCTTATCTTTACCATAGTAATGTTCAAATAAAGAATTCTTAGCAGACACCAGAGAGACCATTTCAGAGAGCAGCTGGGGCGCCTGTAGACACCCTCACAGACCTCCTCTAACTCATGCAGATTTTCAGCCTGCACAGGGAAGTAAACTTACAGGGCTCTTTTGAAAGAGAGGAGTGTCAAGCACCAATCAAATCATTTGGGGGGGCGGGGAGAGCTTGCATAGCATGAGCGTCCCATTGCTGAGTCTCGTTCTAGGAGTAGAAGAACCTCTGATCTCACTGCACTTTCATGGCAGCACCTGGCTCTACTTCTCACTTTACATGTAAGAAAACTAAAACCCTAGATATCATACGCTGCTGCCTGGCCAGATGTGCTCATCCATCTCTCTGCTTTCTGAAGTCCAGGCACTCTCCCTGGGGATGGACGCATGGCTTCCCATCTGCTGTTGGGTAACCTGGGCTCCCAAATCTATTTCCCCAGACAGCTCTGCTTCCTGAGCAGCAGATCCAAACCCCACACCTGGGTGTCTCGTGAATTACTCACCAGCCTCTTTGTCTCACAGACAACTTTCCCCCTTCGCTGATCCTTCCTACCTTTCTGGCCTCATGACTGGTCACGCCGTTCTTGGTGTCCTCCGTCCTGCCACGAGGTTGCTAGTGGTTTTCCTTTTCCTTCTCACCCACACGCAGTCAGGGTTGAAGACTGGTCAAGCCTAGTTCTTCAGTATTTCTCATGTCTACCATCAGTTCTTTAGTTCTGGCCATCAGCATCTACCTACAGTATTTTTAGAGCCTCCTCCCTGGCTTGGTTCTTCTTCACAACATGCCCTGGATGAGCTGAACCAATGACTCAGTTTCACACCACTCATTGGCTGTCTGTGGATTTCAGGGTTGATTTCAGTGGTCAGAGCTTGTGGATTTGACCAGGTCTACTCATCTTCCATCATCTCCTGTCTCTTCCCAAACTCCCCCTTTGCTCCGGTCACTGGTCATTCCCTAACCATACCCTGCTTTTTACCCCTTGTGGATCTTTGAACCCCTCCTCCCTCTGCCTTTCAACAAGCTCCCTCCCCAAATGCTGTTCCCCTGCCCCTCAGGAGTAAACCCCATGTCTGACCTGCATTTCTCTAATCACCTTCACCAGGAACTAATCACAGTTTAAGGTGATTTCCTGTCGTCTCTAGAAGACCCTGGGCATTTTGAGGGCAAGGACTCTATCACTGTCTTTTAATCTGCTCATGTGTGGCATGCAGAAGGGACTCACAAATGTTTTTGGGTGATTTAAGGAATCAGTGTAACTGGGATCACACAAGGTACTGTGGGAGCAGAGAGGAGGGGCGGTGTGAGTCAGGTAGGAGTGGAGGGAGCAGGTGAGAGCCAAGGAAAGCCGCGGAGAAGCTGATGTGCCAAAGGTGGGAGAGGACTTAAGAGATGGAGGGATGTTTGGGACAAAGTAGGGGAAAGTAAATTAAAATCATCTTAGATGCTCTTCCCCTCGCTTTTGATCATTCCCTACATTTTCCAAACTCTGCTTCTGACAAGGGTCCCTTCCCCCACCCATGAATCTTGGGGGGGGTCTCTTTGACAACCTGGAGGCTACCCTTGGTGTTGCTCCTCCAATCTCAAACTCCCCTGTCCTTTAACTCCATCCTTAAGACTGCAGACATCGCTGAGTTAATCCTGTGACTGGATCCGTGTGTCTGGGAAGCACCCTGAGATGTCTCAGGTACTTTACATTCCAAATCATCTCTACCTTGTTGGCCCAGCCCGTTACTGGCTCCGGGCGGGATTTCGGGGCTGTGCTGTGGAAGGGTCAGGGGAGTTGGGCAGTCTAAGGCATTCCTGTCTGGAGCCCGTGTGAGTATTGTTTGGCTGGCACAAGGAGACCAAAGTAAGTCGCGCTGGTGTTGTCAGTACTGTTGCACTTTCTTCCTACTTCTCAGGCGCTGGGCCAGACCTGCTTACAGCGGCAGTCCAGGGAAGCAGCAGGTGAAACGAAAGAGCCTATTTTTAATAGACACTCACATACATGAGTGCACGCACACACAACACATTTGAACATAAAATACCACTCAGTAAAATAGCACCAACTATATGTCCTGGACTTTCTAGGCTCACAAAGCGTGTGTAATCGTGTACGGTTTGTGTGCAGGCTCAGAGCTCAGGAGTGAGAGTGGAGCGGCAGCCAGCCTAGAGTAGATCATCCTGTAGCTTCAGGATTCCTGGCCTCCTGTTGCCCAAAGGCACAAGGCCAGTCCTGTGTCAGGGCAACCACTTCCCCTGGCAGTCTTCTCCTCCACCGGCAAGAGGCGCCCTCCCATCTGCCACCTTCCATCTGCACTGTGCTAAGAAGCCACAGCCTCCTGGTCCTTGTGGAGTTAGTGCCAGGAACCAGAGACAAAGGCCCAAGGAGCATTAGCACAAAAAGATCCTAACCAAAGAAACCTAGGGACAGAGCACAATATTGGGTGGAATCTATTTAGTTCCAGGATTCTCAGTGTGATAGTTTAAAAAGAACAGTTTGGTTTCTAACCTTTGTCACTGTTGTTCTCCTGCCATAAGGACAGCCTCGGTTTCTGCCAAGGACTTACTTGGCTTCTTTTCTGAATGGACATCTGCTGGTTTATTTTCTGCGGAAGAGGCTGGGGCCCTTTGCTAATTCTACTGTCTGTTTCAGGACAAATTTGAGTTGGAGAGCTACAAAGAACACCCACCCACTCTTTCAGGCTGAAGTTGTCTTTTTGAAGTAGAAGTAAAGCCTTTTGTCTGTCCCGCTTTCTCTCCCTCTCTGTCTCCCCACTGTAGGGTATTGTTTCAAACACCATCCACATTATTACAGCCATCTGTCCCCACTGCCACCACCCTCCCTCCAAGGGCCTCCCTTCACACAGTCCCAAGTCTGTGGGGAAAAACAGCAAGGACTTTGGGGAAAAGCTGGTCAAGAAAATAGTCATCCTTAGGGAGGGGACCTCGACACCTTCTTCTGCCTTACCTGCGTCTGCACCCACCCCCTCCTTCCTTGGGAACCAAATCTACAAACCAATTCCTCCTTTTCTGTCTTCCATCTTACCCTGTTAGCTGTCTCTTCTCACCAGCATTCAAACGTATCCAACTACCACCCTCAAATGTTCTCTGTGGCTCCACACCTGCCCCTTTTGGCCCCTTTGCTGTCCCGTTTGTTCCTTCTTGGCCAAGCAAGTGCCCTCTGTTATTAGTACCAATGCTTAGCAGCAGTTAGTGCTGGATGGATGGACAGATGGGTGAATGGATATAAGGATGGGCAGGTCAGGGATGGGTGAGTGGGTGGATGTTAAGACATAGAATACTTAAATTTAGTTTGGCATTGGTCTTCACCCTCAATAATAATGTTTTTACCTTTCTCTAGCAAATTGGTTTTTACAAAATGCATTAATATCTATCATCCCAGTTGATCCTTTCATGTGCCTGGAACACAGGTGCTGAAGCAAGTTGATTTTCCTCCCTTTTTTCTGCTCCCAATTCAAAACCTCTTTGAAGGAACCTTGCATGATAAATCTGCCACCTGGTGACCACTTCTAAGCTTTGCCCAGGTCTGATGTGGCTGTTAACATTTCTCACTGTCTGTCTAACTCTTCACGGCCTGTTATTCATGCCTCTCTTACAGCCTGAGGCAGAGTTGCTAGTTTGATATTTTTGTCTCTTCTCCTCTGCTGCCCTATTAGAGCATATAAAACAGGAATGTATGGCTGGAATTACCCGAAAATCCCCGACAGCCAACTCACTTCCAGGCCTAATGTGCTTTCACAGGAATTACAACTATCTGCCGTGGGAGGCCAAGAAGCCCTGCGTGTCCTTCGTCAGCTCCTGGGGAGACCAGATCTTCCGGCTGCACTGGTCTAACATGCTGGAGAAGATGGCAGACCTCCTGGTAAGCGGCTCTGACAGGAGCCAGGCTTCACAGAGGAGGAGACAGGGCTGGAGGCAGGTTGCTGCCTACCCGTGAGGGTCACCATCTCAGTTTCGACGCCACTGAGCCGAGGCTCTGGGGAACACATGTCTCCTGCAATCTGGACCCAGGAAAATGAGAATCCATCTTGCAAAATCCCTGACTTTTAGTCAAACTATCTGAATTCAGATTCCTTCTGTGCTTTTCACTGTTACAGACCTAGCACCAGGCTGATTTCTTAATCTCCAAGGGATGGAGCCTGAAAACATTCTGACAAAACCACTCAGTCCTGGCTTCAACAAGTCCTTCTCTCCTACTCGCTCATCTTTCTTCCTGTTCCATGTTTCAGGCGGAGCGTCCTCCGCTCACTGTCCACTCGCCTCACTAATGGCCCTTGTCTTGTCCCCCCCATTCCGTCAGAGTCTGCCCTGAGGGAGGAACGCATCTCTCCTTCCTGTCTGCTCAGCAGTCCGGTTGTCTGCAGCTGTGCGCTGGCTGCGGGTCCTGGATCTGGGGTACAGGCCACCTTTGGGGGAGGCTTGATTCTCCTTCAGACAGAATAGAGAGGTTATTTCTGGGTTTCATCCAAACAGCTGGGACTTTTTCCTGGAGACTGCAGAGGCTTTCAGCTCCCCTCTCTTATCCCATCTCAGTCCTGGCTGGTGTGACTGCAGGTCACGCTGAGTACGGTACTGTGGGCCGGGAATGCTCACCTTAGTTTACAGATGAGAAAACTGGCCATAAGGGGAAAGCAGCAGAACTTGGATTTGAACCAGAAAATGTGACCCAGGTTCCTAAATCTTTAATACTTTATGATGGTTCCTGTTCTTCTAGTGAAGGGAGAAGGGGGAACATATAAACCTGGCCCCAGATGCTGGCATATGATAGAAAATAGAATTTTTGCAAATTCTAGCAAAGCAGTGGTAGTATGTACCTTTGCCTTTGGGTATCATTTTCACCCAGGCTACTGAAAAGAATCCTAGAATTTAAGCCCAAAGGAAAAGTGAAATTATTAAGTCATTGCTTATACAATCCACCATCCCAGGGCCAACATTCATATACTCAGATGGATGGTAGCCTTTACTTTCACAGAGTATTCAATATGGATGTATTACTGTTGGGAAACCTGACCTAAGCACAGCTTTTGACTTTTTGATAATTATATCTAATTTGATCTACATTGTTAGACTTCCCATGAGATTAGTTTTCTCCACAGGGTAGACTCTGAACAAATAGCTCTCAGTTAAGGAACAAATCTGGGCAGAAACAATGATCTTGAACAATGCAGGTGAAGACACTCTGGAACAATTCCAAGAAAAGGAAAGTACAAAGTTAGTGCGAAGCAACACTTTCAATTCAAGCACAAAACCTCTTCTTTCATTTCTCAAGCAACAGGAACAAAAAACCCAACCACATATTCTGGGATGTTCAATCAATCTCTCTATTTCAGCTCTGATTCCCACTGCCCGTCCCTCCCTGCCTGTGGTCTGTTTTCAGGAAGAAGGGATTGAAGAAGTGAGAGAACTGATCAAGATTTCTGAGGAGGCACCAGAAGAGAAGATGAAGGCTGTGCTCAGTGATTTCATCAGTCAAAGCAGGTCTGGCAGATGCAGAGTTGAGCTTAATAGAATCAGCTTTTAATTGCTTTGAGAAAATAGCCTATTTCACATGCATTCAGATGGGCATTTGTAGTATTATATCCTTCTTTACCTTTTCAGTGACTTAGCTGGAACTTGGATGGTGCCAATCCAATCAGTGCAATGACTTAGCTGGGTAACTTCTGCTTTTGAACTAAAACATAAACCAAAGGTGAAAAATTAAGACAGACAGACTGGGTGCAGCATTTCTCTATGAAACAAGCAAAATTCCTGTAGGGTCAGTGCCCAGCATGATGTTTTGTTTTGGGTAGATATTCAGCAACTATTTGACAATTAGATGAATAAGTTATGTCATCTACTACTTAATTGAATTTTCCATATAGCACATTAATAAATGTCACTTAATGACTCTCATTCTAAGTGTCAGACAATATTATAAAAGATCAAAAAATGGAATGTGTCTTGTTACTTTTCTTGTTGCTGAGACAAAATACCCAACACCCAAAAATTGAGAGATGAAAGGTTTATGTAGCTCACAGTATTCCAGTTCATAATCAGCTGGCTCCAAGGCAGGGTGGCACATGGTAGATGGGTAACAGTTCATGGTGGTGGAAGACAGAAAAAGCAGAGAGAGAGAGAGACAGAGAGAGACAGAGAGAGCTCTTTCTGTGCTTTGTATTGTATCAAGTCTACCAGAATTAGGATGTACAATCCAGTCAATGCACTGATCCAGCAATCATCCACCCTTCATCCCAATACCCTTAATCCCAGCATTGAACTATGAATCAATCACACACTCTAGTTCAGACACCCCTGAAAAAGCCCCATCTAAAATTGCATGAGGCTTTGGGGGGACATTTAGACACAAACCATAACAGAGTTTATTGTTGTGTATGACTGAGTAACAAATTACCCTAACACTAATGAACTGATGCAGTATTTTATTATCTCATGGTTTCTATGTGTCAGGAATCCAGGAGGCACGCAGTGGAGCCCTCTGGTAAGGACTCTTTCTGGGTGCAAATGCAAAAGCATTGACTTGGGTTAAAGTCATCTCCATGCTCAGTTGGGAGGGAATCACTTGCAAAGTCAGTTATGTGGTTATTTACAGAATTCAGTTCTTCGTGGGCCACTGCCCTGAGGACCCCAGTGTGGCAAACTCACAGTGTGGCAACTTTCTTCCTCAGAGTGAGCAGGAGGAAGAGGCAGAAAGGACCTGCCTATAAGATGGAAGTGACTGGGATGTCAACTGGAAGTGTCACTGCATCACTCTTGATGTGTTCTATTAGGAGCAAGTCACATGCAGAGGGAGGGACCACAAGGGGACATGACTTACAGGAGGTGGGGTTCATTGGGGACCATCTTACAGGATGCAGGCCCCATATGAAAAAAGCTTAGACCAACTCTTGAATTAATTATATCATGACGAGCAAAAATGAGAATTTGCCTGAATGGCATTAATAGAAAGGAGTAGAGATTAATTTGGTGAAAAACAAAACCAGTAGACAGGCAGCAGCTAAACCTGATATTCTGCTCTGTAATCTGTTTCCTAATCTCTCAAACATTCAGCAGTTTTTACTTTATAGGATAAAAAGAAGAAAAAAAAAGAAATATGTTTCAGTACTTCAGCTCTTATTAGTACAAATCAGTTCAGCATTTATGAAGATGCACCAGGATGCCCAATACAGTGCCGGAGCTGGCTGGTTGGTAGCTGCTACCTTTCTAGCCTTTTAGTGCTTCTAAGGGAGCTATGCCACCTCTTGGCCCCTCTTCTTCTTCTTCTCCTTCTCCTTCTCCTTCTCTTTCTCCTTCTTCTTCTTCTTCTCCTTCTCCTTCTTCTTTCCTTCTCCTTTTTCTTCTCCTTCTCCCTCTCCCTCTCCTCCTCCTCCTCTCTCCTCCTCATTCTTCTTGGTATTTCTTGTATCAGTCCATGTCTGTGATACGCAGTGATAACACTTCTCGTGGGGAGTTGGCACATGAACATAACACTCTTCATTCTTTTTTCATCCTCTTCTTCTCCTTTCCTTCTCCCAAAAGCATAAATAACTAAAGATCAGAATAAAATATAGATACTAGGAAGCAAGAAAAGGGAGCTTTTACAAAATGCAGGGGCCAAGAGATGGAGGGAAGAATAAATAAATATTTAGATTTTTCTATCATTACTATTTCTTCACCTTTTACTATAAAAGCAATATGCATTAGTGCTACTCCTGCTGTGAGCTAAGGGCAACCTACAGTTCCCTTTGAGCATCTTCAAAAAGCTTTGTAACCTCATATATTTAGAAACTGATTGCAAGCAAATTAATATCTCAATAGCTTTTTATATTAGGGGATTACTGGAAGGTGATAATTAATTGTTCCTCTTTCTCTTTAAGTTTCCAACCAACTGAAAAATATTCATGAGGGTCACACAGAGATCAGAATGCGAGTTTTGCTTTTGGCAAATCTAGATCTGAGGAGCTACTCAGGTCAGAGGTCAGCTGGGCTTTCTACCCTTTCCACCTGTGCTGTTGATGGCTGAGCAGCTGGGACTGTGGGGTTTCCTCCAGTAAGGACAGGTGACAGGCCGTGCAGAGGTGACACAAGGCACTCACAGGCGGCAGTCAGGGTGGGTCTGGAAGATGGAGAAGGAGAGGAAGCAGAAGTATTCTCCCCAATTCTTTCTCCAATCCCACTTTGCAGAGAGACCTTTTGTGTGTCCATTTGCAAACACACTACACTCTATAAAACACCATCTCTTCACTGGTTCTGCTCAGCAGGCCTCCATTCCATTGATGGCATGTCACAGGCGCGGTCCTGCAGCTGCCCGGAAGCAGGGCCTCAGTGTTCAGTGCCTCATAGCACTTTAACCCATCCCTGGTCATAGGAAGTTGCTCCCATTTATTTTGCTCCTCTAAAAAGTGCTTCCATAAATACCACAGAGTAAACATATTCTTGTTAAATTGTTCAGGTGTTTGTGAAGGATAAGAATTCTAGTCTAATTTTTGGTCAAGTGATACATACATTTAAGTGTTAAACGTGCTTCCACAGAGTTTGGAGAGCACTGGAATAACTTGCTCTGCTCCAAAAGCTTTTCTCTCCTGCACTCACACACCTTCACCATCCTGACTATTCATCTCTGGGTGAAATGGTACTGATTCTAATTAGCATTTAAATTGTCACTAAAGAGAACAATATCTTATTTTTTTTCAAGTTTTTGAGGGCAATTTAAATTTCTCCTTGAATTTCATTCATAGCCTTTCTATTTTACCACTGAACATGTTTTTAACTTCACTGCCAAAAAATGTTATTACTCAAGAAGACTGAGACATACCTCAGTAGTGAATCAGAAATATTCGCTTTACTTACAACTTTCCAAGGAAATGGTAGTGTGTTTTACATTTTTAAGACAAAGGAAAACTGCTTTATTTTGTGTGTCTGGTTGTTATACTTTCTTGATAGCCTTCACAACAGATATATTCTGAAAGAAAATAGGCAAATATTCATTTCCCAAAACTGAGGGAGTCTGGGTCCAATTTCTGTTCTCATTTTGTCTCATGGGAAAGGCATCTTTGCTGGATTCTCAACTTCAATCTTCTTCCTGTGGTCCCATTAGCTTTCTGCTGTATTGTGGAAACTTCTGGAATCATATAAATGGATTTTCACCAAGAAGCCTTCAAATCATTATTCTTCTCTTACAGTGCCTTTATCTCTGAAGCAGAAAAAAAGCCCAAGTCACTGAACCAAACCACCTTAGATAAGAAGCGACTCACACTCTGTTGGCAAGAGCTGGTATGTGAAACTCTACTTATACTTTGAACAGTTAAAACATGTGCTTTGAAAATAAACCCCGCGGATGGAGCATAGGTCACAGGCCAGATCAGGATAAGGGAAAGCATAGAGCACTGTGTCTCCTCTGTCATGGCAGGAGCTGGGATGGCCTGGGATGTATCAGAGGCTCAAAGGAGGAGCTAAAATCTGGCTTCCACCTGGGGGAGATGAGGTGTCTTGTTCATTTCCTTGACATTTATATTTCATTAAAATGTGCAGACACACGTGGCTGTCTGCCCTGCACACTGAGATGCCAAAAGAAGTGACTCCTCCAACCCTCCTCCACCTCCCAGGGTGTCTTCTACCCGCTAGGAACTGTGCAGGAAATCGTCAGTGCTGCTTGCCAAGGGGCTGTGGTCCTCCGGGTCCTCTGTGTCCTGGAGACCTGTGCAGTGGCCACGGCTGAGGGGCCTTGCTGAGTGGGCAGTGGTTGGAATGGGCCAAAGCCAGGAGCTGCATTATCACTGGGAAATGTCAGTTCCAGGCTGTGTACCAATGGACATTTTACATGAACGCATGATAATTCTGCAACAAAAGATCGTTCTGTGTTTGATTTCTCTAGCACATTTAGGCGCCTGAGTGGCTGTCGGAATATTAATATAAAAATAAATCCCAGCCAGTTAACTAAAGGCCACAGGGTAAAGCCCAAGCATCACAGTTCCTCATTCAGCCTCCTTTCTGGAATGCTCTTTTCTGCCCTCTGGAGCCCCTGGAGGAGGCTGTGTCCTGTCACCAGGGTCACCCATGAGCTCTTCCTGCCCTGGTTCTTCTCAGCGATCTGGCTGAGCTCTCTGCCATGGCCCTCCACACAGAGCTCTGTCTCCTCACTGCCCAGCATTTCTTGGTCTGAACGAACCCCAATTTCAGCTTCTTTGTGGTGGCCCGGTCTGTTGTGTATCCAGCCTCCAGCGGAACCCCATGCTTATATCCTGTTTCCTCGACCTCAGCAGAGCCTCCTGAACTCAGATCCTTGTCTAACCTTGTTCTGCGTCCTGCATTGTTCCCGCTGGCTAACCTTGCTGTTCCAGTGAAGACCCTACATGTCCATGTTGACTTCTTTTTCATGGACTGGGAACAAACCCAGGGCCATCACACTGAGCTGCCCATCCTGCCCTGTCTCATTAAGTCACTAACTTGAAGACTGGGCTCCAGCTTGTGATCTTTCTGCCTCAGCCTCCCAGAGTTCTGGGATTACAGGCCTGTGCCACTGTGCCCCACTCAGTGCAGACTCTCATCCCTCACCTTGAAAGCCAGTTCGATCCCAGGTCTTGCTGATTCTGAAACCTCCTCCACATCTTCATCTCTGGAATCACTAAACCGTGCCTTAGCACCTGAGCTTGATTTAGTAGCTGCCCTCCAGCCCATTTTCCCTACCTCAATCATAAGAGTCTCCAAACATGAATCCGATTGTATTGCTGGTGCTTCCAACAATCGCTGGAGTCTCTCAGTCATTCTTAGGACAAAGTCTCAGTTCCTTTTGCATGATATGTGGGCTGTTCCCTTCCCAGCACCCCAGCCTTACTCCTCCTTACACCCACTGTATATCCGGGTTCCAGAACTCTGGATTCTCACTGATTATGTTTTCTCCACATGTGTTTGTTCCCCCTCTGGGATGTGCTTTGACTTCTCAGCATCCGATGAATTCTGACCACCCGTAGGACTCAACTCAAATGTCACAGCTCCAACAATGCTGAGTTTCGGCCCTGGAGGTCTCGTGATGCTTTGCCCATTTAATTATTTACGTATATTATTTCCATCTCACCAAACTGTCCAAGCCGAGGGGAAAGCAGTTATTCTGTCTGAGTCTGCCCCACCCACGTCTCCCAGCACATTCCCGAGTAGATCACAGGTATTCAGTTCTCCAGCTACATCCCAGAAGCTTCCTGTGTGCCAGGCTCTGTGTGAGGTGCAGGAACACAGAGCTGGATGCACTCTGTGCTAGCCCTTTAGGAATGCAGAGATTAGTTGGTTCACTCATTCCATAAACATGTAGCACCTGCTACGCACCAGGAATGCGCTATGTTGTGGATAAGTAACGGTGTCTCTGCCAGACAATGAGGCTACGAGGCAAGGATAAGGCCGAGGTCGTCCTGGTTCCAGTGAGGTTTATAGTGTGGTGAAGAAGATGGGAGATGGGTAAACAACACACACATGAAAATTATATTATGATTGTGGAGGGAGTTTAAAAAAACAAAAACCCTGGTGCTCAGGAAAACATGGGGAGACAACACCACGATCACATTTAGGTTGAAGCCGTGGAGAGCACTTGACCTAGAGACTCCACTGTAGATCTTGACTTTTGTTTTTCCCAAAGCACGTAAATGTGGGCTGTGTCAGTGAATCAAAGCCAACACTTCCCAGAGTTCCAGCCGCACTACAGGCTCACAGGCAAGGTCTCTGGGAGGATGGGAACCTATGGGATGGAAGCGCGTCAGGCATCCAGGACAAGGATTTGAGTGTGACACCAAAGGACACGCAGTCTGGACCTAGCTGAGGGTCAGTTCTAGCTCTTCTATTCAGGACTGTGATACTCCATGTTCTAAGCCTTCCAATGGGAATACCTGGGCCCACCTCACAGGGTAGCAGAGATGCAGAAGGCCTAATAAAGCGGTTGGAATATTGCCTGCCATGGACTGAGTGCAGTACATGTCCGCAGGAAATCTAGATTCAGGTCTCAGGAAGCTGGATGCCCTTGGCAAGCCTCTGCCCTTGTGGGCCTCTACTCATCTGTCTGCCCTAGGGGTATTCTCTGTCCCCATGTCCCTGCAGAGTTGATGTTAAACCAGCAGCACACAAAGTGGTAGATGCCAACCGGGTGCTCAGTGTGAGCTTGCCAGCCTCTGGAAGGCTCTGCAGCACCGAGGCAGTGCCCATGGTCCAGACTCCTAGAAAGATCTACACTGACCCTTGTGTTGTTTTAGGAGGCGATGGCCAAGGAAGCCAAGGGGATCATTCAGCAGCAGAAGAAGAAGTTCTCTCTTGATGAAATGATCCAGGAAGCCCAAAACTTTGTGGGGAACATCCGCTTTTTGGTTGAAGAGGTAATTAACTCCAAAGCTGTTGAGATTAGACCGAAGGTCACCCTCTCGAGAGATGATGAGGCCAAGCATGAAAGATGGATTGTTTTCCCCAAGGCCTGCAGGCACTACGAGTTTGGGGATGAGAGGGGAGATTTTTTAAATTAAAATGTGTGAGCTTATTGCTTTTTATAAAGTCTATTCCCCAAAACAAAAAGCATTCTCCCTCTTAAACTCAAGAAAAATCAAAATAATCACTGCAATTATTGGAACTTTGATCACCTGGCCCTAATTTAAAAGTCACACAACATCTCATTTTAAAGTTAGTTGTAAGCAATGTCTTCTACAGCACTGTTTCAGGGGCCCTTATATTTGCTTCTGTCAGATACTGAAGCTCTTTCTTGAAGCCTGAAAATGGGTAGAAATTTCCTAAATTAGGTTTTATGGTGAAGGTCTAGAGAAGTAGAGATTTACTATTTCTGTTGTTCTTGGAAGTTATAACTCGTCCCTAAAATCAGTCATTACCTGGAGACACATTAGGAAGAGGACCAGGCAATTAGGAAACATGGGAATTTTAGTGAGAAGCCAGAGGGTTTAAACCAGGCCTAAAGCCTTCAGGTCCGTGACTGACTGGCCCTGGGCCAGGAAAACCGTGTACCTCTTATCTCCATCAGCACAACTTTAAATTCTATTGCTCTGCGCGCTGTAGTTGGGTTTTTCCTGAATAGCTACCTAAAGCGGAGCCAGCATACCTGGCAATTGCATTTTGCACATGAAGCTCCTTGTAGGTTTGCTTTTCCTTTCTTAAGAGCAACTGGAAAACCATGGAGGACATGGTGTTTGGTTTTGTCTTTTCACTTGAGTATCTCGGAACAGTTTCCTGCCTCTGAAGAGCTCTAGTCCTTGAAGCTGACTATTATTACTGAATTGAAAAAAACAAACCCAAGTGAAGCTGTTGAAAATATTGCTCTACAGATGGGAAGCATAGGTCATCAAAGACACCAAGTCACGGGCCACGTGTGACCCAGAGCCCAGCGCACAGTGGCGCTGACGGGGTTCACCTGTACCCCCCATTCATGACCTAATGCTCTCTTGTGAGGAAGCCGCACTAAGCTTGTTCGATTGCCCAGATGCCAGAGGACCTAGGGGTGGAGAGCAGAGCCTTTTGCAGGAGAGGGGCTCTTTCAGGACAGGAGAACACTAGTGGGGAGGGCCGCGTCCAGCGCCAGCCCACCCACCCCGTCCCTCCCCACAGCCGCAGCACACCATCCCCGACGTCTTCATCTGGATGCTGAGCAGCAACAGGAGAGTGGCCTGCGCCCGCCTGGCCGCCAGAGACCTGCTCTACTCCCCCTCCAGGGAGCAGATGGGCAAACACTGCGGCAAGATCAAGACTCATTTCCTCAAAGTAAGTCGGCGCTGTTTCTGACTGGAGGTGAGAGGGTTCTGTCTTTCTTGGGTGCCTCAGAATTTCCAGAGTGTGTCCTTTCTCTGGTTCTTCCCCAGGGCTTTCAAAGACAGGAGGACAGCCAGACCCTCTGCTGTCTTGATCAAATTGCAACTTGAGAGAACAGTTGGGGCCAAGGCCCTTCTGATCTTCCAGTCACCGTGCCGCCAGACACGTGTGCTTTTCATTCTGATCTAATGGCTGTATCTTAAGGTGGCTTTGATTTTTATTTCTTTGGTTGGTAGTAAAAATGAGTGTTTTTTCTCTTAGTTCCTCGTGGACTGTTCTTTGTGTAACTTGTCCATGGTAGATTTTCACATGAGTTCTCTATATTTTCAGAATGAACCTCATTAATATGTATAATAGATATTAATACATATTAATTAAAAAGAAAATTGCAAGAGGAACAGCAGTTCTGGGTTCCTGGTGACTTTATATATTTTTTATTTTTTTACATTTTGATTTTTTGAGGCAAAGTCTCACTTTTTAGCTCAGGCTGGCCTTGAATTCACTGTGTAGCCCAGTCTCACCTCAAATTCACAGTGATCTTCCTAACTTAGCCTCCTGAATGCTGGGATGGTGGTGTGCACCCCCGAACCTGGCATTCTAGTGACTCTAGTAAGAATGTGAAAGTCCTAGCCCAGTGTGGTATGCTATACCCGTAATTCCAGTACCATGGGAGGCTGAGGCAAGAAGACTGCAAGTTCATCCTCACCCTGGGCAATTTAGTAACTTGGTGAGTTAGTAACCCTGTCTCAAAATAAAAAGTAAAAAAAAGGAGCCAGGGATCTAGCTCAGGGTGAAGGCCCAGAGTTTAATCTCTAATATCGCGTACACAAGGAAATGACAGCCTCACCACCTCAAGGGCAATGCGTGCTTTACCATGGGACAGTCCCCAAGTTCCGTATCGGTGGGTCTGCGCAGGTGTGATATTAGGTATTTTATCCCTACGGCAAACACACTTCTATCCCAGCAAGTAGAAGTGAGCACATGGGAGGAAGGTGGTCCGAAGCTGTGAGGGGCTTTGATGATGTGTGAGAAACGGTCCCCGCCCCTGATGGGCATCGGGAGAGGGACCCTGCCGGTGTCCTGCCAGCTTTAGTTCTGGTTCCTTGGTGCTCCCACAGGGCGGGCAGGTGAGATGCCCTGGGACCCTGATACATGGGGGCCAGGTGAAGAGGGCAGTGCTTCACAGGGAAGAGAAGCCTTGATAATGTGAGTGGCCTCTGCCAGTGTTCGGGGCCACCATGGAGTTGGTGAAGATGGAAGAGAGAGAGGAGGAGGAGGGGAAGAGGGGAGGGGAAGAAGAGAGGGAGAGAAGCAAGGAGGGGAGGAGAAGGGAGGGGAGGAAAGGAGAGAGACCAGAGGAAGAAACCAGGCCCCACGAAACACAAGTGGCGTGACAGGGAAGTCACTGCGACACCGTGTCGCTCACCCTTCCAGGCGTCAGCAGTCACGGCCAGCTGCTGAAGTGAATGTGGCAGCGGGCAGCTGCGTTAGTGGCTTCCAGGTGCTGTCGAGCTTGAAGAGGCCACTGTCAATGTGACCGTGTCCCTGAGATGACATGCAGTAATGGGCTGTGGTTTAGAGCACGGGCTTTGAACCAGGTCACTCTGAACTGGAATTCATGCCCGTCTGCTAGAGCTCCGTGATCACCATGATCACCATGCCCTGACTGGATTAAAAGCAGAAATTTATTACTCCTTACAATCCCAAAGACCGGAGATCTCGGACCATGATGCAGACAGGGCCATCCTTGCTCTGAAGGTGTCAGGGAGAGGCACGTTCAGGGGTTTCAGGTGTGGCTTTGGAAACTCTGGAGTTTCTCAGTGTCCAACGAGCCAGGAGGCCCACGGAGCCCTGCAGCCAGGAAACAGTCAGCAAACCAGAAGAGCTCCTACGCTTTCAGGAAACTGGGCTTCTTCAGGGCCAATCTGTGCACTGTTTGAGGCAGTTGCTTGGCTTGTACCTGTGTATTTACCTGGCATTCTTTCTGTGTCTGTGTGCCTGTCTCCTCAAGCTGGCTTCCAGGCCCACCCTACTCTGGTACAATGCTACTTTAACTAAGCTAATACATCTTCAGTGATCCTGGTTCCAAACAAGGTAGCATTCTACATACGAAGAACTGGGACACTGACACGTGAAGTTTGAGGAAACATCATTCAACCCCTACCAGAATTCCAGGGTCAATACTTACTGACTGTAAGGTCTTGGACAAGAACATTCATCCTATTTTTATCCATGGCTGTGAGAATCAGGTGAATAAATCTGAGCAAGGAGCACAGAGTCATACATTACCAACAGTAATCACCTCGTAAACACAGGCGTGCAAACCTGAACGCCCAGCACCCCGGAGAACATTGCTGTCACCGTGTGCTCCCTTCACACCAGTCAGTTGTTTATGGTTCTGCGAGTGAGTTTTTATGAGGTGTATAAAGTATTTCTTAAACTCACTCTCATAAAACTATAAATGAGGGCTGTGGATATAGCTCAGGGACACAAGTGCTGGCCTGGCAAATACAAGGTCCTGAGTTTGATTCCTGGTACTCAAAAAAAAAAAACGTGTATATATATATATATATATGAACAAAAAAACTTTCCCCAAGTCATTCAACACAAATATCAGATATTTTTTCTAAATTTCTCCATTTCAGGAATGTTATGCAGGCAAAATAGGTTTGTCTTAAAAATAGCAAATTGTTACAAAAAGCCCAGTGCTAAATTTACTAGAAAAGAGTACAAAGTTACAGTCTCTTAAATATTTCGATGTATCCCGGCACTATTTATATTAGAGCAAAGAACAGCTGTCAGGTAGGGCCCAAGGGTAGATGGGGCTGAGAACACAGAGCTCCAGCCCAGGCGCCCCACATGCGCACATGGTCTTCATCAGTGTGACTGCGAAGCTCTCTTTTTCCTCCCTGCTGTCCTTTTGCTTTGGGCAGTAACTTTCTGCGTCATGCTGACTTCAATCATGCTTCTGCGATGAAACCTCTTGATAAGATGATTCAGCAAAACTGTTCTTATTCCTGCTCTGATGGCCACCCCAGTTTCCACTCCCTCCCCGCACTGCCTCCTTCTAGCCCTTTCTCCTCCTGGAATTGCTGAGTCTAAGAAAAGCAAGCACGGGGCCAGGGAGGCGCCATCGTCACACAGCTGCTGCTCTTCCGTTTCCTAGTGAAGAACTAGAAGGTGGGGAAGCATCAGACGTAAATCTGTAGACAGCGCTCGGCCAGAGATTCCTCAAAGTTCATTCTGTGGCCCGGCTATCATTTAAATGGTTCCATAAATGCTCTGCGTCCAAAACCCTTTTGGAAGTGGCAGATGTGGCTTTGGAAACTGGAGTTTCTCGGTGCCCACCCACCAGGCAGGAGGTCCAAGGGGAGCTGCAGGGAGTCATCCGAACTTTTCAAGCACACGTTCACCAAACCTATTTCCCCGGATGAGTGACTTACATTTTTAGGAAGCCTCTGTTCTTTGGGGCCCAGTGTGGGTACTATTAACACAGAGGGAGCAGAGGTTTTCATCTAGAGGCTCAGGGCTTAGCATCAGCTGACCTGTGACTGTCATCCAGGCTCAGGGTCCCTGGTTCTATGATCCTTCTTTTTCTTCTAACTTAAGAACATTCATATTGCTGCTAAAAGCAACAGAGCAGAATTTGCAGAATCCAGCCCAACCCATTATCCCAACAAGAGAATAATTATAACAATATATTGATGAATGAAACTATGAATCACTAAGTTCTGACATTTCTTATTTATATTTCATGACTGTGGGAAACTGGAACTGCAGATTAAAACAAGACTGTGGGTAAAGGGGGTCCTGTATTTGAAACTAGAAGAAAGGATGGAAGGGCTGCAGATTAGCTCAGCAGGAGAGCGCTTGCCTGGCAGACAGGCCCTGGGATCAGTCCCCAGCATGAGGGGAGGGAGGGGGTGGGAAGAAAAGGCGAAGGGGAGGGAGAGAGAGAGAGAGAGAAATGAATCTGAAAAGGATGGAAATACCTGCAGCGCCTCCTCTGATCCCTTAGCATTTCTCTCTTTCTGTGTCTGTGGTGAGTGCAGGTTACCCTCCTTGTCTATGCGTGAGCTCTTCCTGGGCCAGGCTGTCCCTGTACTGTGATGGTCCCCTGGCCCCACGCCCTCAGCAGAAGCTCTACTTGCAGTAGTGCTGAAATGAGTTGCTTCAAATGTGCTCATGGCACCCACAGAGCATGTTAGGAAGGTGGACAGCCATGCTCAGTATGGAGTCAGAGGCTCACCATGGGGGCTTGGAAACTTTCAGGCAAGTTCTGGCCTGTCCTAATGGGATTTGGTGATTCTCCATGGAAAGGAAGTAGTGTAGAAGAAAGGAGAAGGGACTAGTGGAAAATTCTGAAGGGCACTTAGAAGAGTCAACAGAAGCTAGAGAGGCAGCAATGTCTTAAGGGCCACCAACTACTCACAGAATGATGGTCTTGCCAGAAATCTCGAGTACATCCAGCCTCAGGCCTCAGACTCCGTAGCCATGTGGGGCAGGGCATCCTCTGAAGCTGCTGCTGCTGAGAAGCAAAGGAGTCACACTGTCTGCCTGAGCAGTGTCCTTCAGATCCAGGTCCCAAGAGCGTGTGCACCAGACACACATGTGCATATGTGTGTGTGTTTGTGCACCCCCCTCCACGGATACAAGCGTGAATGCAAAAACCAAACTCACCCGCAAATCTGAGCACATTCTAAAGAGGAGAAACAGCGTGGTCAGGGAGCCAGAATCACACAGCAGGAAGAAGGTCCCAGCCAGGTGTGCAGGGCGTGGTGGGACAGAAGCCTTCAAGCTCTCAGAATCCCCATGTGTGAAAGAAGGTGGAGATCTTCTGAGTGACACAAAGAGCTGGAAACTGAGTTTAGAGCTCTAGGCTTTGGTGATTTCACTCACTGTGATGAAGAAGTAGGCTCTGGGGTTCAGAGGCAGGAAATCTGGGATCCCCTCTTCTGGCTTGGAGTCGGCTCTGTCACTTAAACACTGAGGGATCTTGCACAATTTGGTAAACCTCTCTGAGCCAAGTTCCCTTGTCTACAAAACAAGGGCAGTAGACACACCTGGCTGTCCAGTGCAGTGGACCCAGGGCTCAGAAGTGCTCCTCATAGTGTGTGTTGAGCCTCAGGCCCTCCAAACCTGCGTCCCCCTCTGGAGTTGTGCATTGTGGGAACCAGGGCTGTTTCTCTTGTTGTGGTATAAGCAGAGCCTTTGAGGGTCTCTGAACAAACCTCTAGGTGTGTCAAGCAGTCACCCTTGTCACCTTTCCTCAGCTCCCTGGGAAGCGTCCGGCTGGGTGGGCTGTGCAGGCCAAGGTCGACGTGTACCTGTGGCTGGGCTCCACCAGATTCGCCAGCGCCATGTTGGACAACCTGCCAGTGGGCTACGAAGCAGAAATGCCCTCCACAGCGGCTGGCCCTCCTCACGCCCCTTCCACCCTGCTCTACCAAGGTACGGGCCCAGGGCAGTGGGGTGTTAGGTGTTTCTGGGGAGCTTGTGTGAAAACAGTGAGGTGAGCAGCCGACCTGAGTTGTTGGCACATTGTTTTAGGTCAGTTTGCTTACCTTCTTCATGACAGTTTCAAAGTGTTCCTTCTTAGTTTTAAACGTTCCCTTTAAAAGTACAAAGGCGTCTTTAAACCCATCTGGAATAAATGTTTATGCTTCCCTGTTGAAGGAGAGAAACCAATTGGAGTTTCTTCATAGGCCAAATACATAGGTTGAGTTTGCATGCTAGCACCAGTGAACGCCTGTCCTGTGTGGCTTGTGGCACTGAGGCAGCCTCTCCTTTGTACATGCGTGGGGGTTTTGACCCATCCAAAGTTCCAGTGGGGACCCAGTGGGGATGAGTACTGGCCGCATAACTTGTGTTTCTTCAGTTCAGTTCTTGGCTGAGTTTTCAAAGTCAGCATGCTTGAAGGAATCCTTTCTTCCGTGTAGTTATTTTTATGAGTGTCATCATGCTTACCTTGTCACACAGTTTCAAATTTTGTTGTAAATATTAAAGCCCAACAAGAGCACTTTGCTTTCCATTTCTGGATCACTTTAATTTCTGTAGTTTTTGGATATAGCAGATGGTAATCTTATCTACACGGCTACTGAAGCTGAGTTTTGAGCACAGTTGATAATGGAAACCCTGAAAAGCCATCTAAACTGCCCCGTCCTCATGCACAAAGCTCCTCCACCACAGATTAACCTTGACTGCCATAGAACCCAAGTGGACCAGGAGTCAGAGAAGACAGCGTCCTGGGATGGCCTTGTGGTGCCCCTGTCACAGTGTCTGCGCCTGATGTGAATGCATGAGGGCACTTGGTCTTTGGAGGGAGGGTTGATGCTTGCACCCGACAGTTACCAAGCACAGTGCCCTGTTCCTGCTGCATAATGTCTTATTTATTTCTCACAGAGTCCATGCTAGGTTTCTTGACTTTACAGGTGGAGAGAGTATATATCAGAGATGCTTAAAATCTGCCTAATATCACACAATGTCTTAGTTACTTTCTTGTCAAAGGGACAAAGTACTTAAAGGAGGAGAGTTTTATTTGGGCTCATGGCTTTCAGAGGTTTCAGTTTGTAATAAGCTGACTCCAAGACAGAAAAAAGGACCTGGTGAAAGGGCCTGGGCGGAGGGAAGCTGCTCACAGTATGGAAACCAGGGAGCAGGGGAAGAAGGGAGGCCCTGGGAGTGACCACCTCTTCCGACCAGGTCCCCTGCACAAAGGCGCACGCAGAGATAAACTTACCAGGGGGTAAATGCAGCGATGATTATGGTGCCCCTATGAGTCAGTCACCTTCCAAATCCCCGCCTCAGGGTGCATCCAGCTTTGGAGGAGCAATTTAGATTTAAACACAGCTAATAAATGATGGAGCAAGTCACCTCCAAGGCCTGCGCTCTTCCCACTGTTTCCCATCCTGCTTTTCAAGAGCTTTTGCTTTGGGGTAAATGACACCCACATCAAGTTGTCTTCTTGCTCCTATTGACACTATCTCTAGAGACCCAAGGACCAAGCATGTGTGCTGTTCTAGCCGCTAAAAATTTAGGGGTAAGGAGAGTCTTTTCTCAGGGCTTTCTGATCCCCTGCAGCACGTTGCTTTCTTGGGGTGACCTGATAAACCTTTTCTGCTATGCCCTGATATTGATGACTCTGGCTCCCTTCCGTACCTGCTGGAGAGTTTCACACCGCAGAGAATATCCACGCAGCGAATAATTAGTTTGCATCTATGAGAGGAAGGCACAGTGGGACAGGTGGGGAGGAATGTAGACAAGTGGCGATGCCGACCCTCGGCTGGGTGATGAGACACAGCTCCCTAACTGCCGGGGAGAGTGAGCCGCAGCCCGGAGAAGGGCACCTAGATGTGAGCACTGGGCGGGTTTAGTCCAAGGAAGAGCCGGTGGAGCTCAAGGCTTCAAAATACAAGAACTTGGAGTAAGTCCTCCTCCTCCTCCTCCTCTTCCTCCTCCTCCTCCTCCTCCTCCTCTCCCCAGAGCTGTTCAGTGTGCTGCTTGTTGTTCGGCTGAACATCCAGGATTAGTCATTTCAGGGGTAGCTGGTGGACATTCTCAAGGAATGAGACCTTCCAGAGTCCATTTCCGGCTGAGAAGTTTGCCAGACTGTGTGCTAAGGAGCTCGTGGGCCAGCTCCCAACACGTTCCTGCCAGAAAAATCCCACATCGTCTTCTGACCATTTCATTGCTTACTGCTGGTATTTTAGGGGGCTCTCTTGCCAGCAGGGCTGCAAAACAAATATTCCTGCCATGTGTGCCCACTGCCACTCAGCACGTATCACACAGGCCAGGGAAGCAAGTGCTTTAAAGGTAGGATGGAAACCCGTGGGAAGAAGCAGGTTTGGAGATTGTTTGCCGCATCATCTTTAACTGTGTGCTGTGCTTCAGATCTAAGTTGTCCCTCCACTGCCTCGTATGTTCAGAGCTGGGGCTTTGGGAAGGTGGCTGGATGACGGCATGCTGCATCTGTAGGTGAATTCATCCACTGGGTTATCGATACAATCGGGGGTCTTTAAAACTAGTAGAAAGGAATCACCTCTTACTCCCCTGACTTGATGCCGTAAGTAGCTGAACTTGGCGGGGAAAGATTCAGAGTTTGCATTTCCTGACCCTTTGCAGGATCAGAGGGAGGGCTGATAAGGATGCTGCATTCTCGTGCTCCATGGTGGTCTCCACTGCAGCCAGACAAGAGCGTGGGGTGGAGGGACGGGAATGTCCTCGGTCTCATGACAATCAGAGAAGGAACTGCCTTCAGGAGCCCTCCTCTGCAACCCTCCTCTCCCTGCCAGCGGGGGGCCAAGTGCTGGGTCACCCACTGCTGCAGTGTCTCTCCACCCTCAAGCCAGTCTCTTCACAGTGTGTGAGACCCGGTCCTTAAAACTTTCCACCCAAGATGGGTCATGTCTCCTCCCCGGCCTTCTGTCCATCGCAACCTTGACTCAGTCGTGTTCTCCTGGTGCTCTGCTCTGATACCTCTGTCTCTTGTGCACACACTGTCAGGCATTCCTCCCTCATTCAGGTCCCCAAGGCCCTCGGCAATGTGACCACCTCTTCCGAGACCCTTCAGACAGGCCAGATTCAGCCACATTCTGGCCGCTGCATCATGTGGCGTTATTTTTTAATCTTTAATTTTTATTAGTAAATCTTGGCAGTACATGAGGATTACATTCCTTGTGGAGAATCGGTACGTGTACATGATGCATCTCAATTCTCCCCCTGCCCCATCCCTGGTGTCTGTTTCTATTTGCTTCATCCTGCTACAGCCACCTGAGACCCCAAGCCTTGGCTGTCAAGTGCTCCCCCCTGTTAGGGATCTGCACGGAAGTGTCACTGGCTGGGGACTGGAGGAAGGGATGAGCAGACACCTCAGGACATTTACTGGGTTTATTGAAGTAAACTATTTGAGGAATAGCCCCTTCACATGCACACACACACACAATCAGAAATAGAATTACTGGGGAGTAAAACATGACACTTTAGAAAAAGAAGTGGATTTTGGAAGCAGACGAAAGTAAAATCCAGGCTCTGAAAAGTCGGGGAAGTGTTTCAGCCACGTGCAGGCCATCTTCCTCAGCTACAGCGCGTGTGTGGGGTGAGCATGTGTGTCTCACCAGGTGGTTGTGAAGATGAAGACACGCATCATGTGCAAGCATCATGGAGAGTGTGGACCCTCAATTCTCCATGCAGAGTACCCCTTCTCTCTCTGGGGCCTTCCACGGAGCCACAGTGGTGCCCGTGGCCCCGTCCTCTGTCTGCAGACGTGCAGTGCCCACCACAGCACTCACATGTGCCCCACCCGCCAAGTGCTAACGCCTGCCCTCCCGGCTCCCTGTGATTTGTCCGCAGCCCGGCACATCTTCCAGCTGCGGGCTCACATGTACCAGGCCCGGGGCCTCATCGCTGCCGACAGCAACGGGCTTTCCGACCCCTTTGCCAAGGTCACGTTCCTGTCCCAGTGCCAGACCACAAAGGTAAGCGGGGAGCAGCGCTTTGTCCCTGTATGCTGCAGCTGGCCCCCCGGCCCGGGAAAAGACACAGCTGTGTGCCTGTGTGTGCAGGCCTTGAGGACCTGCGGACAGCCCTGAGCTGAGAAGGTGCCAGGTGGGGAGGTCTGCTGTCCCCTGAGCACCGCTGTCCCGAGGCAGAGGGCACGTGGAGGAAAAGAGGGATGTGGGGGAAGCAGGATGGAAAAGAGCCAGGCACTGGGAGCAGAGGCCATGGAGGAGAGGACAGCGTGGCAGAGCCCAGCTGCCCTGGGCCCCCGGGGGAGAAGTGCCCTCGCTGAGGGCCAGAAAGCTGCAGGCCCGACTCCCCAGCTGGGGATCTTGGCACACTTTTAACACTTTGGTGCTTCACATCCCTCCCTCTAGGAACTGTCCCGGGAGTGGCAGGAGACAGGCGTGTGTCTGGCTCCTTGGTTCTTTCTCCCCTTGTGCTCCGAGGACTCAGTGTGTCCTCTGACTTGCTGTATGGAGAGGGTAAACTGCTGCCTGTCCCCAGGAAATAAGACCTGGGCTACGGTGCGCGTGCCAGATCCTCCTACCTCCAGTGTGTGTCTTTAGGCGAACACCACCACTCAGCACCTCTCAGCTTGGTCATCTTAAAGCAGGGCCATTGTGAAGATGTGAAGCGTTCAGTGTAGAGAATGACCGGTTGATGGCAGCCGCTATATGGGCTGACGATGGAGGCTAATGCTTTTGTGGAAGGCACAGTCTATGCCTGTTGATAGATTAGATGCATTTGATTTACGACACACAGACTGAGAGCAAGACAGGAACCAGCACCGCCGCCATTTGCCCAGCACCTGTAGCTGCCAGCCCTGGGGGCCTCTGGAGGATGTGGGAACCAGACTCCTACACAACGCGTGACCCCGGCCCGGGCACGGTCCTCCACGTGCAGCCCGGGGCTGTACAGAGTCGCACAAGAGCAGGTGGAGAGGGGCTTGTTCTGCTGGGAGGGCAGTCAGGAGAGACCCCGAAAGGAAGGTGACCCCATCCTCATGCGGTGGCTGAGAGAGCAGCAGGCTGTTTTTCCCCCTCGGCTCTCGAGGGGTTGTACACAGCAATGGTGAGCATCAGCCCTGAGCCCTGCCACTCTGGTCTACATACCTCACTGGCTGTGGGGCACGAAGTGAAACCCCTTCCGCCTCTAGTGTCTTTGTCTGAATAGTAGTGACAGTAGTGGGTGAAGCTCCCAGAATGGAAACCTCCCCGCCACAGCTTCTATGAGGTTCTTTGAGGCTCCTGCTCAAAACAAGGGGATTTGTAAAGGGTGGAGCATCTCCCGTGCCACAGCACCAGGGAGCCCAGGCCCACTAGGGGAGCCCAGGCCCACTAGGTGAGTCCAGAGGCAGCATGGGGAATGGTGAGCTCCCTGGCTGCCACAGGTGCCCTTATTTGCATCTCCATTGATAACTTCATTGGATTTACTTCATGTCTCAAAAGAAACAGATGGGTTTTCTTAAATAACCATTTGAGAAGGAAAGTGATTTCCCTTGAGCCCTGGACTTTGCCTCCCTAATTTTGAATCAAGTACCTAGCTTTGTTAATGATGCTAGGTGTCATTTAGCGAAGTCTCCCTCGTGCCAGCATGATGCCAAGCGTTTGCTATGCAGTGCTGGGCACACCCAGCACATGCCACAGGAGAACGCTAGGTGTGTTCCCACTCTGCAAGTGACAGAGGTGTGGCTCAGAGCCACTCCAGCCAGAAGACGGAGGAGCCAAAGGCGAAGCCCATGTTTGGCCAATTCCAAGGTTATTTCGTTTAACCACTTGTCTGTGTTTGGGGGAGAAAGGGTCCCAGGTTTCCTCACCAGTTGGAGTGAGGGAAGGACCAGTCTGCGGGAGGCAGGCCTCCTTCTCACACTCTCCAGATGGGGAGAGCTGAGCTCAGGTTCTCTGGTGACACCCACATGCACCGACCGCCTGGTGTGTGGGACAGCCAGCCTCCGTGGGGCTGCGCCTGCTAATAGTCCTTCCCCAAGTGGCTCAGTGGTCCAGGAAATTTCAGAGGGGAGTCCAGTTATCACAGGGTCACTGGGGAAATAAGACTTGGAAATCTTGTGGCTGAAGGATCATGGGAAAGGGAGCTGGATGCTTTGGAGAAAGGCTTTGCGGGGGAAGGGGGAGAGGGGCCGGGAACTGAGAGGGAGCGTTAGAGAGAGAAGGGGGAGGAGATCTTAGAGGAGGGAGGCATGGGACCTGAGCTCAGCACTTGGGATGGTGCTCAGTTCTGAGAGTGTGGCTGGTGGGTGGGATTGCACCAGGGTGCCCAGGCTGGCATATGGCAGATATTTGGTAAATGTTTTAATTTGTTTTGATTTTGTAGTACTGGGCAAGCACCTTACCACTGGGCTACACTCCTAGCTGAAAATGTTTACTCATTTATAGCTGAGAGAGAGAGAGAGAGCGCATTCATTGAGTAGCTACTGCATGCCAGGGCGGTAACACCCTTTCTCTCAGACAGCGGTCATATCGACACCATGAAGTAGTTGCTAATCCTATTTAAATGGGACAGCTAAAGTTAGGAGAAATGAGATCACCTGCCCAAGTTGGACATCAGGTAGGTAATAAAGCTAGTGTTCTGGAAAGTGATCTGACTCCACAGCTCTCTTCTGCCATGGTGTCCGCCTCCCTCCTTAGTATTAGCTAAGTGCTGCTATGACCTCTCAAATAATGGTTTAACCCAGTTCCATGCGTGACTCTTTACAGAAGCATCCAAGAAGTGAAGCTGAGCCTTGGCAGAGGAGTGAGGGGTGCATTTTATTTGGGGGTGCTTTGTGGTGCCTCTCAAAGGTGACCGTGGCCTTTTACACACAGGAGCAACTCTGCAGACGGACCAGTACCCATTTGCCCGTTCGCACAAATAGCTATCAAGTGCCTGCCACACATGACATGGGCTCCGAGACAGTAGAGGAATCCAAGCAGCCAAATGATAAATTTGGAATTTTATTAGCTGAGCTCAGCGACCACTCACAAAGACCCGTTCCAGAGTCTCACTGAGTGGTGCTGAACTGGAAAGTTACAGAGCAGAAAACCACCAAAAAGACATCCTATTGGAAACAATTTAGCTAGAATCTTACATTAATGTTTGGTTGACACCTGCATCCTGCCTCTTTGTTGAGCAGGTTAATTTTTCTC
>PVLA01001174.1:0-17041 GCA_004027455.1 Hydrochoerus hydrochaeris
TATCAAGTCTGAGAGTATAGGCAACTGCACTTAAGATGACAAGATTCACTAGAATATCCACTATGGTTTGATTATTACCTGCCTTTGAAGTTTTATACTGTCTACAATGTTTTATTTTTACTAATATTGTTATGTACTGCTATATTCAATTATACTGCTATATTCATTTATGCCTGATGATATAGACAATTCTATTGAAGATAATAAGAAACAACATGGCAATCATTGTAGATGACCTTGTACTGTGGTTTTATAGGACTTTTTGGTTTCATGTTTTTATAGGAATTTGTTTTGTTTTGTCTTGCTAAGTTTTGTTTTTCCCTCTAATACAGAAAGGATAGAAATACATGTAGAGATTCATGCATGCGTAGCTGTTTACACTCTCACTGTTTGACTATCTACTTTGTATGCTTTGATTTTGTAACTTGAACAACTATTTCTAAAAGGACAATATGTAATTTATCAACTGGTGATTTCTTATTGTTTATCTTTTTTTTGAAATTCTGTATTATCTCTACCCTTTACATGCTTTTGTTTTCTCTTTAAATAAAAATTTTTTTTTAAAAATTTCATTACAGTAAAAGACATGTTGCCATTAATCCTGCCCAAAGCACTTCCCCATTTCACTCCTAATGCATTTATTTCACTATTTTTGGCAACATATAATTTAATGTAGTTTTTTAGAAGTTAATCATTCATTGTTTTTTGACCACTCCTTCCATGTAGCTGACTTCTAGCCATGCGTCACTCCCAAGGCCAGTGATCTCCTCCAGCAGCTGGGGAGGGCATGGAGGGTAAAACTGCATGGTAGTTGCTACAGATCCCAACCCAGAGGCGGCTGCAGCATACAGACCTAGTCCATGTCATTCAACCACATCTATGCTGTTTCCAGAAAATTCCTAAATTAACTCACTGATTTCCTAGTAAGATTCCTGACTTGTGAGGTTCTTGGCTATGACTCTCAAGTTAGGCCTCCGATTTTGTCTCCTTCCTGTCTCCATCTCAACACATGGCCTTGACAGTCAATTCACTGGGAAGGTGTAGGAGCTGCTAGCTTGTCTCTGCAGCCAACTGTATATACTCATCATTATTCCATCCTGTTAGACACTTTCCCATCCATCCCTTTCTACTCTTCACCCAGGTCCAATGAGACATAATTCTAAAGCAATGGACCCATCCGAGGTCCCCTTATTCCTGCTCATCTCAATCCTGATCCATATTAATTCAGTCTCATCCAACATGGTACTGCTGTTCCTTTAGTCACTGATCCAAAGAGTCATCTATCAGGCACTCTTCTTTATCCTCCAAACCGCTTTAGTTTAAATCATATCAAATGAAAAAGCAAATCAAAAACACAATTCCAGATAAGGAACCAAAGCCCAGTGAGTAAGCCCAGATACTTCTCATCTGTCTAGTTAATCAACTTTTGAAGCCTGAACTCCAATTCTAATCTAGTTCAAGGACATTAGTCAACTTTCAGTCATATGTGAAATTTTCCCATTCAGCAAGATCCTGGAACAGTATGGAAGATCTGGCAACATACAGCAGTGTGATCACAAAATTGCTGGTCATGAGAAGTGTTCTGGGAACTAAAGATCTAAACTCAGCATGAGAGCCAGGTGTGTGGTACAAGCCTGTAATCCCAGCACTCTGGAGGCTGAGGCAGGAGGGGTGCCATCTCTTCAAAGCCATTTGGCCTACACAGTGAGTTTAATGCCACTGCCTGAACTGCATAGTGAGACCCTGCTTTAATGGGTGAATGAATACACAAATAAATTCAGCCATGAGGGACTATTTGAAATGATTTCTAAGCATCACCATGAATGCCAGCCTTGAGCAGACCATGTAAAAACTTCAGATTTGGCTAGAAAATAGAGCAGAACAGATGGATAGCTTCTAACTGAAATGCATGGGAACTTATTGGTCACTTTTGGAGGACAGGAAATATGTTCAAGGTTGGGGGAAAAGCAAGCAAAATTATTCCCAAGAATCTCTTGAATCTCCCACAGGGGGCTGTATGGGTATTTAAGGCAACACTTAAGTTGCCTATCACTGTTGTGCCCATTAAGTTTGAGAAAACAGGCTGACTAGAGGATGAAAGCAGAAGAAGCCAAACACACGCCGGTCACTCACCCTTCTGGCCCTAAGATTAATAAATCTCTCATGTGGATGGGGTGTTTTCTGGGGTTCCTACTCGCCTGACCACTTACTCTCCCTTGGCATAGTATTAAGCTTCTGTGACTCCAAGACATTTTAATAGATGTGTTTAACAGAGGTGTTTGTTTCAAGGATTCAGGTAGAAGGTAATTAATTTCTGAAGTCAGGTGAAAACCAAATGAGCGACACTAGGGCACAGAAAACCTAGTTAAGAACGCAAAAGCTGAAATTAAATAAGCTAGCTCACTAGCTTATCAGTGTGTGACTAGATGAGTTCCTGTCAAAAGCTTTTTTGTCTCCTACATAAAATGGAGATAACAGTGTCTTCCCCATAGGGGCCCCTGGGAGAATTAAGAAGTAACACTAACAGATGTGAACTATTATCATTACTGGCATTTGCAGCAGGCCTGAGCACTTACGGGCATGTTATCAGACATACACGGCTTGTCCCCAGCCTTCCCTAATCACCAAGACAAGGCTGTCATGACTGTCTGACTTTAGATTTAGTTCCACCAGCTGTGACCATTAAGAATGGCAGGAACAGTGCAGAGCTACAGGAAGGGCTGCATGTTGTCACACACAATGTGAAAGCAGACTCGGGATGATGTGTGTGCATAAAACGCGAGTAGGAACACACAATCAGTAGGCTCCTAGAAGCCTACAAAGACTAAATAGTAATGGTGTTTCATATAAAAAAGTTATCTTTGCTTTTAATGCTAAGCTATCTGAAAGGATCATTTTTTAAATGAGAGCACCGCTGGGCATGGTGGCACATGACTATAACCCCAGCACTGGGCAGCCTGGGGTACACAGTGAGTTGAAGGCCAGCCTGGACTATGTAGTAAAACCCTGTCTCAAAAAAAAAAAAAGGTGAGACTGGACAAGATCTGTAGTTAGCTCAACTTCTTTTTCTATTTTTCCATCCTCTCCCCATATTGGCTACATTCTAACAATGTGGCCATTTCTAACAATGTTGAACAGTAATTGATTCATTCTGTTTATTTTTCCTATTTCAACAGCTAATCCAAATTTTAATCAGCAACCCATATTTATAAAGGGTTCACAATATTCTGAAATCAAACTACTACCACAGGTGTGACAATGAGTACAGTTAAGCAAGAAAGAAACAATCAGTCGCTTAATTTTGATAGGGGCACTCACAGTCAAGGTCAACCCCATGCCAAAAGTAGTGAGCACATCTGGTGGGGGAGGGGGTGAGATCTGATACCAGCTCCAGTAACAATGTCCAGAGTTAGACCAACCCTGCCTCAGAAATCCCTATTATGATATCCATAACTAATCAGAACTTAGAATCAGTATAAAGCCATAAAGAACTGTAATTCCAAATAAAAGCAAGGAAAAACTTGATGGTCTGTAGAACTTTTGTGACCATACCCTGAGTGAGTACACAGCTTCCAGCGAGCCTTTAGAAAGGCTGAAAATGCCCACCTGGCTCTCATGGGTCCCTTTGCAGATACCAGCTTAGAGGGACGAGCCTAGGTCAGCTCTGCCTAGACAACTGTAAGTAGGACAACTGGTCATCACCAATTGTTATACATTCCTCGCCACTGTTCTTAAAGTGCAAGTGCATTTGGGGATTGAACAAAGGAGAAGTGTAACAGAAAAACCATAGGAAACCTCTTCAACTCACAGACGATCCAGCCGTCTCCATCTCAGGGCTTATCAAGGTTGAGGAATGGGGACTGTAAAACACGATCTGAAAAAAATTCCTCGGTAATCACAAGCCTATGTGATACACACTGCCACCATGGAATTGATTCGCTGGTCTAAATCAGCATGGAGTATCAGGAACATGTTACGTCACTTCAATACATGCAAATACAGAATGAGGCAATAAGATCTAGGAACTAAGTAAGGGTGCAGTACCAGCTATTGCTGGGCACCAGTAACTAGTTAATCCAGTCTGTTCCTACACTGCAAAGTACAATTTCTGAAGCAGTTATGCTGCAACACTGCTCTACAAAGCCTCTCTCTGTCAAGGTCAGAAGTCAACCATTTAGATATTTTAAATGAAGAATCAGGCTGGCAGCTGATACTTCTGGCTTAGGGTACACTGAGACTACATATTCTTCTGATCTTTGTTACACTGGACTACACTACCCGCCTTTTAAGTTTGGCCTCATCTCTTGGGTCCTGACCTCAGCTCCTGACCCCAGTCAGGCCTCCATGATGTCCATTCCTGAAGGTCTACTTCGTGCTGTCTCAAATGTTGACTGCATGGCAGAAGGCAGAAATGAGGGACAAGGAAGAAAGGTAAGTAGAATAAAAAAGAAACTGGATGCATAAAGGAACGGGGAAACCTGCTTCTTGGCAGACTAGAGAAATAAGCACAAGCAGCATTTCATAACCAGAAACATGAGAACACAGCATGGAACCAAACAGTCTGATCTAATTCTGGAGGCACTATAAACCTGATGGCTGTATTGGGGCTCCATCTGATATTTCAAAGAAACAAATGCTGTAAAATTGTGATCTTCTTATTTTTCTGTTCACAGGTTCTATAATCGCCTAACAGCAGTGGCCTGCCCTTTCCAGATGATTAGTACTGAGTTTGTTATTGGTCTATTTTCTTTCAGCTTATGCGAGTCCTCAGAGAATGCTGTCTGCCAAAACAGGCAGAGAGCTTTCTGGCTATCCATGTACAATTAGGAGTCCATTAGATACCTCTCAGATAACTTAACACCCAAAAGCGTCCTCCACATACAGCCAGCAGCTGAGGCTAACTGGAAACAGGGGCAGTGTCTCTGTGTCTGGAGTTTCTCGTCTGTGGTCCCTGACAGTAAAACCCTACCCCTCAGACTACTGAGAAAGAAAAAAGGTATGGCACCTCACAAACTGTAAAGTACAGGCAGCGATGCTGCACAGGAATGTGATAACCCACCACACTGCCCTCTCCCCCAGGGTCTTTATGAGACCAAGTCAAGTGCACCAAGAAAGATCATTTGTTCACAAAAGACTGTATCAATTTGGTATTTACTTAAATAAAGATGTAAAAAGGTTATTCTCTTCTTGAGAAAATCAGAGGTTTTCCTCCAAACACTTTGACTGCTGTTTAAATTTCCATGATAAAGAAAAACATTCTGTCTTGAGCAGTGGCATAACCTTGTCAGCTCAAGCGGTAGGGATGAGCTCGCAGAGGGAAGGCAGGTCAAGGGCCATCTTGTGTCCAGGCCAGATGCAGTTCTGATCTACAAAGATGTGCTGGAAGAATTCTAATCAATAGCAGCAAGAAACTCTTAGAAGGGCCAGCCAGAGTACTTTACTGGTCCTGTTTCATTTCAGTCCCTAACTCTGTGAGGAAGGTGCTACCATCACCTCCACCTTCTACAGGTGAGGCTGGGGGTACAGCTCAGTGGCACAGCACCTGCCTGGTAAGCACGAGGGCCTGAGTTTCATTGCTGGTACCAAAAATAAAATCAACATGCACATTCTACAGATAAGCAAAAAGTGGCTGTAGCAACTCACCAAGGTGACGAAGTTACTAACTAGGAGAACAAGGACTCATACTTCAAGGCCATGTTCTTATTCCACTACACTCCACTGCCAAATCCAGCTATTTACAATGACAAGTCAATCTGGAACCAACTGAACCATTCCATAGGTAATCTGTACTCCAAAAAAAAAAAAAAAAAGCTCCACTTATCCAACACATACAGAGCGTATTAGCAGAAAGACAAAGATCCTAACTTATCTACCTAGAGTGAGCAACAAATCTGGGGAAACAAGTTTTTTGTTTTTTTTTTTTAAAGCCAGACATGGTGCTACACACACCTGTAATCTCAGCACTTGGGAGGCTGAGGCAGGAGGATTGTTAAAAATTCAAGTCCAGCTTGGGCTACATAGTGAATTCAAGGCCAGGCCAGGCTGAACTAAATAAGGATACCTTCTCTCAAAAAAAAAAAAAAAAAATCCTAGCAATACACAGAATAGGTTATAAAACACTATAGTCTATTGTCACAGGCTCTCAAAACCTGTTTGGAGTAAACAGCAGCCTACATGCTCTATATTGTGGAGACTTTTCTGAGAGTACAGTAAACCACAGTTTATACCAAAAAGAATATTATGCTGGGTGTGGTGCACATGCCTGTAATCCCAGCACTCTGAAGGCTGAGGCAGGAGGATTGCTGGAGTTAAGCCTTGGCTATATAGTGAGTTCAAAGCCAGCCTGAACTGCATAGCAAAATCCTGTTTTAAAAAAACAAACAAACAAACAAAAAAAAAAACACCCAAAAATCTCAGCACTCCTCTCAGTGCTACCTATGCTACCCTGTCCTCCAACCTATAACCATAAGTAGATGTTCTGTGGCATGTATTCAACATGATAAAAACCCAAAGCACTGAACATCCCTTTTTGTGTGCTATGGGAACATATTTCTATCCTCTGGAGAATTAGTAACAACTAGCTTGGAGCTATTAGTGGGACACTACAAAAGACTGTATCAGATAAGGCTCTCTGCCAAGCTCCACACACAGTGTACACTCATCCTTACTGTTAGTCACCTGGTGACTTTGTCCACGGCTTGGTCTTCTCTTTTGCACTGCTTGTCAAAGGCAGCTGCCTCCACAGATTTTTCCCTATGTAAAGAACTCCATGAAATGTTAATCTAAATGTTTCAAGGCACTACCCTACAGGCATTAACTTCAAAAATAACAGCTAGTTAAAAACAAACTCAGGCCACGGATTTAGCTCAGAGGCTCAAGTGCTTGCCTAGTTAGTGCAAGGTTGTAAGTTTGATCCTTGGACACCCCCGAAAAAAAAAAAAAACACCAAACTCTTAGCTTTGTTTAGTGACAGTATCATAGCCAATGAAGTTTATCTGAGGTACAATTATCGCCAAATGAAACAAAATTTTTCTACTGAACTATTATGTATATAAAACAAGTCTTAGAATTGACTATAGAGCCAAAACTCTAATTTCACAATTTATTCACTGTTATAGGTGTGTACAAAAATGTTCTATGTTCTAATGTCAGTCAAATCTTTCTAGTTGGACCCAGCTATGAGAGTGAAGCAAAAATGTAGCATTCAGTAGGTGCCATCTGTACCCGGGGCTGCACATCAACAAGAGTACAATACCTGACCTGCCCTCTGAGATCCTGTGGGTGGGGTGGAGCCACAAAGGAACATGAAAGGCTCCCAGTGTTCACAGTCAGCAGGGAGACCATATCAATTTGAATGTTAGGCATGGAAGAGTCCCCAGAGCAAGTGTGAACTTGGCTGACCTCCTCAAGGATGAGCCAGAGTTGGCAGACTGTAGAGGCCATTCCAGGAGACAGCAGCAAGAGCAAGGACCTGAGAGGGGAGCAAGCACAGCCCTAAACCAGCCCTTGGGGGTGAGCACAGCCCACACAGCAGGAGACTAGAGATTACAAGAGATGGGGGCTGGGGGCAGTCATGCGCTTGAAGGCCACAATGAAGATGTGTCCCAAAAGCAGTAAGGAATAACAGAAGGGCTGTTTGTGGTCTGGGGGCAGGTGCTGAGGTGATTAGACAATACTGACTCCAGCTACCTTGTGGGAAACAGTGCAAAGAGGCAGGAAACAGTCAGTCTCACAGTATTTCAGGTGAAGAACCATGGTAGTAGACTCAAGGGTAACTGGACAAACAAAAGGGGGAATTTGAGAGTCAGGACAAATGTATGGGACTTGATGGGTTGGATGTGAAAGAAGGAAGATGTTCTTAAGGACGAATGCTAGCGTTGGGATTGTAACATTTGAAGGAGAAGGGTCCCATCATCATGTCTGGCATTAGGAAGGGAATTGGGTTTAGGAGAATGTACCAGACTCAGTTTGAGAGTCTCAGACCCAATGACCTCCCAGTGTGGGAATCAGAAAGGTGTTTAAAAGTTCTGGTTCAAGAACTGATACATTCCATGTCTCCTGGAAGACAGGCTAATGGTTCCTTACAAATAAGCCAAATCAATAAACAGAATATGCTAAATGATGAAGCAGCTTCTTGAAGTCACGAGCTCTTAATAACACTGTGCAAATAACATATATAATACAACTATTTCAGACATGTCTGCCTAAGTTCAACTCTTTGAAATATATCTTTCATGAGAAATTTAATTCTACTTACTGTTTAACACAAGACTCTTTAGATCCTGGCATCCTAATTTAAATGAGGCAGCAAATAAGCTACAAAATGATCAAAGAAAAATAATTGTTCTGAAACAAGCAATGAGAGGGCTTTGCATTTCCCAAACAGCTCGCTAATTTATACTAATTCACTCCACTTTTAATTTAAGGGCAAAAAAAGGTACTAACTTGCACTTAAGAGTCACATCCCAGACAATTTCCAATGCTTCTCATTTGAATCTTTGTGGGCCTTTGAGGTAGGAATTATGCTTTCATGTTCCACATAAGGAAGCTGAGACCAGAAGTTGAGCAACCTGCCTAAGGGCTGTAACCAGCAAGGACAAACACGGAAATCAAATAAGTAGAGGTACTCCTCTTGCCAATCCATGCCCAAGACCGGGAAAGGCAAGCAGCTGCCACTTTCCAGAAGGCTGATCCTCTGTAGTGGAAGCCAAATGTTTGCATGCTTGTTTTTTAGCTGGTGTTGGTGAAACTCCTACAATCCCAGCACTTGGGAGACTGAGGCAGAAGGATCACTCCAAGTATGAGGCCAACCTAGATGTAATAGAGTTCAAAGTCAGTGTGAATTACATGGCAAGACCCTGTCTCAAAAAACAAACAAGAAAAACAGTTTTTGTTTGTTTGTTTAAATTACATGCATTCAGCCTCAAGATAACCTTAATTGGGGGGTGTACCAGGAACTAAATTCACAACCTTGCACTTGCTAGACAGGCAATGTACCACTGAGCTAAATCCCTGACCTTATAACCTTAATTTTTAAAGGCCTGTTCTTATTCATTCAGTGCTCTCTGTTTCAGTTTCTGGGTGTTTGTTTGTTTTTGTGACAGGGTCTTGCTAAGTAGCCCAGGCTAGCCTCAAGCTCACAGCAGTCCTCCTGCCACAAGCCTCCTGGGAGCTCGGAACCATACCGGGCTGCTTCAGCTTCTTAAGGGCCTCACCTAAGAGGCATTAAGGTGGTGCACGCCTGTAATTATAGCACTCTTAGAGACCAAGACAGGAAGATCACAAGTTCAGCACCACCCTGGGCAATTTAGTGAGATCCTGTCTTAGAATAAAAAACTTTTAAAGGCTGGGATGAAAAAAGTAAAAAATAAAAAGGCAGGTATACAGCTCAGTGACAAGGCCTCAGCTTGAATTCCCAGTACAAGAAAAAAAATTTAAAAGGTTTCACCTGCTTAGACATATGATCCTCTCCCAAAAGCCTTTGTAAATTTTAGTTATAATTGCTTATAGAATTTGGATCAAAATGCAAACACAAATCTAGAAGCAACAAATGTTTGTTTTCTAACAAATGCCTACAGCAGGTTTCCAACCAAAATCCACTGAATCAATAGTAAACAGACTACTCTTAACTTATAAAACAATTTTTTTCAAAAACACCTTTTTTAAAGCTAAACTCACAAGTTAGTAATTTCCTCAAGAAAAAAAAATCCCATATGCAAATTATTTGCTGGGCCACAAATATTAAATTACCCATGAGGAATTCTGAGTGTGGTAACAGGAAATATTACACAGTCCTTACTGATGGCAAACGCGTACTCCACAGTAATGGAGGAATGTAGAAATGGAATCATGATAAATGATAAATCATGATAAATATGAGCTAACTGGTACATGAGTCACATAATGTTTAAAACTGTGAACAATGCCTGATATGCTGGGGTAATGTGGACCATTCCCTTCTCGCAGGCTTTTATTTTTACAGATGTACATGGCAGGAGGGGGGTTGCCAATGTGCATGTGTTGCTCTTTGTCAAAACCCAGTAACCATCACGTATCTGAGATAAAGAATGGCACTGCCCACCACCCAGGGTCCAGCCCACCACACCCTGTGTATAGGGTGTATAGCAGAAACTTAGGTTTATTCACTGTTCTGCCCTAATGCTGGCACATGAGCAGGTATTTAAATATTTATTGGTTAAATGACTGACCAAACATCCCACGGACTACCTAGTCAAGCTGTGTTCATTCCGAGAAAATTCCAGACTGTGTGAAAAATAAACATAGCATTAAAAACTGAGCGTATTTTAGAAAGTAGGCACCAGGTATAATACATTCCTGAATATAACATATCCACAGTAGCTAAAAGAAAGTAAAGTGTAATTTAAAACTCTAGATCTACTCAGTAGTCTCTCCAAGAACACAGCCCTTCCAGCTGAGAAATGCACAAACAGTATCGAACCACTGTTTGTAATGTTGTTTCTCTAGGGAAAATGCCTTTCTTTTAGGAAACTGAAATTCCAATCCAGGGGTGTTGAATCAAAGAAAAGGATCCTGGGCTGCAGACGGTGGCACAAGCCTATAATCCCAGCAGTTGGGAGGATCCCCACAAGTTCAAGGCCAGCCTGGGATACACAGTGAGAATGAGAATAAGACAGAGACAGAGACAGCGACAGAGAGAAGGGAGGGGGGAGAGGAGGGGAAGGGAGAAGGAAGGAAGGAAGGAAGGAAGGGGGGAACCTTTTGGAAAAGGGTGGAATAGTCCTGGGTGGTAATCACTTCTTAGGTCTTCATCAGGAGAGCAGCCTCCTCTGCAGGCTACCCCCTAAATCAAAGAGCTGCTGCCAGAACTCTGGGCTCCTGATCTGTCTTTGTGCCACAATTACCCTACTCCTAGTCCATGGGAAGCACATGGGAAAGTGCAGCAAAAGACAAGAAAGCAGGTTACAAATCTAACATATGTGGTTTTCACAATACACTTTCATAAAAACATGCATTTTATTCTGAAATTGTGTTATGAATAATATAAGCATGTAATGCCTCTTTCATAACATAAAAAAAGGAATTTACCCAACAAATTAATGTCAAGACTGTATTGACTACAAGGCCAATGGCTGTATGGAGGGAAATACATGCAGAGGGCACTGCCTGTAGACAAAAATTCCTTCTTCGAAAAGATCCTTACAGAAAAAGTTGAGTCCCAGTGCCTCAGGAGAGGGAAGAGTTCCACTTTTTGAAAGCACTTTGTTGGACTGTATGATATTCTCAAAATGAGGCCTGGCTGACAGGTTCCAACCCTGCTAAATCTGACTGTTCAACAATCCACAAGGTACCTCTCTCAAGCAAATGCCTACCTCAGCCCTCTGATGAAAACTGGACTTGGCACCAGCAGCAAACTCACTTTCAAATATTCCTCTTTGAAAACCCTGAATCTCATTTACACCAAGGGCTCTTAAGATCTACACACATGCAAAATGCATTCTGTGTACGTGTGCAGTTTATGGGGAGAGAGGTCATAGTGCTCCTAGTTCCTAAAAGATCTGTGTTCAAAAGAAGCTACTAGTCATTTGAATTGTGACATGTTGTCACCCTCTAGATTACTTCTAAAAACCAAAGTTGCTCAGAGATGATCCTAATGAGCAACGTTTCTATTAAACTGGGAATGGTTTGGAGTCAAAAACTTTCCAAGGAAAACCACTAAGAAGCCAGGGTAGTAGCTCTTGTAACACTTTCATGAGTGTGAATCCGCCATATTTCTGAGTACCCAACACCAACGCACTGGACCTCACGGCTTTAGCCTCTGAAATCGGCATAAGCTTGGTAAGGTCTTCACTCAGGATTCTTTTTTCCCTTCTTAGGATTTTGATTCTTGAATTTGCTTTGCATTCATGGATTGTGACATTTTCTACTGTAGACTTTGACATTTCGTAAGAAGTTTTTTTTTTTTCTCAGAAATACATTATTTTATCCAGTTTCTGATCAAAATTAACGTCAAGACTTCCATGCTTCAGTATATCATCCAAAATGCAGGGCACATCTCCACAGAAACGTTCCTCCTAGGCAAGTTTTCTTCTTTCACTGGGTATTGCTACATCAAAATGTAACCCTTTAGTCACTGTTCCCACTGTTTTCTGGCTCCTTCGACAAACTAGGCCCCAGATATTTTTAAAACATTTAATATCCTATAGAATATACATGTACATTCCCCCTATTTTAAAAAAAAATGTGTTTTTTTGATGAATGCTTTTTATGTGAAAATTTAAACATCATACAAATTACAAGAATTCTCCACTTTCACCAACCCTGGCTGCTGCCCTGTTGTGATCACACCTCCTCTGTTTGGGTAAGACACAGTAGAACAAGATCTGCTTACTCTGAAAACCTCACTTTCCCTCCAAGTCCTCCCAGCTACCATATTTTTTCCCCCACACATATGGCAATTTTGAAGCCTTTCTTCAAAAATGTGGTCAAAGGTACAACAAATGAGGCTGAAAAAGGACTGCTTTCCACTTGTTCTCCTTGATGACAATCTTCCTCCACTATCTCTGTTAAATTAAATGGTACTGTTCTATTTAGAAAGTAATCAGTTTTAGAAAAAGACATCTTTAAACACATTCACTGGAAGACAGTCTCTTTAATAAATGGTGCTGGAAAAACTGGCTCTACACATGCTGAAGATTAAAACTGGATCCATATCTTTGACCATGTACTAAGCTAAAATCAAAACGGATCAAAGATCTTATATTAAAACAGAAACATTAAATCTGCTGGAGTAGGTGAAACTCTTAAAGACACTGGTGTAGGCAAAGACTTTATGAACGAAACCTGGATTGCACAGGAACTATCACAAAGAATCAACAACTGGGATTTCACCCTACTGAAAAGCTTTTTGCACAGCAAGAGAAACCACCAACAGAGTGAAGAGACAACTCATCCAAGTGAGTTTGCTGCTGGTGCCGAGTCCAGTTTTTATCGGAGGGCTAAGGTAGGCATTTGCCTGAGAAAATGTTTGCCAGCTGTTCCTTAGACAAAGGGGGTTACGTAAAAAGAGAACGTAAAAAGAACTCAAAAAAAAAAAAAATTCAGTCCTCCCAGATTTAAAGACCCAATCCAAAAATGGGCATCTGAGATGAATACACACTTCTCAGATGAAGAAATACAAACAGCAAATACATACGTGAAAAAATGTTCACCATACTAGTCATTCAAGAGAAGCAAATTAAAACACTGAGATTTCACCTCACCCCAGAAAGAATAGCTACTATCAAGAAATCAAGCAATAAGAAATGCTGGAGGGGCTGTGGGGAAAAAGGACCCCTTCTCCACTGTTGGTGGGAACGCAGACTGGTGCAACCACTGTGGAAATCAGGGTGAAGATTCCTCAAAAAACTAGGACTGCTGGTCCTATTCAACCTAGCTATTCCCCTTCTGGGTGTCTTCCCAAAAGAATTAAAAACATACCACAGTGATATATGCATACCCATGTTTATAGTAGCACAGTTTATAATAGCTAGATTTTGGAAACAATCTAAATATCCATCAACTGAGGAATGAATAAAAAAGACGTGGTATTTTTATACAATGACGCATTACTCAGCCATAAAGAAGGATAGACTGGAGACTTTTATAGGCAAATGGATGCAACTTGAGAACATACTCATTAGTGAAATAATGACACACATGTGTAAAAATCACTGTTTCATTAGTGTGAAAAGCTGAAAGAAACAACATATGTATATGTGTATGTTATCCTACTGATTTCTCTGAGTTCACTGAAGAGAAAGATTTGTGCTGGTATTGTCTGGACAACTGAATGCAGATGTCTTCTGCTCTAGGGGAATGATCTGGGATCACAATGCACCACTGTTGCCCTTTGAATGACGTATTTTGAAATTTTGTTGTATTTTTCTTTTTCTTCTACCTTTTTTTTCTTTTTTCTTTTTACTCGTGAAATAAAATGGATTTGGAGGGCTGGAGATTTAGCTCAGTGGCTTAAGCACTTATCTGGTATGCATGAGAATGTGAGTTCAATTCCCGGTAACAAAAGAAATAAATAAAATGGATTTGGAAAAAACAAACAAAAAAGAAATAAAACTGGGAATACATATATCTAGAGAGAGAGAGAGAGACAGAGAGAGAGAGAGACTTTTTCACTATTATTTCCAGAACGACTAGATGTGCAGGAAAAGTTACAATCTGCTGAAAAATTGCAAAATAATTTCTATTTGCTATAACTGGACAATCAAGTTTAGAAAATGTACTTATTGAGGGTGTCTCAAACCCATTCTCTTAATTGAAGTCTACTTCAATAGAACAGTTAGTTCCTAAGTCACATAAAAGCACCTACAGAGCAGAGATCCTTCCTATTATATAAAGCAATGGTATTCTATAAAGTACATGTCACCAAAGCAGGAAAGATTTGTCTCAAAATACCTTAACCATTGGCCATGGCAAATATGAATGCCGATTTAGAGATCTTCAAATGATAATATACATACAAAATAAAGTACTGAACAATGCCCCTTCTAAAATAAAACAAAAAATCAAAGTTAAGAAAAGCAGAAGTGTTAAGGTCATCTAGTTGTTTTTCACTGTCAAGCTTTGCTTTTCCACATTTCACTGTTTTCTTTTAAATGCACAGGACCAGTCAGGCATGTTGGTGCACACCTCTAGTCCCAGCTATTTGGGAAGCTGAAACAGGATTGCTTAAACCCAGGAGTTGAGAGGAAAGCCTGGACAATTTAGGGAGATCCTGTCCCTTAAATTTAAAACAATAGGGCTGGGTGTGGTGGTGCACGCCTATAATCCTAGAGACCAAACTGGGCTACACAGTGAGTTCAAGGCCAGCCTGCAAGGTGAGATCCTGTCTCAAAAAACAAAAAGCAAACAAACAAACAAACAAAAACAGGAAAACTACCACCACCACAACAAAAATACTCCTCTAGGTTCATGGAATGGGTAATAGTTTACACGTGACTTTGGAATATGCTACATATTTTGGTAGCTTCTCATTAAAAAAGTCTGGGTCACAGGAATGTAAACTAACGGGCAAGAGGAAAGACAGCTCATAGGCACAAGAGAGAGCAAAGCAAGGTCAGCTAAAAGACACAAGACTACAACAAAAAAATCATTTACATTCGGACAACTGAGGCCCAAGCCCAACTCTCTGTATTTAAAGTCCACATGCTAACTCTTCATTAATTTTAGATGAATTTCACAGTAGGTTTTCTGTAATTACCATCAGCTTACATTACCCACTCATGAGATGGCCCCATCAATGAACAGATCCAGTTTCAAAGCAGAGCCTCCCAGATCACTCGCCCATCCTTACAGGAAGGTGTGCACTGTGAACAGGCCAAGAAGCCCTATGAAGCAGTAAGAGAAACAGCCTTTCCTCCAAAACCCTTTAAGAGTCCGATCTCTGACTCCCCAAAGCACTGAGGAAAAAAGCAGCAACCAAAAGATGAGCATCATTGACCGTAATTCAGATTTCTGGAGCTGGGGGTAGAACTCAACAGTACAGCACTTACCTAGCATGCACAAGGCCCTGGCTTCAATTCACACACACATAATTTGGCTAACGGGCTTCTGCTACAATAATGACTAAGTTATCAGCTTTTTTTTTTTTTTTGTCTTTTTTGAGACAGGGTCTCACACTATGCAGTGCAAGCTGGCCTTGACAACATAATGATCCTCCTGCCTCAACCTCCTGAGTGCTGGGATTATAGGCATGTACTTACCAGCTTTGTTTTATATATTGGACTGCCCTTGGAAGAATAATCGTCCTGAAAGCAAAACTTTCTGTCTTCCCTGCCTCTGGCAAAATTGGAAAAGGAATCTAAAACAGAGCCATACATTTGTAAACCAGGCTTGCCATCATATGACTCTTCAGGTTCATGAGAAAAGGATGGAGTGACAGATATATGCTCTGGACTAGCAGAGACTCCACAGCAGGTGGCTGGACTTAGGAGTTGGAAGGACAAGCCAAGTCCCTCATTATTCTAAGAAGGGGCAGTACCCACTGACCAATCACAGACCTGGAGAGCAGCCTACTTAACAGGGCACACAACCTAACAGAAACCACGATGGCAGGCAACAGATTATTATCATCATCATTATTATTTTGGGGTTTGGTGGGGGGGTTACCAGAGATCAAACTCAAGACCTCGCGTTTGCCAGGCAGGCGCTGTGCCACTGAGCTACATCCCCAGCACTATTTGGATTTTTCAAGACAGGGTCTGGCTATGTAGTTCAGGCTGGCCTTGAACTCACTATGTGGCCCAAGGTAGCCTCTAACTTGCTGTGATCCTTCTGCCTCAACCTCCCAAGAGCGGGGATGGTAGGTATGTGCCGCCACTCCCCACCAATAGATTAATTTAGAATAGAGAAGAAAAAGAAATGAGAGAAAAAAGCAAGAGGGAAGAATAAGACATAAACCCAAGACAAATGAAGTGGGCACTGTGGAAAGTGCAATGGTCAAAAGAAACTAAGACAATAAGGAAGGAGAAAATATCCTGGGTCTACTCTGTCCAAAGCTCTCCCACAAATGCCTGAAGGGTGTGAGGGGAGAGGGCCAGCAGTAAGGAGGGAGAATACAGGAGGTGCAGAGATGTCGCAGCAGGCACAGCAAGGGGGAGCCACCCTCTGAGGAACCTGCGCTTTGCTCCTCAGCCTTGTCGATGCTTCGGGTTCATCCCTTCCTGGGAACCGCTCCCTCCACCAAATTTTGCTTCAGAATCACTTAGACAAAAGATACGAAAGATTTCCAAGCAGGAGCTCTTCCTTAGCCTGTCTTGGTTGAGAGCTATTTGAAAGACTGGTGAACAAAGATCCTGCACACACATGCATGTACACAAGTACCTCTACAATTCCTTTTTCTTTCTTTTTTTTTTTTGGTGGTACTGTGAATTGAACCTAGGGCCTTTCAACTGAACTACATTCCCATTCCCATTCCTTTTTAAATTCTGAAACAGGGTCTCACCAAGTCACTAAATCGCCCAAGCTACGTTTCAACTTTCAGCCCTCCTGCCTCTGCCTCCCAGAG